>JANCMC010005487.1:0-212573 GCA_024363005.1 Charaxes varanes
TTTTTCATATTGGACCAGTAGTTACTGATATTCCCGCGTCCAAGCAAACAAACGAATTCAACAAACACACAAGTTCTTCAGCTTTATACATTACGTATAGATATAAAATTCTAGCAGTAGATACGTGAGAAACTAGGTCTAGTCTCAGTAAAATCCTTTATGATGTTCTCGTAAACATTAACAATGTTTGTTCTTAGGCTGTGTATGCACATATGTATGTATAATTTCAATAATAATATAGGCGCGGTGACCGATAGCATCTTTGAGTGGGTCTAGTGGACACACGCAGTGAAATCGATATCGTGTTGTATGAATATTTGAATACATTGTTAAGGTGGAGTTTTGATATTGACGTCGATTAAATTTTTGCCTCAAAGTAGTTCCTTCTAAGCCAGGGGTGAATTAAGTAGAAGTGACCATTAAATATTGAAAATAAATGTAAGCCTTATAAAATAAATGTTAGCCTGATTTGGATGTTGAGCTTTAATGCAAGTTCTTATTACTAGTCACATAGTTCAAAAGCTATAAAGGCCTTTGTAATTTTACAAGTCATTGATTTCTTCTTTTTTTTTAAATTTTTAACATAAAATGGTAGGGCGACGATTAATTAATCTTCTTCGCATTATTAATAATGGGTATCTGAATCTTTTTCTTACCTGATGGAGTTGAAGTTTTTGCAAATACATACTTAAGAATAGAATCTGTTTAATTAACATATGTATGTAAATCAGAGTATTTTTTTTCTTTAAAAAATTGATAGACACAATCGAAAAACCTTTTCAAAAGTATTTCTAACAATAATAACGATAGTATATGACAAAATGCCCCTTTGGTGTATTAATTAATAAGATATTTATATTACACAATATCAATTAACAATCAAAATAAACAAAAATTAATTTATTTAAAACAAAGTCATAGGTTTAATTTTAATAGCCATAGGAATCTTATCAAGTGCAACGAAAGCATCGTCTTTACCAAAAGCTAACCTTAAAGCACGTTCTATAATAAGGGAAGAATGCTTTCTATTAAAAGATGGAAATATTTGATAAATTATTTATAAAAAAGTTTTTGAAACAAAAGTTTTAAGAAATTTAATTCTCTACAATATTGATAATGAATATAAATAGCGAAAACCCTATATGAAACGATATATCTGCGAAAAATGTGCATGAAACCGATTTTTGAACCTAAAGACGGAGAAACCCTACGATACGGCTTTGAGGCATATTTTAGGGTGTCAAAATAAAGGTTTACACAATGTTATAGCTAGGTAACTTAACAGATTCTTGCCCTATTTTAACTAATTTAGCTGTATCTACTGTATAAAGAGCTGGTTAAGGTCAATATACACACATGTCGTGTCCAATGTGCCTTTTTCGCTCATTTGGTACAAGCCATGTTCTGTATATTATAATTGATTTTTCACAGCAGCAGCTCAATATAGAGAACAACATGAATTCGATCACTATATGAAGACGATGTAATATTAAAATAGTCGATTTAAGCCAATACACACGGATGTCCTGTCCACCGTGTGAAGTTCGCTCATTTGGTACAAGCCATGTTCTGTAACTATAACTGATTTTTCACAGCAGCAGCTCAATATAGAGAACAACATGAATTCGATCACTATATGAAGACGATGTAATATTGAAATAGTCGATTTAAGCCAATACACACGGATGTCCTGTCCACTGTGTGAAGTTCGCTCATTTGGTACAAGCCACGTTCTGTAAGCCCTGGTACACGGTCCGAGAACGTATTAAGGGCGTTGCGCAGACTGTTGTTGATACAGTCGCATATTTATCTTTAAAAAATTATATTTATTTATTTTTAAGAAACAGTTACATTAGGTAAAATTAGTTAAAACCTTATTCCTGTACTAGTTAAAAGAAACTGTGATACAAGAAAAAGTGCATTCTACTAGATTAATATACAAAATATATGTATGTAGTGAACAAATTATCAATAAAGAATACAGAATGTTATTTAAACGTGTCAAAAACATTAGTGTTATCTTTAATGTAAGATTTTCTAAAGAATAATTTCATTACTAAAGTTGTAGGCGAAGAAAACCCTAATATTTCATTCTGTTAATGACTAAAAATAGTACTGATCAAAAACGAAACAAATGTAATTTTAGGTTTCATGTGCAATAAAATGCTTATCCGCCTAAATGTTAAATTTTCAGGTCATCGTCGTATATCGACATCAATCAGTTTTTACAATGAACGAGTTTTGGATGGCTCAGATGTGGCCCACTCCCTGGCCTGAACAAGACACTATACAAGGGCTCCTGGAATTCCTCAAACATGTCAAGCGGCATCCCCTTATGGGCTTTGTTCATCAAGCTATTTTGACACCAACACCAGGTTTCATTGTCCTCAGGTAAAACAAACGGATTCCTCTTAATATTTAAATATACACTAGGGGTCATTCATATATAACGTAACACGATTTTTGTTATCTCCACCCCCCGTCATTGTAACATTATTGTAACCCCCTTGGTATGACGTCACATAATCAAGAAATCCAGTTTCTTTTATTATTTCGTGTATGTGTCAAACATGGTACAAAAAATTGTCTGGTATGTGACGTCACAAACATCTTGATCCCTCCCCCGCCATGCCCATTGTCACACAATGTCACATTTCGGTGATACCCTACCTCCCCTTCAGCGTGTGACGTAATATGTTACGTACGTTTATGCATGACGCCATAGTGGAAAAAGTTTTACGATCGAATGTTGTGTAAAATTGACAAAAATCTGTACCAGGATTTTATTTGTAATAGAGATCACCTAGGGGTTGAAATTCCGACGCAAATCTTTGAATTCACGTACTATTGCTTATTTAAAGCTATTATATACCATATACTAGCTATTGTTATTATGTATTTTTTTTGCTTCGACACAATCTTATAGTAAAACTCGCTGTACCCCTTGACTTCACTTGCGTGGGCCACCTTTATCACTTAGGGTTTTAAACAATAGTTTACGACCAATTCTCAGACTATGACTTAAATATGGGAAAAAAAAACTTAAGAATCGGTCAAGTCGTTTCGGTGGAGCTCCGCTACAAACACTGTGACATGAAAATTAGATTTATTTATACATGTGTCTATAAATCGTTTGGCATTGGTGTGCGTGAGATTTATTGTTTTATTATTTATTTTTATAATTAAATTTAATCTATAAATAATGCATATTTTTATAAAACTATTTGCATTCGAACATCATCCTATAAATAAACCATATTTGTGCCAAATTTCATAATCCTCCCAAAATTTTCGCTTCACTTATTAATATATATTATGGAGTGTTAGCTTGTTTTTTAAATAAATATATTTAAAATTCAGGTGGATGTCAAATTTACGGGATCGATGTGCGAAACCTGTCAAAAGGGAGGTCTACCCAAAATTAGCCGAATTCACGCCGGGAAGACCCATGGAAACTGACACCATGACTCCTGTAAATGTCATCATTGCAGACTTCGTAGAAATGGACGACGCTGTATTCTCAAAGACGGTTATAAATCTTAATTTTAAATTGTTAAGTAATACAGATTTTAATACAAATAGCTATGGGTAAGGGAAAAGTACAAAGTGTACTCAATTTTAATTTTTTAAAGTTTTAGATTTATTTAATTTTTACAACAAAGAGCCTAATGAAAGTACCTGCATTATATTGTTTAATACTTTTACAATTTGCTATTATTCCATTATTTTTATGTTTTTTTTGCATAATATTTAAGTTGCGTGTGTTGTTGCTGTTCAAATAAATGTTTTAATGAAACAGGGGCTGGATGGAAATAAATAATTTAATTTGTAATTTTCGTTTGCCTTTGTTTACAATTAGATAGGATTATTTTAACCCAAATATATTGTTACAAAAATCATCCAATTTTAACCTTTCGCATAAATCTTTAAGGGACCACTTTTTCCTTTTTAAATTTTGATCGTTGTTGTCCAACGCGGAAAACAGTCTGTCCGATAAGTCGTCGGATATTTCAATTATCCTGCAAATTTTGTCTAAACGAGCCAAATCCTCTAAAGAACTGGTCAAATCTTTGATATCGATTACTTGTGACTGTTTTTCGTTGACTTGAAAAGAATTGTTTGAGTCTGTAACACTTGCACTGTCTAATTTATCATAAATGTCTAAATTTCTATAACATTCCCCATTACTGATTGTGGTAGTAGTGTGTACGATACTTGGACTACATATTGAGTCTTCCAAGGTATCTTCGATAGAAAGTTTTCTTATTATTCCTTCTATAATCTGCTTTCGGTAATCCATTTTAGTAATGGTGTTATTTGCCTCATCTTTATCACTTCTGATCTCGACTTTTCCATCAACTAAACTTACGGCATGTGAAACATTATCGCCCTTGTTAATTTCGTTCAAATCGCTTTTGTGCAAGTTTATAACAGAATCAATTTTAAAAATATTAACGTTTTGTTGAATATCATTGACCTCAACATATTCTTCCTTTAATTTACTTTCCTCAAAAGTACTTTGGTTTTTCTTGTTACTTAATAAATCAACATTGTTGTGATTTAAACTACTAATGCCACCTGCTTCAAGTTCATTTATATTTATTACATGTTTATTACAATGATTAAATGTATTCTTTTCTTTATCATTTGGTTTCATAGCTTTTACTGGCTCGATGTTCTTTGCATTAAATTCATGTTTTTGATCTTCACAAAGTTTTTCAACCCCCAAGGAGTGTTCCTTTTCCCCTGATACGGTGTTAATATTTTTTTCTTGAATACATTTTGCATTTACGTAACTTTTTGATTTTAATAACGAATTAAATCCACCCACATTAGCTGACTGTGTGGGCTGATTAATATCATTGTTATTTTTTTTATTCGGGCTGTTAATAATTTCTTTTCCGGAACTTTTAACATAATTAGACATTCTATTTATATTTGATTTGCAACCACGAATCGTCAGAGTCTTATCTTTTGGACTGGTGATAGGAAGTTGATTAAAACGTTCTTTAGGATCTTTTTTAAATAATTCTTGTCGCATACGTTCAGGTTGCATACTCTGGTTTGATGGTTCGTCTTCACTTCGACTTCCAACCGATTTATTTAATAATTTCTCGGTCCTATCTACCATTTTGGATATCTCGTTCTTTACTTCTTGTAAATTCTCTTGGGTTTTAAGAAAGTTTTGACGCTGAATATAAATTGGGCTTAATGCAATAAAATTCTGCAAAAAATCTTTACTATTATCTAACATCGCTGGTGTTGATTTTTGTATCTCGTTATCCAAAGTTTTGAAATTATCGTTCTTTCGTGACGCTTCTGGTGAAACTGACTGATTACATGATGAATTTTGAAGTGACGGAGGACTTCTATTTGCGTTTGTTTGACGTTGTCTACATGTCAAACGAGTGTCATGAGAAGTGGTCGATAGAAGTTTTGGTTTACTGCATATATTGTAACAATAGTAGTCTTTATTGATGTGTGAAAAAGATTTTTTATAGGTTGGTCTTTCTAATGCAATAATGTGGTCTAAAGAAATTCTAGGTTTTAACGGATTTTGCCGTTCCGAGAACTTTATTGAATCCACAACCCGACACGCGTACGAATACTCGTTTTCATACCAACAAATGAGTTTAAAAAAATTCGGATTCAGTTGTAAGCAAGAGTTGACGTCGATAATGCAGGAGTTGTTATCACCCAAAAAATCTGAAGACACCTCTTGTTCTTTCGCTATTTTGATAATATTTTTCATGTTACATATACTCATTGTTTCCACGCACTTAATTATGTCTTGAACAGTCGTATTTTTTTTTAGCCTAATGAATAGGAATACACATTATCAGCTAATAGGTTTGCGTCTATTTACAAGACTGTGCTTATATGTTTTGAAGTATCTTATTATACATATATATCTTATTATACATATATTATACATCTTAGTATACATTATACAGTAGCGAATCCGGCAGACGTTGTCTTGCCCGTTTTACGATCAGACGAAAGGCCCGATGCCAACACATAATATTACAAGTATTAGGAAGTTTCTCTAATTAGAGGTAGCGCCACGCTTTTGGTCTGCAGCCGAATTGGGCCGGCGCGTTCGGGTACCAGTACCTCTTTCTCACATAAGATGTTGTTTTCGCGTTTCGTTCAGCTTGTGAGAGTTCCCGGTGGCCTAAACCTCCCTTTAAAGGCAGGCAACACATCTGCGAGCCTAGCTGTGTAGATATCTATGGGGTAGGTAGTCATTTAGGCAATGAACCGTCTGCTCGTTTCCTTCTTGTGAGAAAAAAGAGAATTTTCTACCAACACTGAATTTTTTTAATATTCTTGAGTTTTCCTTTCGTTCTTTTTTCTTAAACCTTCCCAAAAATTATGCGGTTAAAAATAATAAACTGGAGTCAAATAGATCCAGCCGTTTTTGAGCTATAGCGAGAAACATACCTAGAATCAGGTTATATACCGTCAATAGCGTCACCTACAGCTAAATTCTCTGCATCTTTCATCTAAGAACCCCTTGGAATATACACAAAAAAAAAGTCCAGCGGTTTAGGAGGAGTAGAGTGACAAAGGCTTGTATCTATTTTGGCTGACAGCTCCTGCTTAAAGCAAATTCTGCTAAGGGCTATTGTCAGAAATTTAAGTAAGGCATAACAAACAAAAATAACCCTTATAACTAATTGACGTACAAACTAAATTCGAGCTTAGCGTGACAAACCAATTTCTTGGTTGACTGTACAGTCGATTTTTATATTTAAAGAAGATTTAACTTACCGAACACTAATATCCAGTACGGAGACGTTGACAATGGGCACCCTAAAAGCCAGCCCCATCATTTTGTCCTTGACCTGTGGTATGATTTTGCCGAGAGCCTTACAAGCGCCCGTCATAGCCGGTATTATGTTTTGGTACGAAACGCGACAACAACACCATCACTAGACGTGACAGCATTGCCGTCACTTCACGCCGATCTCATGTGAGAAAGAGATACTGGTACCCGGAGGCGCCGGCCCACTTCGGCTACAAGCATGGCGCTACCTCTAATTCAACTGACATTTTATTTAATATAGTATAAGTAACATTGTAAATTCGAAATTATTTTAAACTAAATTGACTTACGGAAATATATAAAACCATTCATTTGACATTTAACATTATATAATAAACATGAATTGAATGAAGTAATAATATAATTTGGAAAGACATAAAATTAAAATAATTTCGAAAAATATTTTCACAAACCCCCTAACAGGGTAACATGTAAAATTAAATTTAATAAATAAATAAATATATAGCCTACTGTCTTCCCCGATAAACAGCCTTTCTTACATTGAAATAATTTTTCATATCGGACCAGTAGCAGAGTTTATCGCGTTCAAGCAAACAGATAAAGAAACTCTTCAGTTTCATATATTAGTATAGAGTATGGATTGCTTAATGTTGTAGAGGACTAATGTCATGTACGTAATCGTGTTCACAGACGCATTAAAATCTAATTTTGTGCGCCTATGTGCTTTATCGAGGTTAAAAATGGCCAAGAGCGTGTCTAGACACGCTCATATAGAAGGGTTCTATAACTGATACGTGATAAAGGTTATTTTTTAAATAACTTCTAAAGCTGTTGTTCGTTTTCACTCAGAAAATTTTTCTGAATAAGTCTTTAGTATGTATGGAAAATTTCAAGTCTCTACATCTATTAATAGCTCGGAAATTCCAGATGGATGAATGGATGGACGGAAGGACTAACCGAGTGAAATATAAAGTTATAAACCCCAAAAAATAGAACAAAAAATCAATTAAACTAAATCCCAAATCTTTAAAAAGATTTTTAAGCCTTTATCTAATTTAAATCTTTCTACATGTACATATATAGGTACATTTATCTTTTATCTATTGAAGCCTTCGTACGTTCCCGGTGGCCTAAAACTCGTCATTAAGGGCCGGCAGCGCATCTGCTGGCCTTCTGGTCGTGCAGATGTCCATGGGCACCAGTAGGCTCTTCGGTACCTGCTGCCTGCTCGTCTGCCCCCTTGTAACATAATTAAAAAAAAAAAAAAAAAAGTTCAAATATGAAGTGCCTTAGTTACGTGATCGAAAACTTTATTTTTTGTAGCACTTATAAGTTGATGTTGAAATTTTGCGGCTGCAGAATTTGGAACCAGTTTAAATGATTTGCAATTAAGTTTGTAATTTTTTTAAACATAAAATACCATCATCGCATATTTTCATATCTTAAAAGTTGTACTTCGTAATAAAACCACTGGCTCTTAGCCTATTACAAGACTCTTCCATAAATAAATTCAGTAACAAATAAGATATATAACACACGACATTAAAGTTAATTTTAAATTGATAGGTGAGAATCGATGCGTCTTTCTGTTGGTCACTTCGAATTATCTTAGAATTCTTCATCCATCTTTTACTAGCAAAATAAACGTCAGAGCGTGCCATGGTCGAAGAACGATATATCTAATTAGATTTTGCAAGTGAATTCCATCGATTATGTTTGATTCTCAAAAGGCATTTTTTTTTATTAAAAAAATAACGCATCAGTCGCTTTTATCACAACGGTAAAAAAGGCAGACTGAAATCGTCTACAAAACTTGAGAATATACCATGAGTATGACACTACAAAAGTTATTCGCAAATAAATTAAGAATGTTCTTTTTATAACTCTATTAATTTTAAGATATACAAAAAGGGTTATTTCGCAGTTTGGTTAATTTTATATACATATTATTTTAGGGGTCCAGGCAAGCATGCCCCTCGTAAGAATAATATAATGAAATCCTCCGCGGAAAAAGCTAGCAACTTTAAAGTAGTTTGACAGTTGAAATCTATACTAATATATAAAGCTGAAAAGTTTGTTTGTTTGTTTGCCTGAACGCGCTAATCTCAGGAACTACTGGTAGTCTCGCTAAAACTCGAAAGCTGCTAGTCGGATAAATTCTGTTTGTTTTGTTACTTTCCCTTTATTTCAGGGAAACGTCAAGAGAAAGAAATGAAGGAAAAGATTAATTAAAAATACAAAAAAATGGCAATTTTGGTCGCTGCTACAGAATACTTTAAACAAGCTGTTGATTGGCTAAGTAATTATTTCATAAATATTGTCAGTGTCATTTTAAAAGGACAAAGAAGATTGGCTAATTGACCAATAGCAGACACAATATTCGGTCAAGACGTTTTCCGGCTCCGCTAATGAAAAAAAAAATTAAAAATATCATAATGTCCAACATTTTCTTTTATTTTTTTTATAAACAGAGTATATTCAAATCGAACCATAATATGACTATCAAATATACAATGAAATAAAGTTAAAGTATGTTTCTGTTTGTAACAGTGAGTAAAAATACTTCTGCTAGATATATATGACCGTATATATAATCAAAATGTACCGTATACTATGCGAAACGTATTAAGATTTTTTCGTCTATCTGTCTCCTAACATAATCCTGATCTAATACCAGGGTCCCGTTAGATTGTAATTGGTGTGGTTCTAGGGCGAGATAAGATGACCGGCTGCCATCTGACGTCATCCCCGGAATCCCCACAATATTACGACTAATATCACTCACAAGGCCCACGTTTTACGTACCTTCCGAAACACGGAGTAGGTCGGATATTTGAACCAGTGTTAGAAATGGGTCATCTATCAATCGGTCACAAATGAACAGCTACCTACTTAAGGCTTCCAAATAAATATAATATTTATAGACATCGTAATTAATGATAGGCGTATTTGTGAGGCAGTTTATTCTAATATGGTCAGTGAACAGTGTGGACAGGATGCGTGGGGTGTTACGCAAAGGTCGTGCCGCGACCGCGCCTCGCGTCGAAAGTGAAAACAATAACAATAGAGTACAAATGTTGTATCTGCACGCATACAGACCTATTATAACTAATTCACTCTAATATTTTATCTTTAGTTATTTTTCTAGGACTGGCAGCACAATAACTAAGTCCTTTTATTACGGTCTCGGAAATAATACACTATCAGTTGATTACATATTTTTTTTATTACCATTCATGAACAAACAATAAGAAAAATGTCGTGAAAAATCGATTGCATTTCCATTTTAATTTCATTATAGTGCGCAATTAACAGCATGTAATTAAATCAAACAATAAATTCTAATTATAATAATTAACATGAAATAATAAAAAAAAAACATTGTTGGCTTTATTTTTAACTGAATCATTTATGCCATAGTTATAAATGATTCAGTTAAAAATAAAACTGTTAATATCCTTTATATTAGAGAAACAAAACTATTTTATAAAATAGTTATCGTTTATAATGTAACAAAAGTATTTCCCCGTGACGACGTCCGCATAAAATTACGATACACTTGGACCTCCATAATCTGGTCCTATCTTAGCGGATGTCCACAGACAATAAACTACCTTCTTGACACGTTTCATCATTGTAAGGTCAACCAAGAAATTGGTTTGCCACATTAAGGTCGAATGTTGTTTGCACATTAATTGCTAAGAGGCTCATTTTTGCTTGTTATGGATTATGTTAATTTCTAACACTAACCCTTAGCTAAATTTTCTTTAAATAGGAACCGTGATCCAAAATGGTAAAGCACTTCGTCTTGGTCGACTATACATCCCGCGGTTTCCAATATATCGGTGTGATACGCTATACTGAAAAAGTATCACGCCTATAGATTTGTGCTATAACATAGTATTTTAACTTCATATCTAGATTTAACTTTCAATATATATATATATATATATATATTAAAAACTACGGGAGCCCTCATTAAACTCAACTTTTTGCTAGTACCTATAGTACTAGCGAAAAGTTGAGTAATATATATTACATATAAAAGAATCTATTTTTTAACAAGAGACTTCTGCAAGACTAATAGTTATAAGTTTTGCTGGGTTTCTCATGGCAAAATATTAAATGCGACTGGCTTTGTCTTACTTTGAAAGTTGTAAAATAAATTTTTTGCACGTTTGTCTTGGTTGAGTTTTGAATGTGCAATTGCAAGCTTGAACATCACTTCAACTCTAAAGGTATTTCCACAGAAATCACATATAAATATGAGACTATAATATAAATAAAATTGATTTCAATTTTATTTATATATATACTGTTTGTACCGTCGAAATTTTTCTTACTATTTCCATATGACTGTATATAGGATACCTATAACAAAAACGCATGTTAATTTTTTTATGTCTGTCCGTCTGCCTGTCAGTTTGTTTTGGGTAATCGTCGATACGGATGGACCAATTTCGATAATGATGCTGCAAGGAGTAACAAAGACTACTTTAATTTTAGAATGATTATAATTAGGATTCCAGATAAAAAAATCTCAATAGTTTATGAAATCACTGAATGCACGCGGACAAAATCGCGGGGTACAGCTACTTGGGCATATATTAGATTTCTATTTGTTAAAAACACAAAAGAAATTACGTTTATTCATAATATCAATAAAGATAAACCACAATAAAATATATAAAGCTTGTGTATCCGTTTCGTAAGCAATATTTAAAGCGACGCCAAACTCTTTGGAATTTCCACAGATAATAATTAAGGGAGGTCATTAGCGGCAACCGATGCCGGCCTCGTAATTCCGGGGAAAGTCTGTTTAAATAACAGTTTACCGAGACGACTTGCAATTCAGGGCTTGCTTACCGATTAACGAAGTCCAAAATGTTTTACGCGTAGAGTTTAAAACGGAAAACCCTTTTTGGGACGTTCACAAAGTCATAGAATTTGACAGCTTTACTTTTCTTTAATGAAACACTAATTACTCGTATGTGCTTATTGAGAGACGGATTTCTTAGCATTCCATGGATTCACCGTGCGGGAGCCGGGTCCATCGCGTTGCAGAGGAAGGAACCATAGCAGTGCCCGGGACTTGTGACCCAGGTGTAGGTTTAGGAGCGGCTCGTGATCTTGACGAAATATTACCGGCAAGACTTGCTGCTGTAAATCTCTCAAGGGATCAGCCGCCCCAATCATGCCACGTTTTTCTTACCACGTGACGCTAATTGATTACGGTTGTTAAATAATAAGTGATTGTGAAGAATAAATGTAAATATAGTCCACGAGAAGATTGTGTTTGATTCCCTAACCCCATTAGAGAATCGATCCCCAACAATTGTAGTCTCATACTGAGGAATGTGCAATATTTCCATAAACTTATTAGAGTTACTGGATATGAAGCTGTATATAACTTGCTGTATAAATTAATATTAAATAAATAAATAAAAAAGTTCCATGTAAAAAACCTAGTACATCTTTTATTTTTATTTTAATAGAAAATTTCGCAGGAAGGAATCGAAATCATTCGGACGCCAAAATGTTCAACAATTTTGTCTATTCTTCTTTTCCTCTTTAATGTTTAGTAACTTTGTATGTAAAAATTCTTTTGTACGCGTTTGTCTTTGTACTAAACGACTACTGATTTAAATTAATTGATTTGCTTGCGTCTAAATAGGTTTTTCTATGGTTATGATTCACAATTATACCCGGTTGGTATATATATATATCGGAAACTGGAATTAATTCCTCCTTTTTTGATAATGTTCGGAAAAACCACAACGTATGCCTAATCTGTTAATACGTCATATAAACACATAGTACAATATTTTGTTTGTAACCACACCTCTATTGTCTCGTTCAAAATGGAATTTTTAACTTTCTCAATTTAAGCCCCGCCGCTGTTTAGATGGTCTCGTTTTTAGTGAAGTAAAATAATTAGAACGGATATAGAGTTAATCCTAACAGAAGTGGCAGGTAATTACTTTTCGAGAATTGCCCGAGTTCACTTAATACCTACTTCGAAAGTAGCTTTAAGTCCTATTGCGCCGTGGGCAAAAAAAAAAACAGGGACGACTTTTGTATGGGGATATGCTCCTAGCATACCTACCCTCTATCCTCAATGGTTTTCCATGGGCGTCGGCAGTTATTTATAGGCGTATTCGTTTCCGTGTTAGAACAATGATGTGCTGTGCCATCAAAGCACAGCACTGATATACAATTTTTGGTAATCTATGGTTCAATAAAATACTATATATTAGTAGTATTACTATCACAGAACCTTGATAATTTCTGTCTCGCTCGTACTTGACCTTTTATGAATATATTTTATTCATTTCCGCTCTCGTTTTTAATGCGGTAGGCCGCGATATAATTTTTGTAAAAGGTTCTAAGTGTATGAGAAAATAAAATAATTTCGAGAAACGACATATCGTAAAAGCCGCACGGGCTCTTCTCGTCACATAGATTTAGAGCCACAATGGCTCAACGGTAAAAAGGATGGACTAAAATCCGTAATGTTCACTCGATCAAGGAAGTGCTTTGCCATTTTCGATGATAGCTCCTACTTAAAGAAAATTTTGCTAAGAGTTATTGTTAGAAATTAACGTAATGCATAACGAGCATTAATGAGCCTTTTAACTAACTAACAATGCATACGGCGAAAGAACGACCAAATACCTTCTTCAGCGCCTTATTAATGAACTACCCTGTACTTTAAAAGATAAGATAACAATTAAAAATATTAAAAGTATGTTTAAAACATATCTTAAATCTAAATTAAATTAAATAATGCTTGCGAAATTTCTTTAAGTTAGAATTCTGTATATTAAGTAAATTGTTATATTTAAATTGTTTTTATATTATATAAATATACATAATTTTAACAAGCCTATTTGGATAATGCAGATGCCAACCTTAACATTAACGACAAACCGCATTGGTTTTTTTTTAATGTTAAATTATTAAAAGCAAACTTGCAATTTCTTATAAATAAATAAAAAAAAAACTAATTGACCTGCAAACGACGTTCGATCTTAGTGTGGCAAACCAATTTTTTGGTCGACTATACAAAGTAATCTGTCCGTTATCCCGGGCTTGTACCAGGGTCCGCTTGAATTGTAGGCTCCTCCTAAACGGCTGGAACAATTTGAATGAATTTATTGTATGCGTTAGGCTGGCGCCCTGCATGGTTTAGATTCACAAATAAGCCCGGCAGATGGCACTGCAGTCCGAACCAAGTCTCCAGTCGGGTCCGCTAGTTTATTTACAAAGCTTCGTTATTTCAGTCGTGCTTAGTCTCGACATCAGAGACGACTCGCATCCGATTCTTCATGGACTTGCTGATTGCGAAGCAGAAGCCCGTGATGTTGGTGGGCAGCGCCGGGAGCGGTAAGACCGTGAGCGTCGCTGCCAAACTTAACTCCTTGTCCGACAGCTTCGCCATCACCAACGTGCCACTCAACTTTTATACAACTTCAGGTGAGATGTGTAGATTTGTTTTTATTTAATTATTTCTTTGTTCTTGTATTGGTTACATATTCACCTTAAAAGTTTGTCAATAGGTATAACACTAATATTAAGTACAAACTGGTGCCTAGGCTAATATTTAACCTGTATTATTACTAATTACTAAGTGATTCCTTTCATTCGGTATTCGGTATATTAATAAGAGATTGAGGCGATCGGGGTCAGACGATTAGCAAAATTGATTTATTGTCATTCGTTTTTTATTTCTCTCTTTCACCTTTTGCGTATAAGTTCTGTCTAATGACTCATCGTGAGAAACTTGCTTGTTTGAACTTGCATTTATTTGCTTGTTGCCTTTTTTTAACTTGTCCCGTCAATCTTGCTTTACTAATACATTATTTTTAAAGCACATGAAAATCTGAATTTTCAACAATATAGAAAAAAATTGTAAAAAGTAAAAAGAAAATAAATCCAATACGTAAACCCAAATTCATGATTACGTTATAATTTACTCCAACGAAAATAAATTTTTATCATCCTATATTAGAATTTTATTTCAACGAAAATAAATGTTTATCATTTCCATTCACGATAGAGATGATTCAAAAAGTTTTGGAGAAACCTTTAGAGAAG
The DNA here is from genome assembly GCA_024363005.1 of Charaxes varanes. Lineage (NCBI taxonomy): Eukaryota > Metazoa > Arthropoda > Insecta > Lepidoptera > Nymphalidae > Charaxes > Charaxes varanes. The sequence goes on from JANCMC010005487.1 coordinate 14,888, forward strand.
AAATCGGGCAGAAGCTTCGGTCCACCTGATCAGGAACATGAACCACAGTATCAGCAGCGATAGCAGTAAGTGCTGTTATAGCTGCTCTTACTGAGCTTGAAGAGGGAAATCTTTCCAGAAGAGAACGAAGAAGTTTCAATACACCTTGAGCTCGAACCACTGAAAATAAAAAAAATATTTTTTTTTCTATTGTGTAATGTGTATTATACAAATAGACAATTCTGTCACCTCTATTTATATGGTAATTGCAAGCTGTTTCCTGCAATTTTATCTGTGTAAAATTTCAAGAACCCTTAAACCTTCTTCAATATTGAGCAATCTTTTCTTAGCAGATATTCTACTATAACTCTATCTCCTTGCCAAATTTCATTGTTTTGTTAGGTCACTTGTTGCTTTTATGTATATAGATTCTTTCACTTCTTATTATAAGCTATTATTCGTAGTCTATTTTATTATAAAATACTTGAAATATATATATTCTTGCATATTCAATCCTATTTCAATTAAAATAAAAAATAACCAGTTACAAAATAACGTTTCACATAATGTTTTCACAATAATTTAACCAAGAAGAAATTAATTCAACAACACGGTTAGAAAAACGTCATAGACACAAACTAATTATCTCGTCAATGACTAATGACGATTTATCACAAATGATGATCAAGAATGATCGTTTTAGACTAATCTTTAAATATAGAGCCCTTAAGAATGATTGTGATTCTAAAGATGCGCCAACTTTTATGCTATAACTTGCTCATGCACAGTTGACATATCCGGTACTGCGCATGAAATCTTAAAAACCACAGGATATACAAAGATGACATTTGGCAAGGTTAATGGTTCATAGGTACTTGTTAGGAAAGGATGTTGCTATAGTGCCATATTTAGTTAATCTAAGAGATCTAGCAAGTTTAGGCAGACAAAGTCGTGAGAAACAGCTAGCATATTTATAATTTACCTCCTCCATGAACTGTTCTCAGGGCTCTGACAAGTTTGGCCCTGCGTTCAGCTCCAGTGCTTAGTATTAGATAAATATTGTCACTCGTATATCTAAGGGCATCGCAGCTACAGCTATATCTAAATACTAATCTAATTCTGAATAATATTTCAAATATTTTAGGCTAAAATTAAACGCCAAATTATCTATGTAAGGTACATTATCTATAGAAATAGATCTATAAAAAAAATAAATGATTAAAATTGGACGTCAAAATAAAATCTTTCAATTAATGCATTCGACTTATGACACCATATCGAAAACAAAAATAATAATTAAAACGTTTTTGTCTATATGTCTGTTTGTTATGGGCAACCTGCGAAACCACTGGACTGATTTTGTGACTTTCACCTATTTTTATTTAGCAATATAATGAAGGTTTATTAAAAATATTAAAAAAAAATAAACCTTTAAAACTCAAGAAATTCAACGCGACCGACGCACACTTAGTTGAAACTAGCTATAACACTAAGTTGAAACTAACTGTAACCTGCAATTTCGACTGCTTCGAATTCAGGGATTTTGACAAATTTGAGGATATTTTAGTCTTTGGTGCGGAACCCTAATTATTTAGCCAAAAGCAAGTAGTCTCTGTTATTCTTTGTAAAATCAGCTATCTATCAGTGGATGTCCCGTCCAAAACGGCCCTGTTCGTCCCTTCCAGACTATTTCAGAGATTACCCGGAACAAAAAAACAAACAAACAGACAGACCGGCAGACCGACGACGGACGGACAAAAACATTCTTAACTTACGTTTTCCCTATAGGTATCGTATACAACCACTTGCAAGAAGTTTAAGAAATAATTCGACGTTACAAAGGATCGCTTCAAATTTTATTTTTAAACTAAGCGAACTTATATAAAAACAATAAGTTCGTGTATGTTCCAATATACACTGCGAGAACTGTAAACTGAGACATCAATCCAACAAAGAGCCTCAATAGCTCAACGGTATAAGCTATGGACTGAAATCCGCAAGGTACCCGGTTCGAACCCCACCGCCGTTGGGGTATTGTCGTACCGTCGCTGGTCTAGGTCTCGCACCCAAACCGTGACCTTAATAGGTTGAAAGACTCTGGCAACCTCTTGGTCTATGAATAAATAATTCTGGTAACACCGACAGGACATAACGAAATTGAAAATATAACTAAATACATAATAAATAATAAAGTAATAAAAACCTAATAAAGTAATATAAAAAATTAAACAGTTTTTTTTTTAAGAAACGTTTATGATTTTCTGTATAGAATCTTTACTTGGTCGCCTTTTTTCTTAGGCCTGTGAACCTCCAAGCGAGGCTCCACGAACCCCTTAAGGGTTGCGACCGACAGATGTATACAGACAAAACACTATGCTATACTGACCGTTGAGCTATCGAGAGTTCAAACTTTTTAAACTCGTAGTTAGTGACGTAAAATAGTGACCGTCTAATGTATCGATGGTGGTTTATTGGAAGGCTGCAGTTGACAGAGGCTTGGCCCAGAACACACTCGCCGCTGCCAAATAACCCTTATCGTAACCACTGACCGAAACAGGGTTTAATCTGCACTTGATGAAGCCGAGATACATTTTGTAAGGTCAGTGAAACTTTTTACTTAAAATTGTCTTAAATTCTATAATTATATAAGAAAGCGAAAGGGCGAAAACCGCTTTGAGCACAATGATGAAATTTGGAAAAGATTTAGTAGACATCCGCTAAGGAAGGCTTTTTTGATATGCCCAGATTAAGTAGATCCACAGGCTCTTACAAATTTATATAAACGAAGTCGTGGGATACAGCTAGTATGACGCATAACAAAGGCTAGAAGGATAGGCATAATGAATCGGCTCCAGAAAGATACCTAGTTCATATTTTCAGGATGTTGGTTTTTAATTTACAAGGGGCAAAAGAGCAGGCAGCTAGCAGCTAAGTGACTACCGACGTCCATAGACACCTACACGACCAGGAGGCAAGCAGATGCGTTGCCGGCCCTTAATGAGGAGTTTAGGCCACCGGGAAGTCTCACAAACCGAACGAAACGCGACAACAATACGATCACTTGCCGCCACTTCATCCCGATCTTATGTAAAGAAGAGGTACTGGTACCCGGACTCGCCGGTCCAATTCGGCTACAAGCATGGCGCTACCTCTAATTAAACTATAGTAGTATAGTAGTGGTACTATAGTAGGGCCTATATCGCGGGGCAAAGCGTACGTCGACCCCTCATGAAGAATCGCTGAGGCATCCTAAACATTAGTAAACGCTACAATTAAATCCGTAGTTCATCAATAGATGGCGTTGCTATCATAGTCAATATTAACTAAAGTATTTTATATTAATTAGCACTAAATTTAATATTGTAGTAATACATAACTAGCAAATTATCCAATTATTTCATAATCTTTAATAGATGTTACTATTAGTTCTAAAAATTAACGACATATAATGCCTTTGTCATAAAATAAATAATTAAAAAAGCGTTTCATGACCATGACGCCAGATCAATGATTTTTCTCCATCGGAAAAAGTGCCCAACGCGCCTAAAGAAGTTTCCTCTGCAACAAAACGAATAAAGGTTTGTTCACAACATATAAAGCTAATGAGCACAGACAAATAACAAAAAACACATATTGTACCTGCAATTAGCTGTAATTGCACCGCCTGAATATTGACTATATATTTTTTGTGTTCATTCAGCCACATATGTACTGTTTTTTTCAGTTGCAAGCTATTGATTCACTAAATATGTACGTTTATATAATTACTAGCTTTAACAAGCGACTTGGTTCACGTTATTTTTATCAAAATTGGTTTAGCGGTTTGTGCGTGAAAAGATAACACACAGTGTTACATTCATATTTTACAATAATAGTAAGAATTATCTATCATATAAACTTTTATATATTACATAATATGACCATCGATTATTAAACAAGTTTGTCTTATAATTCAATATAAGATTCGTTTTTTTTTTTAATTTTTATCAGTGATCCTGATAAAGGATAAATATATACACGGATTAAGTTATTACATTATACTAACTAGAGATCGTTTCATGGTCGAAATTCGTCTACAATTCGTTATTTTAGCGTACAAAATTTCGATTCTATATTCAAGGATATTGTAATATTTGACAATTATTATTTATCCCGTCGTCATAAGCGGGTTTTGTCAGAATCTTATAGTAAAATGTACACATGTGTGTGTAAATCGTTTGGCATTGGTGTGTGTGAGGCTTTATTTTATTAGTTAAATATATTATAAAGCATATTTTATAAAAATATTAGGATTGCACACCCTCTTCTATATAGGTAAATATAATTGTGCCAAATTTCGTACTCCTCCATCCCCACAATTTTCGGAAAATGGTATCGAAAGTTTTCGTTTCACATATTAATATATAGATATCATCAGTCTTTGTTATGAGTGCAAAATTTCGTTTAAAACTAATATATAAAAGTTAATATGACGTCTAAAAGTTGATGAAAATTACTTTAAAAGATTCCGGTACAAAGATACAGCGAAATGTGTTAAATAAAAATGTGAGTTGAAAATATACACTACTACACACACACACACACTTGTTGTGTATTATTAAAATAAATAGGAAACTTACGCCGACATACATAACTTATACTCGAAGCTTCGCGTAAGTGTCACGAAATGTTCGAGTAATTTTATTTGGAAATATGTTTGCGTATTTCGTACGAGTCTGCGTTAAATACATTTTCTGTATCAAATACATTTAGTGTGGTCTTGTCTTGTAAAGTGCTTTCTGTGACGATGTTCTATTATGTATTGTACATACGAATGAGTAAAACTGAAGTTTCTATTCTTATTATTCTCTTCTTCTATTTCAGTCTGAAGAAAATTCATTCTTCTTCCTGGCGTTTTAATGACAAACTGTAGATATATTTGGCCATGTGGAGGCTTTATATTTTCGAAGACCAAAATGTGACAACTTTAATTGCCCGATCTGAACGGGCCATTAAGTCTTCCTGCCTGCAGGAATTGGGGCACGCAAGGCACGGCATAAGTCATGGTTTAGATTTCACGGCATATATGTACATGCCAGATCGGTGCCATTCGAAAATCCTCATCTGAACCTATTTTCCTAACTTTTAATTCATTTTATAGTCAAAAAACACAAAGCAGTCATGAGAACTGCTGAGAGAAGTGAAAACTTAAGCTATAAAAAAAATAACGTAAGTCACGTGACATACTCCCCATCCCCAATCAAGTTTTCACTTCAAAATTCATGATGATACTGAAGAGACAAAATTTTCATGGGGGTAAATAGAATTGTCAATTAAGAACACTATCACGTACACAAATTAGGCACTTGGGAATGAACCTGCTACCCTACGAATATCAGGAGTGATGCCGACTAATAAGAACCTCCGACCCCCCACGTTTAATGCCGGCAGAGCGATGCAGAGGCGTTGGGAGATAAATGGCTGCGGTAAATTTAAATTCTCGCCTTCCGCCCACCCTTATCACGTTCCGAGTGCGCGTTTACGAATGGTAAAAGAAAAGGAATAAAACTTATCTTTTAGGTAAATTATACTCATGTGAGTGGTATAATATAAAATTTAAAATTATAGGAATCCCCCGTTTCAACAAATACTCCAAAATATAATTCCTCTCTCGGCTTTTAAAATCGCAAAGTCAAGGGAGCCCGTAAATCCCTACCGCAGCCGACAAACAGAGCTCTGTGGCGCTAGTACGAACATTCCGAACCGTTCGAAGTTAAAGACTCGTCTTTATTTAGCATGAAATATTCGTGCCAGGCCCACAGCGGACCCTTAGTGTCAACGCGGATTGCATTAACATTGATTAAAGTGTGACTCAATAAAGACTTGCCTCCTGTGGGCCGAGCACAGACGAGCACTTACAATCTCGATAGTTTTACTTACTTTTACATTCGAAACGAGACTTCAAATGAGGGTTTGTGCTTCCATTTTACACGAATTACATGGCCGTAACGTTGAGGATTTGATACAAGCAAGTTCTTATTTCATTCGTACTAATAATATTTAGTAAGTAACTTGTGTAATACATTGTGCATTAAGGTTTAATTCGTAAAGAAGCATTCGCAGACACACAGAGACCTCACACTTATAACTACCCACTTTTTTGGTCGCTGATTAAAAATATATGTGTAGATATATAGATATATGTATAATCCAATCGGGTCGCATGTGATAACCCGGCCGCAAGCTCTCCAGGGGCGGCGGTGTGGGATGAGCTTTAAATTGCTTCTTTGCAGAGGCCATTGACCTCACAAGCAAACTTTAGTACAGTTGATTACTATATGTGTAATGGCTTTCAATTGAAGTTCCATAAAGAAATAAATATGTTTTTTAAAGAAAACAGACAGTTATAAGTTTGATGTATCTGTGTCTGTCTGTGACATCGTAGCTTCTGAATAACTGGACCGATTTTCATAAGGTGTTGTGATTAAGGTTACTTTAAAGTTTGGCTTATAGCCTTTATTCTCTTTAAAAGCTCATGTTATGAGTTGTCGCGAGGCAGCCCAGCGGAGTTAGAGTTCGAACCGAGCAGTGACGAACTGAAATCCCTTCTTATACCGAGCTACAAGTTTAATTTTGCTTCCACGTACAGCCAAAATAATTCAAATCATGCAGCACCGGGGAGAAGTCCCCAGGTGGTGTTTTATAGGCCATTATGTACCATGATCACTGCGCGCGGAAGATTTATGAGTACCTTTACGTCCCTAACCGAGAATAAGAAGAAAAACATCTGTACATATAAATAAAACTGAAGGGTCTGTTTGTAAAGTCGTAATTATCTTTATTACTAATTGCACATGACTGTGAGGAGGTCGTGGCCTAATCAGTGGCCGGTATTCACGTCGATCGCTAAGTTAAGTTGCTCTTGCTGCGACCGGGTGATAGATGGATGACCCATTCTAGCACTGGTTTATATTTTAATTTACGCGTGTTTCGAACCTGTCCCAAATAAACCCGTATATATTTTTTTGGTCGTGACTTAAACATGTTTTCTTCCTTATTTAAATTGTATATTTTATCTCATCCATCATACAAAACCACATCTGCTAAAGCAAAAATAAAGTTTGAATAAAATTATATTTAATTATCGTATAATTAATTTTTTTATATGCAAATATTATGCGATCCAAATTAGAGTAGGAAAGTCAATGACTCCTAACAACGGTGACTTCATAAGTACAGTTTTACTTATTTATTAAATATTACAACTTTGTGTAAAAAAATTATCATGTGAATGAATCTTTCTAGGATAATGAATGTACTTGTATTTTTACGACTTAATATTATGTAATGAAACATACTTCTTTTAAGGTTCCGTACGTCCAAAGGCAAAACAGAACCCTTATAGGATCACTTCTTTTTCCGTCTGTCAAGGCTCTTTTTTTCAGGAACTCATAGAGGTGTGAAGTTAAAATAATACCAAATATTGAGGTCTTACAGCTGTATAAAAATGTCCCTCTATGTGCCCACAATCGAAAGATGTCGCTGTTTATATCACCTTTCCTATACTTGTAAATACACAAAAGGAATCAAAACCTATATAGGGTATTTACCGGTCACTTAGAATCACGGAATGGTCAATAAGCTATTGAAATACAAGTATAGAAAAGATTCTGAAAACCCGTAAATTTGTAATAAATGCAGGGACTTCACTGTCAAATTAAAAGAAATTTTACGAAAATTTTAAAATAACTAACCTGACAAAGAAGTTATGGTGTGACTTTGTCAAATGAAATGAAATGTTATGAAAATTTTAAAATAAATAACCTGGAAAAGACGTCAGGGTACCGAACCCTTAGTTCGCCAGTTTATCTTGAACTTGCCCAGTTTATTGTTATTTTATATGTTGTGGCGCAAACGGGCGGACATCTGAAATACAAACGAAAGATTAAATATCAAAGAATGGGAATATTAGCAAGTTACCTATAACACAGGCTTTAAGTTGTCTACCTTAGGAACAGACGTCCGTGTGTCATATAGTCCTGTATATATTTAGTATTATTTATTTAAAAAAATCCTTTCGTCGACCTCTAAACATCAATATAATATATTTAATAGTTTATGCAAATTCTGTGGTCATGGCAATGACCTTCACATTTCATCTAAAACATAAAATGTCCAATGTGTTTCGTTCGTGGATTTTATTAACTCTGTTGCCAATCGAATCGCAATGACATAATTTCGCAGTGTTATAGATTTGTTAAATCTGCTTATTAAACAACTATAATTTATGTACAAAATAGCTTAATTTCAATTACCATATTAAATTATAAGGTATTTATGGAGTGTGGCTACTTTCCCAACAAGGATATTTTTTTTCTGGAAGTTGATGTTTGCACTTTATTAAGCGATATTGCGTCGGGGGAAACTGACATTTTTTTTTTCGTAAAATTTTTTATGCATGCTATAATAGAGCATTTTGGACCATTTCGATGTTAATGTTAACATAATACACACATATACAAGGATTTCTTCATTGAAACAAAATAATTACGCGCGAATTGAAACAAAAAAAGTAATCGTGGGGAATGTCAGACTCCCCCTACGGAACATCACATATTCCGTGCGAAACGTAACTAACTGTCTCGTTGTGGCAATTTTTTGTTTCATACGGAAATCATAATATATGAGTGGTTATAATTTTAACACTAACGTCGAAAACCTCCAAAAGGCTCTATTACTCGAAAAAAATTTCAGCCTCCTCTGACGGAATACCAACTCGTTAGAGTGGAAACAAGAACTTCGAGGAGGAAAAACAAATTACATGCATTTTTGGGAAAATTAACCTAGCTACATAATTAACAAAGAAAAATATATAAAAACCTGTTTTCTTTTAAAAAATCGTAAAATACAAAATGCGGACGTAACATTTACATTTATTGCAAGAGGTAAAGATACAGACGGTTCACCTAAGTGACACCCATCTATCACCCGGTCGCAGCCAGAGCAACTTAACTTAGCGATCGACTCAAATGCCGACCACTGATTAGGCAACAACCTCCTCGAAATGCTCATTTCCTGCTTTTATATAAATCATTTGTTTTCTTTAAAGTATAGGTCTGGTATTGGGAGTTTATCAGTGGTTATCAGTGGCGGACTTGATACGCTGGCCGCCCATGCGTACGAAAGATTGCCGCTCCCTATTCGCTGTAAAGCATGAAAAAATAAATGAAATAAAAGAAAAAAAATGAATGAAAAAAAAAATAGATATAACAATCGACCGCTAGGTTAAGTAACTCTTGCTGCGACCGGGTGTCATGTCATGTCATACCATATGGATTTTAATCCGTTGTTTTACTTTGAACTAATATAAAGCTTTACACTATCATGTAAATAATTTATAAATGTATTCATGTTAATAGATTATGCAACCCATTTATCACCGCAAACGTTTGAATTATGCAAACAATATAAATCAGGGAAACAAGTTTAGAACGTGCCACGAATGATCACCGGTTTACAGATACGAAAAGACAGGCTAAGTAAATTGTAACGACTCGACTGCGAACCGGTTATATATATACGTAACATATAGTTGAAAGAGGTGTTTGGAAAAATTACTATTGCCAAGGCAATTGACAAACGAAATAAAAACTTCGCTTAAAATGTCTTATACTTTATTCCCGAAGTATAGAACGCGTCTTTTAATAATTTCTAATTTACTAGCGGACCCGGCAGATGTTATTCTGCCCGAACGTTGGCTTACTCCTTAATCAAAATATAGCGCCATCTATTAGTCGCTCACCGAACCTACTACCCACCCGCCTGCTGTGCCTGTTTCTTCCGTCGATATTGAAACCAATCCCTGACTTGGAATTCGAGCGAGTCTCCTGGGAGACTCTAGGCGAATAACGGGAAGAACGCCTTATCACCGGATATGACACTCGGATCCTTGGACGGCGCTGTTTCGGTTGAGCTCTGGTCTTCCTCATACAAAATTAGTCACTAATTAATTTAGATCATGCTGTAAGAACTTATAACATGATCCAAACCAAACAATTGTCATTGGCAGCAAAGTTAAGCGTTAATTCGCATCGTGAAGGGATAAATCAAGCCTACACCTGAATCTCAAGACGTAAATTTGTTCTTTCCTCCGTAACGCGATGGATCCGGAATACTCACGGTAAATCCATTGATTGATAAAAAATTCACCTTCTCTAATTGAAAGAATATAGTTTTCTTGAGAAACGCCAAAATTACTACTAAATAATTAATTACGATATTGTTATTAAGTTACGACATTCCTATTCCTAACTGGAAAGATGTAGTGATAATAAACATCTGGGATATGTAGCTAGCAAAAGACGGAGAGTGAATTGCATAAAATTAAATTAAAATGTTATTCTGAAGTTATACTTTGTAATACAATAAAATATTAGTTTAAATATAAAATTACAAGCATGCATTTTTAACACGCCCGAATAGATAGAGGCGGGCATATGGTGCACCAGAAATAGCGTTTGGAAATAAATCATGACATATGATAACGGCAACGCGTTTCGCGGTAAAGAATTCCGTGCACGCGATCCAGGCAGCGGCCTAGAACTTGATATGATCTCTACCCGGAAAATCTAAAAAGTTTTAAAGAAAACGTGCCGTTTAAGGAAAACGTTTTAAGTTGCGAATGCTTAGTGGTTTTTTATCATGTTTAAGACTTGAATAATTTAGGTGTTACATTATTTTTAAAGATAATGGGTTAGCCTAATACATTTCGTATGTACATCGATACTAATATATAAAGCTGAAGAGTTTATTAGTTCAATTATATTCAAAAAATAGTAATATGTGTGTATAATAGTGGCACGAAAGTACCCGCAAAAGTGGGCCAATGTTGCGACTATATAGAAAAAAAAATCTACTTTAATATACAATACCTGCCTGTACTCCACTGCACACGACCTATTTTAACATTTATCATAATGACAGGCATGGAGAAATGAGATCCAATATTTTTCTTCCTGTACGTGAGATGAAAAAAGTAATGGGTTCCGTCATATTCTATAACTGACGAGGAAAAATTACTTAAACTAGATTTATTATAATACTAGCTATGTCCGCTACTTCGTCCGAGTAAAATTAGGTAAACAAAATTGATTTAATTTTAGCCTACCTCGATAAATAGACTGACACTGAAAGAATCTTTTCGTTCCTGATATTAGCGCGTTCACGCAAACAAACGCACTCTTCAGCTTTATATATACATTAATAAGCGAAGCGTTAACTTTCGATACGATTTTACGAAAGTCATGAGGTCGGAGTATGAAATTTGGCACAAATATAGTTTATACAAAGGATGGTGTGTGAACGCTAATATTTTTATAGAATATGCATTGTTTATGAATGAAATTATTAGTCACGCACACCAATGCCAAGCGATTTACACACACATGTATACATTTTACTACAAGACTGTGTTAAAGCGCAGTCCTGACGACCGTATGTATATTAATTGTCAAATATAGAAATTTCGTTGTACAAAGAATTAAAATTTGGTTTATAGTTTTAAATAAACACTTGATACGCAAATCTAAAGAATTATGGGCAATTTTCGACTAGCCGGTGATCTCTAGTATATGTTATTACGCCTCTTATCATTCGATGATGTCAACGAGTATAATAATTGTCAAATACATTGTCAATAGATGGCGTTGTACGGGGAATGAATGTTTTATAAATGGCTTTTAGTAAGCATATATAATAAATTTTATATAAAAATCCTTTTTAAGAAGCTTTTATTTATATGTATCCCACTAAACTAATATGTATCCCATTAAACCTTCAAGTTATACAAAACAAATTAATAAAAATGCTTTTTAATTATCCATACCTAACACCTACCAGTAAAATTTACAAAGATACCAAATTAATGAATATAAATCAACTATACACATATAATGTTTGTATTTTCATATATAAAATGTCAGTGACGATGACGTCAGAGTCAAAGTCAAAATGAATCGAAAGTCGAGTGTTCGGCGACGATGACGCGAGTTTCACACTTTTTGATACAAAAGTACACATATACACACAGTACCGTAACAGACCCGTCAATTTTATTTATATGTATGCATGTTTAAATTCTGAATATATCTTGAGATTTATGTTTTAGTAAAATTGTATTCTAACAATACATTATTGTTTTACAAAATATTAAATTGTTGCTATTACAGTTCTGTCTATGTCATCTTTGGCTATGGAAAGATTGATTTGTATATTTATTTGGATTGATTTGTAATTGACTGTAATTTAAATAATAATTAATTGTTGCACGCCTAAATGGCAAACCGTTGTTGCGTTGTTATTATGTATTGTACACAGCTTATGCAATAAATAACTTATCTATCTTTATATTTTTAAATTGTTTACTGTAGGTATATCTATGTACAGTGTTTGTATGCCAAACTTTTTCTACTTCTTCTTCTTCTTCTCCTTCTTCTTATTCTTCTTCTATGTATGGGTGTATTTTATTGCCAAACAGATACAATGGAGAGCGTCTAATAAACAAGCTGGCCCGAGTAAAGAAGTTCAGTGACTTCAACGAGCCCATCGCCGAGGCCTACTTCCCCAAGCTGGACAGTCTGACCACGTCGCGCGGTTGGCCGCCGCGACAGGCCAACATGCGCTGGCAGGACCTCAACCGACCGGTTGACGGACTCGTGGTCACGCTGGCCCAGATGAACATCTGGAGACGCAACATAGAGGAAGCTATTGCCACTGGAAAAGTTAGACTGGTATGAGTTCAGAATCTTTTTCCTACCTGCGTTGTCCCGGTCTACTACCAAGGTCAACTTAAATTGGAGAGGATGTGACTGGGTGGCGAGATAAGGCCACCGACTGCCGCAGTCTGAGTTAAAGAAAAAAAAAACAAAAAAGGAACGTTTAACGTCCACGCTTTTTAGAACTATTTACAAGGTCCTTAAAGGTGAAGCGTTTGTTTGTTTGCTTGAACGCGCTTATCTCAGGACCTAGTGGTCCGATTTGAAAAATAATTTTAGGGAATTTTTTTATATTAGACTAGTGGCCCGCTTCAGCTTCGCACGGGTGTTTACATTATCTAAATTTTCATATGGATCCCTAACTTTTTTTTTTTCATCAGGGAGAATGTAGGACTTTTTATAAACAAACAATTAAAACATCTCTCATCTTTATAATATTGGTATAGCTGAAGATGTTCTGAAGGTCTTTTTTCTATGAACTATTTTTAAAAGAGTAGCCAAAGAGTTTCTAGCAGGTTTTTCTCGGTGGCTGAACATTTCCGAATCAGTGGTAGCTTTTAAAGTATTTGACAATTCAAAAGTGCTTGTAAAAGTCAATTTGAATAAAACATCTTTTAAATTAGAATTGGTATAGGAAACAGAATATTCTTTGTAGAATGTGGTACGAAATACTTCTATGGTAAGTGACATTTCCTGAATTTCATCTTCGTAACAGAATTCCAAATTTCCTTCGTTCCATCTCGATTTAATAAAAATATTCCTGCCTCTTGCAACAACTATGTTGATCCTTCCATATAGTTTTAGCCCAGCCACGAAGTCGTTTTTCATTTAAGACATTAGTTAGTTTTAGGCCAAAAATCGTTCGACATACTGTGGACAAGCCTTAATAAAGTGTCTATACGGTAATGAAAATAGGAAATACTTCATAAAAACCCCCTTGTCATTTCCTTTCATTACTTTTATGTTTTAATATGTCTATCGCCATTGAGAGTCAGGTATGCTAGAAATAAGCCCTGAAAGAAATTGGAATGAGGAAAGGAAAATATGTAATATTTTAATATCAGCATTGTAGCTTCCTCTATGGGACAAGGCACAAGCGAAGAGCTCTACAAATTATGTCTTTGTACATATATTAGGAGAGGAGAGAAGGGGATCGTTCCGTGAAAAGACCATACCTAAATCGCCCAGTTGGTAAACGTCCAGATTATTTATCACGACCTCTCGACGCTCAACGGTTTATACTGTTACTAAACATTGATACAGAAGATGTTGAGACATATTTTACTTGATGAGGTGTGACTATTTATGGTAAGAATATCTATATATATAAAATAGAATCAATGATGCCATGGCAAGGAGAAATAGGGATAACAGACATGGCAACAAAAATGAGAAAGGGTACGGGAATGGAAATAATTTTATACAATAATAGTAAGTAAGCCAACGTTCAGGCTGGAAAATGTATGTAGTGTCCACTGGTATTACTATGAATATACATTTTTGAAATAGAAGTAGACAGTAAACTACTATATGACTGGCAAAAATTGTAAAAATTTTATACCCTGCTTCGCAAAACTCAAATAAGCTTCTAACAGTGTTTGAATAGCTTTATTCAGTGTTTGAGATGCCTTATCCTCTGGAGTTGATTTGAATTGAATATGAAAATCAATTATGTATATCTATATCAAAATCAATCATTGTTCCTTAATCTCGCTAAAACTCGAAAACGGCTGGACTGATAAAATTTATTTTTTGTATCATTTCCCTTATTTTAGGAAAGTTTTAATGACAAGGAACAAAAGAAAAGTTGAAAGATTATTTAAAAATACTAAAAACGGCAGATTTCTTTTATTGATTTTTTTATTTTATTTTTTATCTATATTAGGTAGACCTTTTGCCTGGCGTGTCATATAAATTCATTATTTTGTAAAACATTCGGCCAGTGTCACATTTAATAGAGAAATACAGGAGATTGGTTGGTCGGCTAATAAGGTCAAACCTAAATTCGGGCAAGACAGTGTCTGTCTACTTATAAATCTTCATTTGTTGTTAAAATTAGTCATTAGATTTCACCCTAAACCCTACAAGCATGTACTTAATAAATATGATATCAGATCTTGTGCTGAGACTGTTTCCACACTTTTCAGGGCGTACTACGTAAACCACGCGCTACGTCGCACCCAATGGGAAAGGCCGGTGGAGGTGATTCGGATTTCGTGATAATGCTGATAAATAAAGATTCTCGGTGCTAACTGGTATGTACTAGTTAGCAATGCAGGTATGGACCTGCAACTGCTGTCTACAACACGACTAATTTACAATTTTTTAAATACCGCGTTCATAAATGTTTTCCAGATAATTTTTCTCAGCTTTATCAATCTTATCCCGCCCCATCCGACTAAAGCAATATAAAATATCGTTAAAAGAAGATTTCACTTTTCAAATCCATCAATTTTTTTATTTACTAGATTTGATTTTGAGATTGCCTGGTGGACGAAGTTCGGTCACAAATCTTAAATCTACTCTACGCTTATTTAAATCTATATAAAAAATTTCAACTCTATGTATAGTCGGCCACGAAAGTGCTTTACCATTTTAGATGACAGCTCCTAGTAAAAGAAAATTTTGCTAAGGGTTATCGTTAGAAATTAATGTAATGCATAACAAGCAAAAATAATCCTTCTAACTAATTGACGTGCGAACGACATTCGACCTTAGCGTGGCAAACCAATTTATTGCTCGACTATACAACGACCTTGTGATATTTGACAATTAATATTTTTACCGTCGTCTATTTAGGCTTCGGCACAATCTGGAGTAAAAGTTATCATATGTCAATCACGTAAATCGTTTGTCATTGGTGTACGTGTGGTTTTATATTAATAATTTGATATATGAATATTCCATATTTAAAAAAATATTTGCAAAACCCTTCTCTATATAGCTATAATTGTGCCTTTTATACCCCCCCCCCCCTTTGATTTTTCGTTAATCATTTTCATTTTCTCTTCACGTATTAATATAGATAGAGATGCCTCACTCTAAAAATGCACGCCCCACCAAATTATTCACCACTACAAGCAAAAAAGCGTGTAGACACCAACACTCACAGCGAATATAATTGGCCTAAACTGCGTGTTTGAATTTGAATTTACAACAACACACACACACAAGTAAGTGTTGCAATTAAATAGTGGAGGGGTTGCACTTTAAGTCATTTGATATTAAATCCTTAAATACATCTAGTATTAAAGGATTCTTAGTTATTTTGTTAAACCAAGTATATCCCGCGACTTCGTCCGCATGGGCCACTCTAACCACTTAAGGGTTGAAAAATAGTTTTTTGGATAGGGATTCATATCAAGTTAATAAAAAAAAAGCGTTTTCACATATAATGCTTTACAATAAACTAATAATACACATAAGACGCATGCATTCACTCAATACATTCAAATTTTTCTTAGCAAAACATTTAACCTCAAAACTATGAACGTATTGGGTGAATTATGAACGAACGAGATCTAATAATAATTCAATAAATTCAAATTTTTCTTAGCAAAACATTTAACCTCAAAACTATGAATGTATTGGGTGAATTATGAACGAACGAGATGTAATAATTGTAAATTAACCATATTCTTAAGTAAGTGACTGTATTGTCTTATAGAGAATAAATATCTTTAAACCTTAATGCATTATTTTAGAACAAATTTGGTTAGCATAAAAAAAAGGTTATAGTGAGACAACCTCAAAACATAGACATATGCTGTCGCAGACTTCTATTTAGGACTTTTAAAAGGGAACAATTCTTTCATACATTATTTTTGCGAAACATCAACCGTTTACGCAGCTAACGCAGCGGAAACTCTCTAAATGAAAAACACCCGCGATTTTAAAACGTTCTTCATTGGTGCTCCGCTCCTATTAATCTTATGATAGTATATAGCCTATCGTCCGCTTGGGCCACTCTTACCATTTAAGGGTTTGAAAAATAGTTTTCGGATAAGGATGAATATTAAGTTAATAATATTTTTTTTTTTTTTACAAATAATGCTTAATGCATGCTTGTAGCCGAATTGGGCCGGCGCGTCCGGGTACCTGTACCTCGTTCTCACATGAGATCGTCGTGAAGTGGCGGCAATGCTGTCACGTCTAGTGATGGTGATGTTGTCGCGTTTCGTTCGGTTTGTGAGACTTCCCGGTTCGTAATACCTTCGTATATGCTTTGGTGGGCATAAAGCATGCAAATCGAGGCCTACGCTTCTGAACGTTTTATGGCCCTTAAGTTTTACGAGCCATTCGTCATCTTTGTTACTTTGCCACAATTCTGAAAATTGTTCGTTTTAAATGTAACCGCAGACTCAGTATTAAACACGTTCCCAAGTATCAGAAACGAACGACAGAAATAAATGGTACTATTTTCTTTCGAAAAGAAACCAACTTTGATTCCTGATTTATGAAGGAGGGGGACTCTTATTACAAATAGAACCCAGCTTTATCTGTCTCGCTTTCTTGTTTGTGTCCCTAATGGTGGTAACGTCACCCTTCCTTATTTTCTCTCTCCACTTCGCCCTGCCTTTAATATAAATAGATAGAGAGTACTGCTAAATTGCCTACATAGTCAGGTGGCCTTTTACGTCGCAATGCCACCGATTAACTACTTACAAACCAGCTCAAGTTCTAAAAAAAGATCTTTGTCAGCTGTGCTGGAATCGGTGTCTTAATATTTACAGAAATAATCACCGCTTATAAAAAAGGGTATAAATATACCCTTAGAAAGGTATCGATGCAAACTCGTGCCTGGGGAAATTGACAGGAAAATAAATCACCAGAGTTATTGCTTTCGTATTATTTGTGAAAAGAATCATGCACGTCTTAAAGCCTTGTAGTTTGGTTTTTTGTGGGTGTCGTAAAATTGTGAATTCGGTGAAAGACTACTGCGCAGTTTTGGAAACTGGCAACAATCCAAACTTTAATAGTTAAGGTGTTAGTCACTGTGTCATTCCAATTTATATTGGACCACCTCTTGTAACCTCCCATAACGATAAGTATATATATCTTTACATAGTATACATTGTCAATTAACAAAGTCCCCCACATCGTGAGACCCCCAAGGTGGGGGTCGGCTCAGGGAGTCCTTCAGCCTCTCTGCGTTTGAAAAGGTCCTTATAAGAAGGTTCCTAACCAGGTCCCGATGACGCTTTCCAGGCCAATTGGGCCAACAGCAGAAACCACACAAAAACAAAAACAAATTCCTTCCCGTACTTGTACGCTTAGGTCTATCTACGCAACGGATTTTAGTGCAAATTTTCGTCTATAAACAGAGTGATTCAGGAGGAAGGTTTATGTCCATGCTTTTTTGTCGTTTGTTTTTTAGGGGCACGCTAATTCTCGAAAGTTGTAGGTCCATAATTTATAGTACCCCCTCCGTATTCTTGCCACTGTATTTTTACATAAAAATAAGTGTAACTTCAACCGAGTAGACAATGTCCTACGTGCCCATTAAATTTTCAAGACTAATTTTTTTTTTCAGTTTTTATGGCAATTATTCGACATTTTCAAAATTTCCAAAGGGGTATACGCTTGCCCCAATCAAAAAAGCCCTATTTATATCTATTTATAATACGTGCATATATACATTGCACCCGCGCGAAACCGGACCGGATCGCTAATATATAACAAAATATATCAAGTATTGTATGATAATGTACGTAGATGACAATAATATTTTGAAACATACAACCCCTAAAGGAATGTAGATGAGAGTGAACGTTTATAATTACTACTTTTTGAATTATGGACATCGACGCTGCAATCTTTGAAGTATTAATTTAAGAATAAATTCTAACTCCAAGAGAAAGGGATTTCAGTTTAGTTTTATAAATTATGTATTGTAATGTAATTAAATCGTTGGGGCCAGCAAGGCGGATTCGCTTCGACGCTATTGGATCTTCTGTACTCGCCCCTTCCCTTTATACTCTCAGCTACAAGTTCTGAAAGACTCCACACAGAGTTCTAGAATCGCCCGTAACCTGAAAGGACCGTAGTCTTCCGACCCTGAATAGGCCACGCCGAAGAGATAAATTTTCACTCTGGTCAGCTTATCACATTCGCACCTTAAGTGCCCCATCGTCTCCGCCTCTTCATAGGTCTCTAACAAAACTATTATTAATAGGATTTGCATAATATCTGTTCTTATCCGTAAATAAATGGTATTGTAAATATGGGTACAATTTATTATGGGTGGAGCGAACTCTGAGACAGAGTTAAAAACTTATTTTTAGCGTTTTCTAAAACGTCGGCATGTTTTATGCATTTCAGTGCACTCGATTACACCAACTGGCACCTGATCGCATTAGCTATTCTCGGAATAGACTCTCTGGGTACTAGATTTTCCATGGCCACGAGCAAAACCAAGGTCTTAAATCTGAAGCTTTTTCATAGTTCAAAACGAACAGATTAGCGCTAAAATGTGAAAGATGTCATACAAGTTTAGTATATGTACCATTAATTCAAGCTTATATGTATATAAAGAAAATGCCACTTTTCATAGTTCATTATTGTTTTTGTATTTCATTTTTATGAAAAAAGCTTATATTTAAAAAAAAAATTCAAATTTGACAAATGATAGTAAAAAGTATACATGTGTGTGTAAATCGTTTGACATTAATGTGCGTGAGGATAATTTTAGTGAATTAACAATGCATATTTTGTAATATTATTAACATTGGCATACCCTCTGTTATAAATAAACTATAATTGAGCCACATATACACCTCCGTCCATGAAAGTTTCGTAAAATATTACCGAAAGTTCTAGCTTCATCTTATCCTTACATAGAATAGGCATCAATTGCCAAAATTAAAAAGTAACCACAACGATTTAGAAGATGCGTAGATGAATCATTAGAAGACAATTCTGTCTAATAAAGCAACGTACTAATCTAGAGTTATGGATATGGCACCATTTCCCCTAATTGGGTCTTAAGCAGCTACGCACTGGAACTAAATTGCTTGCTTGTACGGCTTCTACCAGTGGCAACTCGCCTCTACTGAATCTTACCACCAGAAATCCAGACCACTCCTTATAAGTTAATTTTGTTCCCCTGCTATTTTTAATAATGCTATGATAACTTAATGAATGAGGAGGTGGTAGATTAATCAGTAGCTGACACTTGAGTCGAGGCAGTACTTGCCGTGACAGGGTGATAGATGGGTGATCCATTCTAACACTGGTTTTCAAATATCCGACCTCCGCCGTGTTACGGAAGGCACGTAAAACAGTGGGACCTGATTATTTTCATTGAGTCATAATAGTCGTGAGATTATAGAGATTGTGGGGGTTTCGTTGATGACATCACACGGCACTCAGTCAACTAAACTGGCTGGACTAATCTACAAATATAGATTTAAGATGCGCGAGTTGAGGAAAACTTTCGGTACCAATTTGGCTCAATTATAGTTTGGCCTAAAACAAAGTTTAGTTAAACTCTGAAAACTAATTCGACATCATATTTCGATCGTTTATTTAATCTTAATCTACCTTAAACTACATAAAAATATCTTATCCACAAAATACGTATCTACCCCCATCTATTTTCATCTTCATTCATCTTTTAACGCCATCTATTGGAAGTTAGGGGTACTATCGTGCTGTCAGAATTACCTCGGGCCGAGATAAAAGTGGCGACATTTTCACACAATGGAACATGCCAAATATGTAATAACATGTGTTAATTAAATGAAATTTTACTCTGCGATTTTTCACCTTTACACTGCTTTACCTTTGAGCACATCTTTTCTTGTTTATCTATAAAAAAATATGTTATGTAATGGCGTATAAAAACATAAGCCCGCATGGCCGAAATTATAACGACATCCTGTTTACGTACAAATTGGTCAAGTCCTCACAAATGAGATAACAATCCGAAGAGATTTGATACATCCAAACGAAAGTCCTTCCTTTCATCTATATACATATAACGACATCAACAAATAATTAACTTTTCTTTAAAATCACTTACATAATATATTTGATTTGTGTTCTTACTCGCAGCTGGTCAGGTGCATTTGAACATATTTCAATGCTAATAATAATGCATACAGGCTAATTTAGCATCCTAACATATGATATGTTAACGGCTGTAAACATATTTAGAATGTAGAATGGACACTCGCTTAAAGTACAATAATGCGAAACCTGATTCCGTGGTATGGTCATACGATGAGAATTAATGCGTAAGCAATCTTTTTGTAGTTGTCTATGGTCCTATTCCGTCACTGAATCTAGAGTGCTTTCTGCTATGCCTATATATTGCCCCTTTCCTTACATAAAAAAAAAAAACAAATAATAATTAGCTATAATTCAGGGCTAAGAGTCATAAAAAACATTGCGTAAACAAAGATTAATGTCGCCTACCAGAATAAACAACATCCAGTAACTTTTGAAAATGGAATACAAATAAACAAATAGAACACACATGGCGGATGATGCAATTCTTAGGTACGATTCGTCATAGTGGGCATCCGTCGCCCTACCGTAATTTGTACGTTGCTGCACTATTAAATACTAGCGCTATTGAGACTACTTATACTCGCGGATTTGCTTTCGTTATTATTTTAATGTCAAGTTAGAAAAAAAAAACGCGTAATACGACATTCATAAGTGAAGCGAAAACTTTAGGAGGAATATGAAATTTGGCACAATTATAGTTATTATAGTTTAACAGCTGTGCCCGCGACTTTGTCCGCTAAAAAAAAATGATTAAATTTTAGTGTGATTATATATAGCATATAGCCTTCTGCGATAAATGGGCTATTCTCTAGCTATTCAAAAGGTCATCTTGGCGTTCTACCATCTTTTTTTTTATGTTACAAGAGGGCAAACGAGCAGGCAGCAGGCACCGAATTGCCTACCGACGCCCGTGGACATCTTCACGACCACAAGGCCAGCAAATGCTCTGCCGGCCCTTAATGACGAGTTTAGGCCACCGGGAAGTATCACAAACCGAACGAAACGCGGCAACATCACCATCTCTAGACGTGACAGCATTGCCGCCACTTCACACCGATCTCATGTGAGAAAGAGGTACTGGTACCCGGACGCGCCGGCCATATTACTAATGTTACAATTATTGATGAAATGCATTTTACTAATCAAACACCTGTTACTAATGCTACGTTTACTGATTAAACACAAGTTGTTAATGGTACGTTCACTGATGATACACATGTTACTATTGCTCCATTTACTTAAGACACACAAGTCACTATGTTTTATTTACTGTTGAAATACATGTTACTAATGCTACGTTTACAGACGAAACATATATTACTAATGTTACAATTATTGATGAAATGCATTTTACTAATCAAACACCTGTTACTAATGCTACGTTTACTGATTAAACACAAGTTGTTAATGGTACGTTCACTGATGATACACATGTTACTATTGCTCCATTTACTTAAGACACACAAGTCACTATGTTTTATTTACTGTTGAAATACATGTTACTAATGCTACGTTTACAGACGAAACATATATTACTAATGTTACGATTACTGATGAAATACCTGTTACTAATGGTCCATTTAATATTGAAAAACAAGTTACTAAGCCTACATTTACTGATGAGACAAATGCTATTAATGCTACATTCACTGATGAAACACATGTTGCCAATGAAAAAAAACTACTCATACATGGAACATCTATTTTAATAATGTTTCAAAAATTGTTTGTCTATATGAACACGTTAATCTCGACTATAAAAAAAATCTTTAATAACACTGTTTATTTATTTCGGAATCTTTTAGGTTGTATTTCATAATAAATATTTTTAATACAAACAGGGTTTCATATTTTAAAAAGAAGAGAATATCTGTTATTTGTTTACTTGCGATTGATTAATTTATATTTGTAGTGTACAAGTGCGATATAAAATAGTTTTAAAAATATGCCGTTTTTATTGAGGAAAGAGATATAAGTATTTATAAATAATGGCCATATCCGATAACATTTAGCTGACAAATATATGTTTGAAATCCTGTGATTAATTTATTGTACCGAGAGTAATTTTTATGAAGCAGATGTGTAAAATTTTATGTTTTAGACCGCAGACACGTTATCCTGTTGTGAAATATTTGAGTACATGATTTACTATGTAAATTACTGCGAGAATATTTCTTGTCCTTTTATTGTCTATTAGCAGAAATCCACAACTTTACTCGCGTTCCTTGCATACGATAGAAAATATATCTTTTTTTACGGACGATAAAAAATATTCCTCGATGGAAATCTACACTAATATATAAAGGTTTAAAGTTTGTATGTTTGAACGCGCTTATCTCAGGAACTACTGATCTCATTTGAAATGAATGAAAACGAAAATATTGTTTTTTCTTCAACTAAATGGACAAAGCAGTAGTAAACTAGGTTGGGCCCTTCTAGGGGGTCTAAGAAAAAAATCGTGTTAGAAGGACCCGCTCTTCCATAA
This sequence comes from Charaxes varanes, assembly GCA_024363005.1. Classification (NCBI taxonomy): domain Eukaryota; kingdom Metazoa; phylum Arthropoda; class Insecta; order Lepidoptera; family Nymphalidae; genus Charaxes; species Charaxes varanes. The sequence goes on from JANCMC010005487.1 coordinate 38,117, forward strand.
CAGTTTAATTTAGAGTACATTTACCAAAGAATAAAAATATGGTATATGTTAGATTATTTTATCTACTTATCTACTAAAAAAGGAAGTGTATTTTTTGTGTGTTATGGAAGTTTATTTGAAATGTTATTTCAGTCTTTGATAGCCCATTTGTCGAGAAAAATTCTATAAATTATCACGCTAAAATTGAATTTATTTCTTTCACCTAATCTTACGCAGACGAAATCGCGGGGTCCAGTAATAAAATACAGCTTGCGCCAAAAAAATTAACCAGAATATATTTTTTGTAAAAAACATGTGATCGAATAAACGAATTCTGTTATAAAGGTTGTGAGCCATCAGAAATAATATTAAGCGCATGCGTAACAAATTGAACGAGAAATAATAATTTGGATGGATTTTATGGAAATAAAAAATTCAGCCGGTCGTCTGTTCGTAGCAAAGTCAGCGTAAAACTGACAATGCCTCGTTAAAATTATATCGAAAGGCTATATGAGGAGTGGCATGTTAAATTTGACATAAAAAGGGTTTTGTATACTAGAGTTTTATTCAGATTATAAGGTTCCGTAGTACTAGAAGGAAACCTTATAATTTCGCTCTATCCGTCCATCTGTCTATGCTTAACATTTTCCGAAATCACTAACAGGTTAATATTTATGAATATTGTACGGAGATATGGAGGGAGATTGGGTTTAGTACTTTACATCGCTCAGCTGTGATCAGACGATCTTTTTTTTTGTGCAGCGTCACTGAATATTGTTTTAAGAGATTTAATCGAATTCAAATATTGCATTATTTATTACACAACGAAACTTAAGGAAATTAAAAATGATTACTAGGAAATCAACCCCATTGCTATGTTATTTAAAATAGTAGGGTTGCTAGGCTCGGCGGCGCGACCTCGGGGCGTCGGGCGTCGCGACGACGCGTCAGGGCGCCTGAAAAGACCATTAGTAACACGCAACAATTCCGAGCATCAGTTCTACGAAATGGTGAACATATCCGACGCAAGTTGATGTTAACGAACCTTGATCGATATTCGTTTCGACCATATAGCTGAAATTAACAGCTGAAAAAATTACGACTAGGGTTGTCGATATTGAGGGAGTTGAAATGAATGTGATAAGGTGAATGTGCGAAACGATCAAGCCGGATAAAGTCCATAACGAGTACGTATGCTTTAATAAAATAAAAATATAGAGTGCCGTAATCAAAAAATGCACACCTCTCTAAAGAATTCACCGCCACTATATCAATGGCTTGTGCCGGAGCCAGACATAGCTCAAAGTGTTAGTACATTTTTATCCTTGAAGACGACAAAGTGCTACAAAACTTTACGCAGCTACGCAAAGTCTCCGGCCACACTACATGATCATTGAAATGATCATTTAAATGAAAGTATGTCTGGCTCCGGCATTAAAATGCACGGTTGAGTTTGGGTTTACAATAACACACACAAGCAAGCGTTGCAATTAATTAGAGGAGCGTGCAGTTTTAGACTGAAACTTCTATACATTGTTTAAAATTAAGTCAACCTATAAATATATGACACACGGACGTCTGTTCCTAAGGTAGACAACTTAATGCCTGTGTTATCGGTAACAGCCGCCTGTTATAGACAACAACACCATCACTAGACGTGACAGCATTGCCGCCACTTCACGCCGATCTCATGTGAGAAAGAGGTACAAAATATGGACGTCGTCAGCTAACCTATATGTCTGGAATATCAAATTTCAAAAGATTATTAGAAAACAGAAGTAGGAGACAAATATTAACAGAAAGGCATATACTATGTTAAACTACAACATCAGTAAATAAATTTATTTGTATTATATTTATTTCAAAAAGGTTCACAAGCAGTTGTTACAATACTACAAACAATAATACATGTGTAATTTTAAGATACATAAAAGGGGTATTAACTATTTGTACAACTATATTAAGGTGAACACCACATTCAAAATTATTTAACAAAAGTAAATTTAGTTAGTGACAATAAAGTATATAACAGTACACTGGTTAAACATGCTAATGGATTTTTTTCGTTAGTACTATGCCAGAGCCAGATATAGCTTCATTTGAATAAACATTTCAATGATCATGTTGGTGTGGCCGGGGACTTTGTGTACTGTACAGTTGTAGTACTTTGTGAACTTCAAGGACAATAATGTACAAACACTTTGAGCTATGTCTGGCTCAGGTATTAAGGAAGGTTATAATATTTTTACGGCAGATTGATATAGTATCTCTAAAGACGTCAGTTGTTCCATTACGTTTATTTGTTTCCATTAAATGACAGTAAACGTGTATATAATCCTGACCTGCTTTTTCTAGTAAGAATTGTATTGATACTGATTTCAAGATCTTCAAGTTCCGTCAACGTAATATATGGCATGCGTTAATCTTAAGTATAGTTTTTTAAGTACTGTAGAAAATGCTGTTTACAAAAAAAAAGTGAATCAAGATCTGAGATAAAAGAGTTCAAATGACAACATCAGCGAATAAATCAAGTAAGTGTTGGTCCAACAAATTATCAATACTCCTTTACGAACCAGAACATTGTTTGTTCCATTTGATTTGCATCATTAAATGGAATTGCACCAACCAGCCCTTCGAAACTAATTCTCTTTCCCCCTCAGCAAAATCAAAAGGAGTTCGATTAGTTTCAGCTATTAATGAAGATAAAAAACCCCACCTTTAATTACTTGAGCCACGTGAAAATTTCCTCATAATTGTCAAGTATGCACCATATACAGGGGTTTTATTAAGGAAAAAAGTAGAGTCTATATTAATGGGAGTAAAATCGTTGTCAAAATCTTGTAATAATATAAAACATAGACGTTATGGTTACATAGATCGATCTGAGTTAATAATAGCATTGAATAAAAGAGGTGCTACGACATACCTTTTATTTGCGGACTATGCATAATTTATTCGGATAATAGTAAAAAAAAGAATGACGCTCGCAAAGTTTCTTACAAAAGGCGTCAGAATAGTTCTTTCAGCTTCGAAATCTGGGTGAAGGTGATAGTTGCTGAACTAAATATAACATTATGATATCGTTTCTATTCTGATTCAAAAATTATTTCGTGTGTTGAAGGCAATGAAAGTTTGATATTATGGGTACATTGCTTATTAATTAATTATTGATAGGAGTTATTCTTCACGACGCCATGGCAGAGTTTTGGAAATCATACGCGAGGCAGTAAGCCCCTCTCTGTCGCAAGAGCTCAAAAGGGACCGACTGTAAATAAAAAGCACATCGATTTCGTTAAAGAAGGTTCGAATATGAAATCGAGTATCAAGCCTGTCTTCGTCTTACTGCACCCGATTGGTCCCTTTTGATGGATACCTATGAAAAACAATATAAAATCCCATAAGATGTTATTGTCTCGTCATCCAGGCCGGACATATTCCTTTACTCAAAGTCACTAAAGCGAGTAGTACTTGCAGGGTTTACAGTTCCATGGGAGATCACCATCCCTAAAGACCATCTGATAAAAAACGATTGAGTACTTTGACCTAACCAATGAGCTCACTAAAAAAGGTTACAAAACCAGCTTATACGCGGTAGGGGTAACAAGGGGTATACCAGCAAAATCCTTGTTTGTAAATTAAATGACTTCAAAAACTTTTCTCGATTTCTCTAAAAGTTATTTTTCTAATAAGTTTTTAGCATGTCCCATCAACTAGTTAGTATGTTCTATCAACATGGAAAATTTCAAGTCTCTACGTCTTACAATTTGGAAATGCTAGGGGATCACCTTACGGGCAGACAGACGGACGGACAGAGCGAAATTATAAGGGTTCCTTGTAGGACTACGGAACCCTAAAAAACAAACTCTAAAGCTAATTTTCAGTAGCTCCCTAAAGACAAACGATAGCAACAATAATGACGTTATGAATACTGGTATACTTTTAGGAATTACATATGAAATCACCGTACTATTTTAAACCTTATTTTCCAGTATTCTTCGGTACGGCAAAACGGACCGTAAAGAAAATGGGAAACTGTAAATTGACAAGTCTTCGTCCGCATTTTCAGCATTAAGATATCGAATTTCAACCACTGAACAAACCTTACTAGTGTTAATAAATTATTAAAATGCGAATAGGATACAGTTTTATTTCGACAATTTGCTTAATTGAGACAGCAGAATGCTGTTTTTTTTTTATAGCGGGACTGGAATCTTGCGCAAATTTCCTTAACTTTATAAGCGCTGAGCTCGAGCGTGGGAAGCGAATGACTGGACAAAATTGATTTTACCTTTTGTGATGAGGGAGAGTGTTGGGCCTTACCTTGGGCGTGATAAATGGGCGTCCCTGTGCTTATCCGATCACTTCATTCTTTACGATTGTCTTTGAACCGACCGCAAAAAGAGAGATTGTAGCATGAATTTGTATATAGTGGTATTTTTATATAGAGGAGGTCGTGGCCTATTCAATGGTGGTCATTCGAGTCGTTGGCTAGGTTAAGTAGTTCTTGTTGCGACCTGGTGATAGATGGATGACCCATTCTAGCACTGGTTTATATTTTATATCCGACCACCTCCGTGTTTCGGAAGGCACGTAAAACAGTGGGACCCGATTAATGTCACTTTGTGATATTAATCGTGCTATACAGGGACAAAGGTCTTACAGTCATTTTTTCATAGAAGTTATATTTGGCCTTGTCAATAAAACAAAAATACCATCGCTCCATCTACGGCGTTTCAATACAACCCGCGCCATTTTCCTACATTTTCCAGGGAGCGATAACGCCGTGATTGGATTACGTACCGAAATATTTTCTGATACAAATATGATATGTCTCTTGTACGCGGACTGAACAATATGCTGAAAAATATTTTAAGCGTAGACATTTTTACACAAAGGATACGTGATATACCATATGTGATGCTATCATTTTGTCGCCAGCGTCTGGGTAATGGGAATAGATATTTCATATATCTTTATTTATTTTGTCTTTTATACTATTTATTTTCTTCTATTTACAAAACTAAGGACTTATATAAAATATACATAATATTTAAAGACACAGGTTACTAGGATGCAGTACTTCTAAACCTGCAAATATTAAATAAGTTCAAAAACCTCAAAAAATTTGAAAATCTACGTGAAGAATTTATTTATAAGAGGCATACGTCCAACAGTGGAGTCATAGTGGCTGATATAAATATGATAATGATGACGGAAGATAACGAAAAAATACACGATGCCTGGTAGTAAGCGGACACCACAATTTATGTAATGCAAATAACCTATGTATGATAATAAAATAATATACTATATCCCAGAAGGGTTTGAACCAAGCACCTTACAGATTTAAATCACTTAAAGGTCGGCGAAATTCCGGGAGCCGTGTGATATTGCACTAGTTTAAAGGGTGTTTTGATGCCCTCCATTTTTCTTACTGAGCCACCAGCCTTTTTCCCTACGTCATATAAAAAATATGTAATAATACACTATAATTCTGAATCTAAAGTTGTTACAATACTCTATTTCGAAACCCAATCAAATATGCCACTAGATACTTACGCAAATCATCAGCAATTATAGTACGTGTAATGCGATAACAGCTCTCCCAATTCGCCGCAAATTAGCACAAACTGTTACAAAGCGCTCATTCATGCGCCGATTTTTTATCGAAAAATGCAATTCCGACCAAAAAACACGCTTTTGGGGATAAAACGGGGTGTCGAGCTTAAGCTGTGTACAGTTGCCACTAAAATGCGTGAAGTTTTTTACGGTCTTAATGTAGTTTATATTGATTCGTAAATATCTAAGACAAATTGTCACAAATAGCATTCCAGAGATTCACCGTAAGGGGTTTGAAAAACTGGTTTTCTAACCACTTTTGGTGAGCGCATTTATAAGGTACTTGTTTGCTTTATCAGATTCAAAAAACATAAGAACAATGAACTTTAACGATAATCAATATATACTTTTAATATATAAAGCGGAAGAGTTTGTTTGCTTGAACATGGTACTCAGGAACTTAAAAAACTCTTTCAGTGTTAGATTTAGCCCATTTATCGAGAAAGGCTATAGGTTAAATATCATGACGCTAAAATTTAACCAATTTTATGGCTTAATTTTTTTACACGGACGAAATCGCGGGTAACAGCTAGTGACATATAAGATTAGAACTATTAGAAATTTTAAGACACGGGGACAGAGTTAACAAGCTACAGATAAAATTCAACTCATTGACTTGATTTCTACGTACCTACAGAAAATCTTTGAAACTTGTATTACAGCATCCGGCGCCACACTCTACTAATATATCAACTAAAAGGAAAAATAACTAACATTGCAGAATATATTTTGCCGGATAACATTTAACATTTTGCCTAAATTTTAATGTGTTTAATTTGAACCTCTCTTATAAAATATTTATGGTTTAGCAGTATATTTAAGATGCTTTTAAGCATTAAATTCCCCACAATTTTATAAGCCTCAGTTTCATATAATTTGTCATCGGCAAATATTAAAATATTTTTTGTGTCAGCAAAACAAATAGCAATGTTTACTTTGAACAATCACACAAAACCGCTAAATCTGCGTCAAAATCTGCCATAGTGGAAAGTTAAGGGCTTTGTGCCCGAACATACAAGCGCCGGTAGTCACACATAAAAGGAGTCACTTCATTATTCACAACAATGGTTTTATACGGGGATATAATACAATGTTGTTTATTAAAGAGCTTTCCTGATCTGATATTGTAAAATTGAAGTCATTATTAAAGAGTGATTCTTGTTCACTATAACAATGTCACTGCAAAGGTTGATTTACGATACGTATTTTTAAACCAAGTAGTTTTTATACCTTTTTATGAGCTCTATACTTAGTGGTAGAGGAACTGGGAATATTAGATAATAATTAATACATAGGATTATATGACACACGGACGTCTGTTCCTAAGGTAGACAACTTAGTGCCTGTGTTATTTTTTTTTACTTTTTTCTTTTTATAAAAGAACTAGCTGTGCCCGCGAGTTCGTCCGCGTAAAATTAGGTATAAAAATTAGATTCAATTTTAGCGTGATGATATATAGCCTTCCTCGATACATGGGCTGTCTAACACTGAAAGAATTTTTCAAATCGAACCAATAGTTCCTGAGATTATCGCGTTCATGTAAACAAACAAACTCTTCAGATTTATTTATTAGTATAGAAAGTATAGATACTGTGACCAGGCCTTATTTGTCACTTTTTTTTTGGGGCGCGCTAATTCTCAAAGGCTGTGAGTTCATAATTTTTTACGCCCTCCGCATCCTGGCCACTGTGTTTATATATAAATATAAGTATAACGTCATCCGAGTGGACAAGGTCCTAGGTGTCCATTAAATAACCTTAACTATTCGTTTTTTTTTCAGGTATTTTGGCAATTTACGATATTTTCGAAATCTCGAGATCTCGAAATATATACACGGAAGAAGTCGCGGAAAACAGCTAGTATACAGATTTCCATATCACCACCACCATCATTATAGACTAGTATGTTTTTTTTTAAATATTAAGAATACATTTTAGGTATGTCTAATATTCCCTTTTCCACTCCTACTAAGCTTAAATTGAAAGCTTGTATGAGGAGTGGGTGCGTGAATACCCCTAATTTGATAGTTAAGGGGGGCAATTTGAACATGGATTCGACACGACTTTAACCCCTTCGCTTTGGATTATTTAAATGCAATGCTAGATATCGGTGACAAATGTAACAAAAAAGGCAAATTCTTAAAAAGAAATGCTGTAAATAATTATTAGTTATAATTTGTTTTACGTTAACAAAATGCCACCTTACTAAAACTTATTACGCATATTTCTTAAGATAATAAAAACAATTTTTAAAGGTTCAAAATTGTGTATTAAGGGTTATATTATGTATTATGGGAGACATAAAAATTTTAAAAATGTTAAGGTGGGGCATGGCCTAAATAAGGTTGGGAAACACTGCTCTAAAGACTACTTAATCGTATAGCCTTATTTATATATTTAAAACAGCCAAATTGCATAAAGTAACTTAAATTTTATTTATAAGTAGGTACTTATCTAAAAAAATTCGTTACATACTAAAGGAAGCCAACATTACAACAAAGATGTTTATTTGCCAATTAAAAGACTCAACCAAAATTTACACCCAAAATTTGTTACTTTTCTAGTATATAATTATCAGCTGTAACCCGCAACGTTATCCGGATTGTTTTACATTTTGAAATTTTAGTTTTCCCTTATAAAATAGCCATCTGCTGATGAAAGCCCCGTTGAAATTGGTCCAGTAGTTTCAAAGTTTACAATTACGACGCATCTTTAACTCAACGATAGAAGAGAAAACCAAAAATTCGCTCTATAGTGGAGTGCAGTTAGATTTTTTTAGGAATCTAGGGATTATCAATTAATCTTTATCAAAATTTTTGGAACGTATTTTTAACTACACATAAAGAATGTTGAAAAAAATTGAAGCGATCTTTTTTTACCTTTAATTAACAAAAACTTTTTCAAATATTTTAAATCCAAAAAAAATGATTTAAAAAGGGGAAAAATTCCTAACTTCTCGACACTCTGTCTTAATTATTTATAGTGATAATTTAATACTGAAATAGGCCTCCGCGCCGAACATTCTTCATTGGTGCTCCGCTCCTATTGGTCTTAGTGTGATGATATATAGCCTATAGCCTTCCTTGATAAATGACCTATTTAACACTGAAAGAATTTTTGAAATCGAATGTGTACTTCCTGAAATTAGCGCGTTCAAGCAAACAAACAAACATAATTTGTATTAACAACGCCATTCGTGGAAATTGACGGAGAAGGCCTAGATTCAGCAGTGGACGCACCCAGGCTGAAATCATGATGATTTATAACATTAATTTCTACCTGTTTAAATCCATTGCGGTACTGCACGTTCATGTAGCAATAGATGACGGGATTGTAGCACGAGTGCGACATTGCCAGCCAGTGGCAGACGAACCATACGTATGGCATGCCAGGCCATTTGCCCCAGTTTTCGTCCTTTTCATGTGCCATCCACAATATCTGCGATAAAAATCATTTTACTTTGTACTTCCACAAAACTGAATAAATGATTTTTGTAGATATGATATGGAAATAGTATAATAATAGAATATGGAATATTCAAAGAGTAATATTAAAATTTGAAATTTAAAATAGTTTGTTTGGGTGTCTTGTCTATTTATTTAATTTTATCAAAATCGTTTAGTGTTACACATACGAGAAGGTCATAGCCTAATCTGTGGTTAGTATTTGAATCGATCGCTGGGTTAAGCAGTTCTTGCCGCGACCATATGATAGATGGATGATCCATTCTAGCGCTGGTTTTCTAATATCCGACCTCCTCCATGTTTTGGAAGGCACGTAAAACAGTGGGTCCCGATTTATGTCACGGAGTGATATTAGTCGTGGGATTGTAAAGAATGTGGGGTTTCGAGGATGACGTTAGATGGCAATCGGTCATATTACCTAGCCTCACAGCCACATCCTCTGTAATCTAAGCGCACCCACTACTAGACCGGGATTACGCTAGGAAGAAGAAGCGTACAAGAACGGGAAGCTACTTTGTTATATACTATGTGAAGATTGTAATATAGAAAACATTCGGTAAGACCAAATAATATTAGTCGTGAGGCTGTAGAGATTAGGGGGGTTCCGGCGATGACGTCAGACGGCAGTCGGTCATCTCAACTCGCCCCACAGTCACATCCTCTGCATTTTAAGCGGATCCAAGCATTAGCTTGGTAGAACTTTAGCGTTAAACCCATAGTTAAAATACTCACAATAAAAACGTTGAGCGGAAGCCAGCACACCGTAAATACTACGACAACTGTAATCATCATTTTTACCATCTGCAAAAAAACATTAAAGTTTAATTGATAAGATAACTCCTTACCTCCAGTATTGTTTTAAAAAAGGTAAGTAACCGATTTAATTAGCTTTTGCTTCTCTAAAAAGATCTCCAAGGACCTTTCCTAATTACACCGATGGGGGCAATCTTTTATAATCTTATTATTTTCCTCTAACCTTTTTTCTTTACCTTTTTGTTTGTTTTGTTTATATTGTAATTTTATTAGGCATACTAATTATACTGCGTAGATTAGTTTCGACAAAATTAATAGTTACGATTAATTAATTATTATTATTATTAATCAATAAGTCATTAATAATAATTAATTAATCGTAATGTGTCCACCGTAAAACATGGCGCGTTAGGTCCCAACTTTAATTTTAAATAGAATGTTATATGATAGTTTTAAAATGGTTATAAAATGTAGGTGCATAACATATTGCGAATATGATGATTTCTGTAATATAACGTTTTTCTATGTTAACTATCTGGACGCTTGACTGGCTCCTTTGTGCAGTCGGCAGTGACGCTGCCTTCCGTAATAAGGGTTGTATGTTCAATTCCTGCCTCGAGTCTGGGTATATATGTACATAAATATGATCATCATCCACAGCCTTTCCTTTCCCACTACTGGGTATAGGCCTCACCCCGTTTGCACCACTTTTTACGGTCTTGAGCTAGTCTGGACCAGTTTCGACCCGCGACAGGTATTACGTCCTCTATCCTAGTTACTTAGTTGCTGCACGAGCAATGCTCTGCTTTCCTAGCCTCGGCCACCACCCAGTCACTGCCTTACTCCACCTATCGTCTCTTCGTCGGGTCAAGTGGCCTGCCTAGCTCCAATTGAGTAGCAACACTGCTTCTCCGATGGGATATCGTCCTTCGTCGGATTTCAGTGTTGCGTACTTGGTTGTGGAGTTTGATACTAAGCATGGACCTCTCCATGGCTCTCTCTGCAACTCTTATTTGTGTATAGCCTCATTGGTAAGTGTACATAAGCATGTATTTATATATTTAAAAGAAATAATTGGGTATTAGTCGGCTGTTGAGTATAACACAAGTATTAAGTTTGTATAACCTTAGGAAGAGACGAACGTGTGTTACAAACATAGGTTATCCTATAGCTGTAGTTAAATTTACCTTTCGCTTAGAGTGTTGTATGCGCGAATCTCTTACTGTCTCCGCTTCTCCCGGGGGGCGCACCCCCCATACAACGTACGCAATACGACCATAAGTGCATATAAGTGCTGATAATGGCAGCACAAACTGCAGCACCATAAGGGCCCAAGTATAGTGCACGTTCTGTTCTGGCCTCGCCCATCTCTCGCTGCAAATGTCACTAGAAAACAAAATATTGGGTAACAGAATAATTAAGTATCCTTGTAAATGTATAAACAAAGTGGTCAAGACACGCTTACATTGAAGGATTCCGTATCTGATACGCGATAAATGTACAGTAACTTCTAAAGTTGTCGGATTTCGTTCAAATAATTTTCCTTATGACTTTGTCTGAGCTAAAAATTTTTTAAAAATATTATTAGGAATACTTTTTAGGTTTGTCTAATTCACCAATATATCGCTCAGTCCCTGTAAGAACTGCTTAACCTAGCTGTCGCTTCCAAGGCCAACCATTGATGAGGCTGCGAGTGATTGTTCTTGATTAATTTGTATAGTACACTTAAAGTGCGTTACCGGCCTTTAATAGAATAATAATTATCTATAGCATATATTTTCCTCAATAAATATAAGAATTTATAAAGGAAAAGATATGATATAGATAAAAGGAAAAATATAAGAGAGTAGACGCTGTAGCAACTAAAGTGCGTCATGAACGTTAATAAAATAGAGGAAATCTATAACAAAAAAAAACTTGTGCCATTTCCCCATTTTAGTACCTACGTGAAAAGTGTCATAATAAACGAGCGCGCGAGTGAAAACATTTTTGCAAAGTCGTAAAATTCACACGGAACATAGTCAAAAAATATATGCCCGGGGCGTGATAAAATAATAGGTATCGTGAACGTGCTCCTTTTAAAGTATGGCCCGCGAATGTTTTTGACAATTGGCACTTACTTTTATTATAAAAGGGTAAAAGGGAAAAGAAAATGGCACTACGTATTTATACTTCTACGTAATATACTTCTCTACACGCATGTCTAAGAACCTATATCCAATGGGAAGGATTTCTGAACTATATGTGTCTTTTAAGAAAAAGTCATACCATTTTCAGCGCTTACCACACTCTATGGGCTTAGGTAGACATTCGTCGTCAGAGGGCCTAGCACGAACATTCTCGATAGCTTTACTTACTTTTACGTTCGAAACCGAACGTCAAATGAAACATTAATGGTAGCGTTTTGCACAACTTAGTGGCTAATAACGCTAGCACGAATGAAATCAGAATTTGCACGTATCGAAACCTCGATGTTACGACTATGTAAGTTGTGTAAAATGGAAGCACGAACCTTCATTTGACGTTTCGTATCGAACGAAAAGTAAGTATAACTGCTTAGAATTTACGTGCTAACCCTCAGTTATAACGCTTTCCCATTTGTTTATCACATATATAAAATAAACTATCAATTCGCTAATTTATATACGCCGTATTGATAGTTAAATTTGATTTTCATGTAGATGTGTCGGGTATTCACCTTTAATTCATACATCATTTTACTCGAAAACATTGTTAACTTCATAAAAGGTATAAATATGACGCGTGCGTATGTGCGTGCGTTATTATTGTTTCAGCTAGCAAACAGTACACACCTTTTGTGAAGTCATAACGCTTACCTCTTTCTAAAATTAAATACATTTATTACAAGGCGAAAGTGTGTTTTGACCTATTGGCTAATCCCTATACAAATATAGCTGATATAACTGGATTCATCTGTCATATTGAACTTATGCTCTTCTGTGATGTTACCTCAAATTATTTCTTCTATTAAATCAACGATCTTCAAAATATAGGGGCGTCAGTAGGCAACGCACGTCGGCACCCTATCGCGACCTTCATACAGTGGGCCGGTGACATCTGCACATTTCCAGCGTTATCGACTGGAGGACACATTTTTATAGGATCAAATTTAATCTGAGCACATGAAGGGATCAGTCTCGGGAGTGCCTTAGTCGCACGTGTCCACGCGACGTGAGTACGGCCTAACGATTTCTCACTGAATTTCGCCATTCGTTCTACAAACGGCTTTATTTCAAAACTAGGTTATTGACAATTTTTTACTGCGTCCACTTAAATTGCAGTGGATGTGGCTGTGGGGCGACTAATATGACCGACTACCGACCGAAGTCGTCTCCGAAACCCCCACAATCTCTGCGATCTCACAACTAATTTTATTCACTGTTATTAATGAGGATCCACTATTATAAATGCCGTCCGAAACAAGAAGAAAGTCGGATTTTGGAAAAATCATGTCAAAATGGGTCCAATATTACCCAGTCCTGTAAGCGCTGCTTAACTAAGCGATCGACTCAGATATCTGCCACTGAATACGGTATGACCTCCTTAAATTACAAATTATTGACCGATATGTTACATCGGGCGTTTCCGTGTAATACACACGTACGGTAACAAGGTCGATGGCAACCGCAGTCACGTATGCAGATTCAGCAGACGACAGTTTCCTCATCACCAATGCCATCAACCAACGCGACTGCGCATGAATGCATTTCGAATTTAATGTTACCTATTATATGAATAAATAGAAGGTACTTCAAATATATATTAAACAAGAACACATATTGGTTACAATATTTGAAAGTAGCCGATATGTAAATATTGCGTTTATAGACAAGAGGATAGATATTTTGTTACGTCACAGTATAGTAGTTGTAAGAACATTAGGTTTAAAATAATAACTTAGTTAAACTTATGGCACTACATAGTTTGATTTTTTCATTTTTTCTTTAGGTTCTTTAACCATTAAAAATTTATTGTTAACTGAAATTGCTCCATTGTAGTTATAACGACCGATAACCGAACCGGATATGTATATCAAATAGCACAAGCTTTTCGTATATTATATAGGACTAGGTGTGCCCACGATTTCGTCCGCAAAAATTAGGTAAAAAAATAGATTAAATTTAAGCGTGATGCTATATAGCCTTCGTCAATAAATGTACTATCTACTACTGAAAGATTTTTTCCACTCGGACTAGTAATTCCTGAGATTAGCGCGTTCAAGCAAACAAACAACCTGTTCAGCTATAAATATTAAATATAAATAAATTGAAAATTTAAATGGTACATTCCGTTACATGCAGGAAGAGCCAGGCAATTTAAAGGGACACAAACAAACATCATGACGGCATGATAAAGATGCACTAAGAAGATGACCTCTTACAATTAATAACAATAGATTGTATCATCCGGCCGGCGAAACACTAAGCATCGTTATTATAAAATAGTCTCAATAGTGAATCAATTAGAATATTTATTAACAATCGCAAGAGAGTGCCTCATTGTTTGTGACTTTATGATAATAAAGCGAATAGAACAAACAATGGCATTAAATCAACAAGTGGATCCGGAACGATACCAAACAAGTGCTCTAACACAATGAAAATCATAATAATGGCTGTGATAGTGCATAATGTAAGGTGCACTATGTTTTTTTTTTTATATTGACTGGCCCGTTGGTGCAGTGGGCAGCCATATAAATAATTACAAATAATAAACTCATAAATAAAATTCTAGAATATTCAGCTAAAAAAATTAAAGCAAACCCGATCCCCGGAGGGGAAGGCCTATACCTTTGCCTGCCTGAGATATCTTTTGTAGTGAGACTGTTAAAAATTATTAAAATATATTAAATTACACGAATAATATACTCTCTCTTGCGATGCGGACCGAACGCGATTCTACATACCATTCGATGGACTATATATGCATTTTCATTTTCAGTATTTATACCTGCTGTTCTCGGACGACTCTGTGCTGCCTCTGGACGAGTGGGTGTTCAACACGGAAGCCCACCCGCTGCCCATCAAGGACAAGAACCCGCTGTACCGCGCCGCGGAGGCGACCGCGCACCTCGCCGACAATCAGATATAAACACACAGGTATTAAAGGTGTTAAAGTCCTACTTTTCATCGTAATTGTGCAGTTTAGTTATCTTTCTCAATTTCTTTTTTCCTCGTAATCTTTTTACTCTCTAATGAGTAAAAAACAGTAAGAGAAAAAAATTTTGCGCAAAACATAACTCTTTTGCGGATAGTTTAGAATTGGACGAGCGATCGCTTAGCGATCGGTCTGGCCACTACATGGTTAGTTTTTGTTTTAGAATTATTCTGATATTCATTCATCCATAAATTATAAATCTTAATCATAGAGTTAAAGATACTGTTAATGATAAATTTAAATGACTAGTACTTGTAAAAATATATGGAAATAATCCTAAAAAATTATTAAATAAAATGATGAAATAAAAATAAAAGTTAATCCATTGAAACTATTTGGTCCTATTACAGTTTTAAATTCCTTATGAAGTTTAAATGATATGAAATTTCATATAAAATGATAATGATTTGGTAAGAAACAAAAATAATAAGGAATAAATAATATACCAATAATAATTCTAATTCAATTGAGAGATAAACAAAAATATTAGTTGAAGTACATGTGTAATAAGGTATATATATAAGGTATGTATAAGTATGGCGCTACCTCTAATTAATACCTACCTACCTACCTACCTCTAATTCTTTTACTTAATCTATACTAATATATAAAGCTGAAGAGTTTGTTTGTTTGAACGCGCTAATCTCAGGACCTACTAGTCTGATTGAAAAAAATTCTTTCAGTGTTAAATAGCCCATTTATCGAGGAAGGCTATATGCTATATACCATCACGCTAAATTTTTTCACCTTATTTTGCGCGGGCGAAGTCGTGGACAACAACTAGTTAATTTATAAACAACTATTCTCTAAAATCAAATTACCCATTTTATTAAACGAAATTACACGTATTATTAAAAATACATACATATGTTATAAAAGGTCGTCTTTTTTTCATTTGAGATATCGAATCCTTTATATAAAACAGTTTTGTTGAGTGTTGCACACAAAAAAAAAATCATTGAAAATCCGAATTCCATCGGACGTAAAAACCAAGTTGTATACATAAGAATGTCTTCAACAAACTCCATTAGGCGCATTAAATCGTTGATTTAACGCAAATGCCCGTCATTATTAGCAAATAAACCGTCAATCCGAAGAAACAGATCCGAACAGATGTTATTCTTTAATCAAATTATTACTTTTATCTGTTCTAGACTTCAGCTATATTTTGCGATTTTTATTGATGAGTCTAACGCTTCGCTTTGATCAAAGATTTGATATAATTTACTGCAATTCTCAATTAATATGCGCAACTCTTCTTAGCGTTATTTCGGTTTAGTACCAGGGTCCGCTTAGATTGTAGAGGATGTGTCTGTGGGGCGAGCTAAGATGACTGATTTCCATCTGACGTCATCCTTATACCCCCATGATCTCTACAACCATACGACTAATATCGCAAAGTGACATTAATTGTGTCCCACTGTTTTACGTGCCTTCCTAAACACGGAGGAGGTTGGATATCAAATATAGACCAGTGCTAGAATGGGTCACCCATCTATCACCCGGTCGCGGCAAGAGCAACTTAACCTAGCACACGTCAACGAGCTTGTACGTGCCGGCATGTTATTTTATTTTTACGAGATTGTATCTAATGTATAATTCTCTCGCACTCGCAACTTTATCTGCGTTGAATTCAACGTTTTGGCCATGTATCGATGGTTTTTATTTTTTTGTGACGACCCTATTATTTTTCTCTTCATGAGAACCCTTCTAAGACCTAATTAAAAAAAGAAATACGAACAAATTAAATTGGTAATGCCGTTCTTTAGTTACGGTATATGTAGGATTACATAAAAAGGACGTTTTATTTTAAATATTTCATTCAATTTTATTAGAAACTAGCTGTACCCGCAACTTCTTCCGCGTACAATTAGGTAAAAAAATAGATTTCATTTTAGTGTGATGATATATATATCATAAAAATAAATTAGCCTTCCTCGATAAATGCTCTATCTAAAACTGAAAGAATTTTTCAAATCGTAAAAGTAGTTCCTGAGTTTAGCACGTTCAAGCAAATAAACAAACAAACAAACTCTTCAGTATAGAGTATAGATGTACAAATTTTTCTGAGCTCGTGACGTATAAAATAAAAATGAATTAACACATGCAATGCTCGCATAGTAAATATTCCCTTTACGTCGTAAAAATCCGTACAATGATGAAAGCATTTTGAAATTTTTCCGTTTTTTCAGATATTCCACCTGAATTATCTAATGAATACTTTCTAAATGGCGTACTTTTTTCTTTTGACTGTAATGACGAAGATTGGTATGATTTTTGATAGTGAAACCTTACTATAATAAATCATTAAAATTGTTCACTTAGCCAAAAGGTTATTTAATCAAGTGATAACGCTAACATCTATGAGATTCATGTCCGTTGGTAATAATTTAATTGTAACTTACATTTTAAACACCATATTTGGTTGCGGTTGGTAATTGGATTGTCAGTACAGTTACGAACTTGTTTGTGTATATTTTTTTAGATAAAATTCAATTTCGGATTAATATTGGATCAACACGATTACACGAATTTAATTTATCAGTTTTGCATTAAGATATAAGATATTGTGTAAACATTGGGTTCCTATTAAATAAAATATAAAAATGCATAAAAATCTCCAAAACGGCTGTTCTGATATAAATTCTGTTTGTTTTGCTATATTCAATTTATTTCAGGGAAAGTTAAAAAAAAAAGAAATAGAGAAAACGTCTAATGATTATATAAAAATATTAAAAGAATGCAGATTTCGTCGCTAAAACGCTTTGGAATACTCCAAATAGATATCTTTCGTACTAGACCTCTTGAATAAGTGCAATATGAAATTATTATTTCATAAAACAAAAGTGGAAAGATGGTTTGGTTTTAAGGATATTGGTTAACTGGCTAATAGCGGGCAAGACATCGTGTATCGGGTCCCCTAGTAATATGTCTAAAAATTAATTCAAATTTCCCTTGGTCACGCCATAATTTGAGAATGGCTGGACCAAATTAAATTTATATATTTTTATATTTCTGGCAGTCCAATGAATGATTGACACATTGACACAGATTGACATCAATGAGTCTTAATTATTTGTGAAAATCCCTAATTATATTATGGAATAAAAAATAATATGGAACTATTGTGTGTTAGCCAAGACATAATTTTTTTTATAACTAGATACAATTTAGGTTTAAGTTCATTCAGCCGCTGTCGTCCCAGAAAGGGCTGGTTGGATGTCCTGCACAAAGATTTTGAGATCCAACAGAACAAATTGGATGCCTTCGACCGAGCAAAGGGAAATGTATGGGAAGGTATGTGTGCAGGATTGGGATGATGAGAGGAATTAAAAGTTGGGACAATGGGTGGGAAATAATTATATTAAGAGAATTCAAAACGAGAGTAAAACCAAAATTGAATATAAAGCGTAGAGCAAAACTAAAGAAAAAAAAAAAATAAGAACTAAGAATAGCTAAGAAACCTGCCAGTATTAACAATATGTATATTAAAAGTATTTGCACATCTACAAAACAGTCCTGATTAGGAACAATCTCATGTGAGAATGAGGTACTGGTACCCGGACGCGCCGGCCCAATTCGGCTACAAGCATGGCGCTACCTCTAATTTAATTTGTGTAAGATTTAATTGATGTAAGAAAGAGTTACTGGTACCCGGATGCGCCGGACCAATGCGGCTGCAGACCAAAAGGTCTGCAAGCGTGGCGCTACCTCTAATTAGATAAATAGAAAGTACGTAAGGATGGAGTAAACAGATATCAAGGTAGATGGAATGGAGAAAAAGGATGCGGATATTTCTGTCACGAACGGTATAGGGGGAGTAACAATAGCAGCTAGGGTAGTCAGGGGTCGCAAACCTGTAGTGGATCTGACCATTTATGGGTCAGATAAAAAGAAGGAGCCATCACCTGAACAAGTATTACATAAATGTCTCGAAAAGTTACAAAATTAAATATTTTTGTGTGTATAATAATAAATTCAAAATATATATTATGTATTTCCATGTAATGTATTTTGGATGGACTATTCAATAAATATATTGCGGAAACTCTGTTCGGGTAACAAAGAGCTTCAAATTAGAATGTTATGTGATATTATTTTGTACAATGTAATATTTATCAAGTTCTTTTTGTGGATAGACTAGACAGATTCTTCTGTTTTATTTACACATACATATATTTTAAAACATAACAAAAATATATAAAGTCATAATTGATATACCACACGAAATTTATAAATTTAATAGCTATACTGTAAATATAATAAGAATAGCAATAGTGATATGTTATTTCTATTTAATGTATTATTCTCAGATGGGCTATTCGAAAATGTTTTGCGGAAACTCTGTTGGGGTAACAAAAACCAAAGCGTTAAAATGACAATGTTATATGTGAGAATAAAATTATAATATAATACAAAATGTAATATTTCACAAGTTCTTTATGTGGATAAGCTAGACAGATCTTCCACTTCGTTTAAGCGTATACATATTTTAAAAAAGTAACAAAAATATATAAAAAAGTAATAAAAATGGCCTTCTGGTCGTGCAGATGTCCATGGGCGCCGGTAGGCACTTCGGTGCCTGCTGCCTGCTCGTCTGCCCCCTTGTGACATAAAAAAAATAAAAAATGTGGCGTTCGCGCCGTATGGTACGGATACCTTGAACGATCCATCGCACAAACTTTTCTGTACGATAGCTCGAAATCCTAAATGCTCAGCGCTTGTCTAAGACCTGTTTGCAGCGCATTTTGACAGTCTTTAGCCATGTCGCTCGTCGATCCACATGCAACCGTGAACGCCTTGTAGCTACTGGAAAAATGAATGGTAAACTAGGGGGAGACTCATAAGATGGTCAGACCAAATTTCAGCAGTGAGGTAGCTATTAAGAAGAAGCTGATGAAGTTTTCATTATTAAATCAAAGTTTTTTTCAGTGACAGATAAATATAAATTAAATGGCGTAGCGTTTAAATGACTCTATCACAAATCTGTTCTACCGGAGGCAGACATAGCTCAAAGTGTTTGTACATTTTTGACCTTGAAGTTTACAAAGTTCTACTAAACTTTGTGAAGTTACACAAAGTCCCCGGCCTCACTACATGATCATTGAAATGATCATTCAAATGAAGTTATGTCTGGCTCCAACATGACAGAAATTTAAGTAACCTTAAAAAAGAGAACAAATTTTAAGAAGGTTTTCGTATATTTATTTACTCTTCTCTCTCTTTTTTTTTGTTTTTAATTATAGCGCGGTTCAATAACTCCTTATTTTTTTTCGGTATCTAGACACATTCTCGTATCTTTCAGAAGGGCTGAATGAAATTTCTTCGAAAATCTTGAATACTACAAGAAGCAACGAAAGCTTAAGGATGTTTTGCGTTTATTTGAAAATTACGGACGTTGAAATTATTTATTTGAAAGATTAGGCAAATAAAGGTAATTATTCATCGAGTGTATCTCGGACCATGTGCTTTTACAAGTATCTAACTTAACTTTACATACTCGACTCCTGGGCACAGTCAAGCAAAAGCTCTGTATAAGGAAAAATTGAAAAATGGGATTATAACAAAATTAGTTGACTAGTTGAGTTTGAGCTTAGAGATTAGTTGAGTTAACAGTTTCAGCTCTGTACAATAACTTAAAAAATATTCAACCTATGTTTTTGACTGGCCACTTGGCGCAGTTGGCATTGACCCTGCTTCCGCTCCACGGGTTGTG
Source organism: Charaxes varanes (assembly GCA_024363005.1). NCBI lineage: Eukaryota > Metazoa > Arthropoda > Insecta > Lepidoptera > Nymphalidae > Charaxes > Charaxes varanes. The sequence continues at coordinate 58,825 of JANCMC010005487.1, forward strand.
GGTCCTGGGTGTATCTATATGTATGTATTTACATATTTCTAGAAAAAAGCTATGAATACTCCTCTACTATTTGACAAACTTGGATGAAGGAAATTTTTAACTTTTCAATATTTATTCTTTACACACCTCAAGCCATTGCAGGGTTTATGTACTCTGCTGGTCTTGAAGATGAGCTTTGAGCTGAGTCAGTTACAATAGAAGATCTATTGTCTTGTCGCAGTAAAGATAGCGTCTTTGGTCCGCCTCAAAAAATATATACATTTTTCAAATAAAATAATTTTATTTCAACCTTTTAAACAGATACTTTAATTGTACTTGTAAAGTTGGTACGAGCGAACCAGACACATTGTCTCTGGTTTTGTCATGAATTATGTTTAATTATGAAAGCGTTACAGTACTTTGGGCGACATTAAACAATAATGATAAACATGCCGCATTGAAAGTGTATTGAACGGGCACTCGTGATGGCAACAACAGGCCTTCGTGATTTTGAATAGAGATATTTTACGTAATAGCTCACACTGTTTGCGCTTATTTTGCAAGGTGCTGGCGAAATTTGTTTACAAGTCAATTTCTCTTTGAAAATGGGGCGTTATCACTCATAATAAATTAGGAAAGGCTTTGAAATTTAATATAAATATAACCAAGTATAGGAATTTCGTGTATTTAAGACTTTCATTTGAAAGATGTAACTATAAATTTTGCAGAGGAAAAGAGTGAAGTTTGTTGTTATTCTGTCAACGCTCCCGTGTAAACAACAAGCTTTCGTGATTTTGAATAGAGAAATTTTACGTAATGGCTCGTATTGTTTGCGCTAACGTGGAAGTGTGGAATGCGGCAATTTTCAATTTGTGGACTATCGCTGTACACGTGAAGACGGGGCCAGACGGACGGGCGGACAGAGCGAAATCATAAGGGTTCCTTGTAATACTACGGAACCCTAAAAAGGAATACCTTTATCAAGTATAAGGAATGCCTATCTTAAAGTATGTGTCTTGCCTCTTGGCTGCTTAATTTTTTTTATATAACAAGGGACAAATCGACATACAGACACCATCAGGAGGCTGGCAGAAGCGTAGACTGCTAAGGTTTCATGAGTCTAATAAATTCTTACTCTAAGGTTTCCATGAGTTAAAACTTACGTTAATACCCATCCCAGATAAATCAGGTTGTCCAGCGAGGATCTCGTGGTAGTACTGGTAGCGGCGAGGAGGTATGATCCTTGAGATAAATATCCTGTAGTAACTTGCTATACATTCTGGAGTAAGGATCCCTGTCGGAAATTTAACTAAAACAAAAATGTCACATGGTATTGATAAAAATACATAAAGAAATGTAATTAAAACTATAATGGAGTAACAAGGTTAAGCGGTTCTTATCGCGCTAAAACGTTCCAAATAATTTTACGCAGACAAAGTTGCGAGTAACAACTAGTAGGCTTTCAGCTTCTTCAAAATATTACCCAATGCACCTACTTTTATAATTTAAATTATAATTAAAACTAACAATACGTCTAAATGAAAAAATTAAATATTAATAAAGTAACTCCATCAAATTTTCACGCCTACACCACCGAACCAATTTTGATAAATGGTACGTCGATTTTTATTATTATTTTTTATTTATTTATTATTTTTACATCAAATAGAACGGCACAATGCCAATTACCCTACAAGATGTCAAACTTAAACTATGTACATTGTTTTTCAAAAAATACAATTTAAAATTAAATCAAAACTTAATTCTTTGAATTTAAAATAATACACAATAGAGAAGTTATTACTAAAATACAAAAATGTAAAAGTATACATAATAAGGGTCGCGGGCCATAAAGAAAAGGATCGCGGCCCATAAAGAGAAGGATCGTGGGCCGTAAGGAGAAGGGTCACGGGCCACTTGCAGTCCGCGAGACACGCGTAACCGACCGATGTATTAGAAGAATAGAAGATTTAAAAAAACTTTGCGAGTTAAAAATGATATAGTCATACATCAAAGTAAACCTAATATTTAAATAAAAAGTGGCAAAGAACGTGTCAAGATACGCTTATATAGAAGGGTTCCGTATATGATAAAGGTATTTGTGAAATAACTTCAGTAGTTGTCCGATTTCGCTCAGAATAATTTTAATAATGAGTATTTAGCACATCCTATCAATATGGAAAATGTCATGTCTCTATATCTAATAGTTTTATAATTCTAGTGGGGACCATCTTGCGGACGGACAGACGGACGGACAGGGCGAAACTATTTGGGTACCATGTAGGACGACGGACCCATATATAGCGATTTATTTACCTAAATCTTGATTTAACTTAACGAGCTTATTCAATACCCGCATCTAAGTTGACTAACTCTGCAAAGGTCACGAATGTTTTTGAATTCTTAACTTCGTTTGTTGATTGTAAAGATAATCCGCTAATTGGACAAGTTAAATACAGAAATAGAAATTCTCAGTTGTTGTAAAGCCCCTCTGAGTTTGACTGTTTGAGTTGAATTTTACCTGATTACGTCGAACTTGAACAACTTGGGTTTCTACAACTTGGGTTTTCAGATTTGCGTTCGTTGTATTCATCAATACATCGTAGATTGTATTAATACTCCGTGATTAATGTATTGAGGATTGTTTTCTTTTTAATTTTTAAATCAGCTCCGGCAAAAGTCTTACTTCATCTTCTTCCTAGGGTTAAACCGGTCTTCCAAAAAAAATAATTTGGAGACTTCTTTTAAAAAATACAAAGTTCATGTGCATACAATAAAAATATATTTAAAAAAAAAAGGATTTAATAGAATATTACCTTTTGTGCATCATCAGCAACCTGAGGGAATAAGGGACGGGGCGAGTACAAAAGATCCGGCAGGGTCGAAGTGCATCCGCTGTGCGGGCCCCTTCAGAGGAAAAAAAAAAAGTCAGTTTATGGACGAAAATTTAACATGATAGCGCCGATCGTGCCTCCGTATGGCTTGTTCCGCGCTCGCGGCTGCACGCTAGGCTCAGGCGGAACGTGACACTTTTTCATACGCGCAGCCGGCGTTCATCGATTTATACAGAAGTTATCAGGTCAAAAGTTCACATGATCGATATATTTTACCTCTATTGTGGTAAACACAATCTTCTCGATTGAGGAAAAGTATTGTTCCCACAACAGCTGTGTCTGTTGTCGTAAAGCGAGGATACGCTCAGGTGGTACTGAGCGCACTATCTCGGGCACCTGCAACAATATTGCTTCTGTTAAATCAATGGAATTTACATTACATATCATTAGAGTATGGTAAAATAAATATCTGCAATTAAACATTGGTATATTGAAAAATTTTGCTGAACTAGAGATCGCGGGCTGGACGAAATTCGCCCACAAATCTTTTTGCGTACCGTTGTACGCAATACATATATTGTTCTATTCAACGAAAAATAAAATTTGACATTAAATGTAACATAAGGTAGTCACGATTGCCCTTTGAGATCATCCAATACATGTGTGTGTAAATCGTTTCGCATTGGTGTGCATGTGGTTATATTTTAATATATTAATATTGCATATTATAAAAAAATATTAGTATTTACACACCTTCCTCTATATGAACTACAATTGTGGCAAATTCCATACTCCTCCGTCCGCGCAAATTTCGTAAAATGGTAGCCAAAGTTATTGCTTCGCATATTAAATATATAAATGCCCCATTAGAACTTTTCTTCAGATTAATAAGGTCATATCAGATTTGGCTAGACAGGGAAGACAACACTGGCAGTAAAGTGTCTGGCCACTATAAAGAGTACTCGTAAATGTGCATCTGGGTCGCAAAAAAAAAAAATTATGAAATAAAGAAATTCTTTTAAGTATTTTTAATACATGCTTAAAATGGAAAAATATGTGATGTCAAACTAAGGTAAGGTAAGGTGTCGAAAATGTGATTACCTGTGAAAAGGACAGGAGGTGGCAGGGGAAGTTAAAAAATCGTAAAATTCGTGTGTCTTAACTTAAGGATGAGCAATAAGCGCAAAATTTAAGAAAAATAATAATACTTGTAACAGTAAGCGTTCATCGGCCCATATGACCGCACGTCGCCAATCGATGCGTTCATCAAATGGTAACCTCCAACCATTACTTAGAAGTACTGGAACACACCCAGCAGCCAGTGCCTCCAAAAATCTATATGATCCAAGACGTCTTCCACGAGCCACAAGGCAAAATGTTGAATTTGCCAATAATTGCTCGTAGTCAAACCTAAAAAAGTCCAGATAATGTACATAAATGCCATATTTAAAAATTATTTCTTTCTTTATGCTCCTAACCAAATTTTTTTATCTTTTAAAAAGAAAACCATTTTCAACAATATGTTCAGCATTTCAAAGAAGAACTTATACTAGGGCAAAGAAAATATTTAATACTAGCTATGACCTGTGACTTCGCCCATGTGAATTCAGTGATTTTTATTAAATTTTGAGGGATTTTTTTTTGTGCGGACCTTATTTAGTTTTTTACAACTGAAGCAGCCTATATGAACATCCCAACCAGAATAAACACATAAAATTTTTTCATGGGTATTGTATATTTATAATCATAGACAATTGGTAAAATTAAATTTACAGACCTTTCAACTTTATACATATTATATATTAAGCTCATATCAAGTTTAAGACTTAAAAAAAATTAAGAACTCAAAATTTTGTGCCAATAAGTCTAAGAAAAAAAAGGAGAAGCAGATGTTTGGACACTAAATAAAAATTATGACCATCCTTCTTAAGCAACATATATACTAATGGATAGTATAGTTTTTGAATTTTTTTATGAAGTTTAATAAGGTTAATTATTCATTATATACTTTTCTTTGTGCATATTTACTTAAATACTTCTTATAAAATACTATTTTCAATATATTATAATATATTTCCCTACTAACAATAAAATTCCTGCTATTTGATACAGTGTCAAAATTTTGTTTTTATTTCAGCTTTCATTGACCAATCTTTTTTGTTTTATCCTCAATTAAAGTGACATTATCAAAAAAAAATATGCAAATAAATAAGAGGCATAAACCAAGAATTGAATTGTTTTGAAAATTTACTTACTTATCATATTCCTTATTATCTTCATCACATCTTTCATCTCTTAAATCCTTCCAAGATTTACCATGACGACAAGTTGTAACTAAGATAAGGTTGTTCCCATCATGTAAATGCCACAAGGAATTACGAGTTTCACTTCCAATACCATGTACATATCTTTTCCCTTTAAAAGCTAGTAAATGTTTACGAGGAGCAGGAAAAGGATTACCAGTAGCTGCAGGCGGCAAGCCACCACGCTCAGGATGCTCTTTATGGAATAATGGAAGAGAAATATCAAACCCATCACGGAAAATTGTTTCAGAAGCACTCGCTCTCGCCATTATAGCATCACCTGGATCAAATCCTAACGCTCCTTCTTCGTAATTAGGCCATGTGCCTGCATATAGATTAAAGATTAAATGATTACGACCCTTTTTCCAGTACGGAAGACGCGAAAGTCTCGACGCAACATCTTGAATATGTTCAGGCGACAAGGGATCTGCATCTAATGTGTCAACCGCTGGTATAAACAAACAAGCTTCAGTAGGGTCGTGTGTGGCGTATCTTGATTCCCTTATAACAGACAGAACTTTACGATACGTTGCACTCACAGGCCCATCAGTAGGATATACATATACTTTCGGGTCATTACCACACAGAGTGAAATCAAAACATGTTTGCATTCTACATGATTTTGTACTTGTTTGTGGATTTCTTTTTTGTCGAGATGGTGACTCTGTTAATTCTTCTATTGTAGCAAATGAGGGCAGCTGACTCCAACGTGTTTTAACTCTCTCAGAGTTTAGGTAGAAGCCGGTAAAAAAACAATATATTACCAAAGTAAATGATAGAATAAGAAAAAAATACCGTTTTTTCGCTTGCATTTTATTGCTATGAACGATATCGTTCATGAAGACTTCATTATGTTTTTAAATGGGGAAATTTTGAGTTAACTACATCAACAATGATCTTTTTATTATTAATTTGTTTATGTTTTAATTTATTGTATACATATTGACATTTACACCAACTCCAGTTAGTAAATATTTGACATTAATTTGATGAATATAGAATTCGCAGATTATTTATCACAGACTAAACATATGATCCAAAGAAAGAATAATATATTACCGCCAGGATTTTTACCTTACGGTTTTTTCTGTTGATACTAGGATTCGACCCCTAGATGAAAAAATAGTTGTTACCCTAAACAAAGTATGATTTGGATACCATTCATAATGAATGGTCTGGTCAATCGGTAATTATGGCGGTAAAGCAAAAGTATTTACATACGTAGTTTTACATTAGCTTTTAAGGCAAGGTAGGGACATAACATGGTAAGGAAATACACATTGTAGTTAAAAAGACATTTATTTTCTATATTTCCGCTTAGATTTTAACAAATTATGTACCGAGCTCTTAGATATTACATTATGTTTGTAAAAGTGAATTAAGAAAAAAATAAATTACTATTCAATTAAAAAATTCTGAGCTTATCTATATCGCACGTTTAATGTTAAACTGACTTATTACGTTTTAGGTCTAAAGTGAGTTAACGATACAGGCTGCTACGTTTTAACGTCCTCTATCAGCCAATTTAGGAATTATTTCGACATCTCCATCCAACACTGATATACAGGTATTTTTGTCTTTTACTACAATATTTTTTTTTTATTAAAAAGACCAACAAATAATAAAATATCATTAAAATAACATTTCAATATCATTAATCAGTTTATTAAGTATTATTAAAATACATAATTTTTTACTATAATGCCGCTTTTACCGAATTATAAGCGGTATAGGTAGTAAATGCAAAAACATTTTTATCGATTTATCAACAATCTGCTTCTTTATAGATCACTTTATGACTAAATGAGCGATATATTGACTAGATTTATCATGCTTGAGAACGACACAGTTCTATATCATTCTCTGGTTTAGGTTTACTTTTTATTTGTCTATTCGTAAAAATATGTAAGATAGCACGACAATCTGGATATAGCTCATACTTTGTCCTTAAGATACCACGCTTAATTCTATCTGCTACTGGTTTCTCCTTAATCATCATTTGCAACGCTGTTTCTTGGTCTAAATTTTGTAAGTTTTCCGCTTCTATTTTCAATTCGCTTCTATCGGCACCGTCGACCTGAAAAGGCGTAATGTAATGAAATACGATGTAAAAATAGTCGTGAGTTAAGCCACATATTCACCAGTGCTGTACATTCAGAGGTTGGCCATCTTTTGGCAAGCAAGGGCTACATTGTTGAAAATAATAATAATAAATAACGTTTATTTGGCCAAAATATACATTACACTTAATCAAAGCAGTATTGGCCTCCAAACTAGGATTCCTTGTATCTTGAGGGCCACCTTCCAATGAGAATTATTCTATATTTGTATTTGTGAAAAATATGTAGGCGGGCCACACTTGTAAAATAATTGTTAGGAAATAGATGTCTAGCTATCTATTATGTAGGTAAATATTATAAGCGATATTTAAAAAGTAAAATTTTGGTACACATGTTTATTTTTTAATTTTAGTCTGATCGCTTTAACAGGTATAAAAATTAAAACATGCGTGTTTAACGTAAGATAACAGTGAGACGGCTCGCGGCGACCATCTTGTTATTGAATTTCTTCTTAGAATGCTCAGCGGCGACTGTTGTCTTGAATGTTATTGAAATTGGTTTGCCACGCTAAGGTCGAATGTCGTTTGCACGCCAATTAGTTAAAAGGCATATTTTTGCTTGTTATGTGTTACGTTAATGTAACAACAATAACCCTTAGCAAAATTTTCATTCACTAGGAGCTGACATTCAAAATGGTAAAGCACTTTCTTGGCCGACTATACATAGATGAAATTTGGCAAAGAGGTACTTTATATTTAGAATACATCCGCTACGAACTGATTTTTGATAGGGCTAAATTATATATAGAAGAAAGAATATTATATAGAAGAAACTCTAAGGGTCCTCTCAAGTTTTAGTTTATGCGGACGAAGTAGCGGGAAACTACTAGTGGTCTATACATTGTTTGGGTAATTGTTGAATAAAGTGCTTGGCCAATACTGACAACATAAATGTGAGTACCAATTCGGCTATGATGTAATTTTACAAATAATTGTGTCCAAGATGATAAATGTTAAATTGCCTAAGTGACACAAATGTACATAATTCCTAGTACGACAAACACACTTAAGGTTTTTTGGCCATCGCACGTTAGTACTCGAAGTCTATTTGGCGCTCTCAAACTTTACACTATTATCGCTACGCGAAATATCTACGGTTTGCGCAAGCCTTATTTGTCGAACAAGCAATTCTTTCCAGTTATATGCTTCGCAAATTTGCGACGCGCGTCACGTTTTTCATTTCGGACTATATACAAAAATCCATATGTAGACATAATTAAAAAGTATTGCATACATAAGTATATATAAGCACACACGCTGTTTTTAAGCTTCTGTTTCTTATTTTTCTCGTCTTTTCAAACTCAACATGTCAAATTTAAATAAATATGACGGCAGGGACTGGATCCCACGATACAAGGAATCCTAGAGTGGGATACAATGCCTTATTGTATATTGTTACTTGTATACTTTTTGACACAAAGGCACAACAACATTAATACAACAGCACCTCCCTCAATTTCGAAAAGTTTTGTTTGTAAGAGGTGTGCTCATTTTGGATTTTCCCAAAACGCTACGCGCTACGCCTGGCTACGGTTCGCCTTTGAGCCGCTAGTGTTGCAATTTTAGTATTGCTTGAGCTTTCAAACGGGAAGGGTGTATCGCGCGTTGGTACATATACAATTTACGCGCGTACTTATTTACGTACCTTAAATCCAATTAAAGGTTTAAAAAAACCATGAGCGATCAACGACCCGTTGCCTGATAATGGGATAATGTTATCTAATATGCGGCCGAAGGTTTTCCCGGTGTAAAGTTTCGTTAGGTTTTGGTGGAAAATGTTTTGGAAAGATGTGAGTTTGGAAAAATGGTGAGGGTGTCTCGAATGCGATGGGTGCTCGGTGCATTGATGCTGGCTTTGTGCTTCTGTGGAGCTCGGGGACTGATAGGTATTTTGACACTTTTATGTTGTTATGTAACAGATGTCTCTGTCTAGCTTTTAGCCTTGTATGTTTCTAGTTTTAAGTGTAGTCTGTTTAGTTTTTAGTCGAGCCCAATTTGTGAGTTTAATTTTAACAAAAGTATTCCATTTTGATGAACGACGATACACTTATATTTTACCCTTAACTGTAATTTTGACTTATTTGCTTTTATATTGGGTATTTACCTTTAATAAAGAAATTTATACTTATTATTATTATTATTGAACATGTAGAATCAGGTGTTATTTTTTGAAAATCCACGAGAGGCACAAAATTAAATATCATAAATCGCGGACAATTTAAATTAATTGATTTATCCGCCCATTTATGTAATATTAATTAATTTTTTTCTGCTTATACGTTTTGTAGTGTACACCTATTTTTCAACCACTAAGTCGTATAGGTCCAAATTTGGCAAATATAATGTTAACGAAATAGTTGACAAACAGCTTTGTTCCCTTTTGAATGTTATAATTTCAAACGAAGGACGTGCGATCAAACGAAAGAGAAAAAAATGGCACATGGCTCTTTATTTATTCTCTAAGGATTATATTATTTTTAACAAATGCTCCGTGACACTTTTTTGTGTGGGCTGGCTATCATCGATATTTTTATATATAAGACGTGATAACGTCTTATATATAAAAAAATGATTGTAGATATTCTCCTTGGGTTTGCCCTATTAGGTTAGTCGCACTTATAACTCGCTCATCCAACTAACGCCCATAACAATATATCGAGTAAAGACTTAAAACCATAGTAGAAAAAACTTACGGAATAAGTTTTTTTGATAATTGTAGGGTTCTTTTGTCACCATTTTTCAAATCACCTTCATCAACTACATACGTTTCTTAACGGCGAGAGGGGGCGTTTTAGGAATTGTAAACTCTCTCACAAAAAACGTCCATATGATACTATAATATACGTCCATATGATACTATAAAAACGCATTTAAGTTAAATCGAATATAAAACAGTATCCCATCTCATTAAAATTCTCGAAATGGCTAAATGTTGCCAGATTTATCTTTCTGCATAAATGTGAGGTCTCTCTCCTCCTTAATCTTTGACTGCAACCAAACTAGCCGCCCCACAGTTAAAAAATAATTTAATGGCTTCCGCTCATCACAAAAGAAATACTTATCTAATAAAGAGATTGCGTATAGTCCATAAGGTATTGCCACAGATTCATCAATCTATCGTTGAGGTAACGAATAAATGGTCTGAAATAAAATATTATAAATAAATATTTACACAACAACATAAATTATTCTGTTATTTATCGTGGATACTTTCGTTATGTTAAAATTTTAATGTAAAATAAACTGAAATTACAAACATGTTTCACATTATGTTTTTTTGTTTTGTTCTTTGAGTCTTCGAAACTCAAAATAGTATAAAATCTATCACTGATTCGAATATATCTTGACATTAAACCTATGGCACAATAAGCCTTTATTCTAAAGGTGTTTTTTTTTAATCCGCCTGACTTTTGCTATTTTCTAAAGGTGTTATAAGTTTGACGAGAAATGGTATAGATGAATTTATTATTTGTTATGCGGTAGTAATAATGATATCTTCTAAGGTATTCATTTTAATGATATAATATAAAATACAATTTATAGTATATTATGAAAATGTGTAACAAAACAGTGCTTGTCGACTTCTATGTGAATAAAGAACTTTTGACTTTGACCTTTGATAATACAGTGTGATATTCATTCCTACCAACAAATCGCTTTTTGCTCAAAGGCGTCTGAAAGCTTTACTCAAAGCTAATAGAAATATATTCCTGCAAACGCTTTTTCCGTGAAGGCATATTTGTATTGCGTATAAACACATCTCAAAAGAAACTGTACAGTAATATAGGAAAAGAATTTTTTTTTGAACAAAAGAAAATATGAAATATAAATAGGAGCTTTTAAGGGAATAGGAAATTAAATTGAAATTCAAGGACTTCCGCTTCCGGCTTTTTTACATTAAAGTCAAAGTGAGTTCAGTGCCGCAATAGCTCATCAATTGAAGGGATGAACCGAAGTCCGCAAGGTACCCGGTTCAACCCCAGTCGCCACATTCTTAAGCATCAACCCGCGACTTTGTTCGTGTAAAATTCAGTTTTTTTTTTTAATTTTCACTAAGAGTTTTAATTTATTTTTTGTGGAACTCTAATAGGCATGATGACAGATATAGAAAAATAGGTTTATAATATTCTCAAGTATCAACTATTCCCAAAAAAATTAATTTTTCTGCCGAAATTAACATTGTTATAGTAAAAAACGACATAAATTTAAGGATTCAAATTCCCTTCAAAACACTCGAAATTTTCATGACGTCACTTTATGTTAACAGTACACTCCACTAGGCTTCCACTTTGCACCGCGACCGTAACGATTGCAGTAGTCAAATGTCGAATATCTGAATGAGAGCTTTAAAACGTTGCGATCGTTTATTGGAACACACTTATAATATACGGTAACGTCACAGGCTCTGCTGGGTGTTTTAGCTATCATGGCGGATTATTGTATTTTGTAGGTTCCTTTTTTGTTAATCCCTATTAATCTCGCTCGCAATAATTTAATAATGTTTTTCAAATTTCCGACCTCCTCCGTGTTTCGGAAGGCACGTAAAACAGGGGGTCCCGATTAATGTGACCAGGCGAAATTAGTCGTACGAGATTGTGGGGTTCCGGGGATGACGTCAGAGAGCAGTTGATCACATCAACTAAGCGAACCATGAAATTTCGAAAACCTCGCTACGTACAAAGACGAAATTTGAAAACGACCTGCTTTATAAAGTAGCCAGTAGTAAGCAGAATTTGCATTATAAAGTAGTTCCTTAAAATATTTCATCTTTGTACGTATCGCAGTTTTCGCGATTAATGGGTCAGTTTTAGGAGGTCTAACGGAACTTAGTTAAGTTTAACTCTATAAAGACATAGTCGCGGGAAACAGCTTATACCTATTCAGTATTTGTTAGATGTTATGTGGAGAAAAGAGCTGTGGAGATACTGCTAACTTAGTTGCGGTTAAGTTACTGAGATTACGTATACTTCGCCGTAACCACATCCACCTCGCGAGATACTGGTACGCTATTGTTTTGCAAATAAGTACAGTCTTTTTTTTACACAACAAAAAGTTGTACTTATTTTCTGATTGCCTGGCGAAATCTTTCTTTGAAATGGAATAAGTGGAATAGCTTTTGTATCACTGGATAGCTCTACGGGATGAACGGAAATGTTTAAGGTATTTGGTCTAAACTGACTCAGCAGAGTTTCCTTCGTTCTGCCGAATTCTAGCAAAAGCTGTTAACATAAATGCGTATACCATTATCAAATCCAATACCTCAGATTTTAATCAAAACTATGTATATAAAGGTGCCGCAAAGCAAAGGTGGGCCAATGTTAGGACAGTATGAACTCCCACCAGTGCTCGTCGAAGTCCAGGTAGGCTGAGGAAGAGGTGGCGAGATGATTTGCATGCCTTTGCGGTATGTAAGTGGGAAAGGGAAAGGGAAAGGGAAAGGGAAAGGGAAAGGGAAAGGGAAAGGGAAAGGGAAAGGGAAAGGGAAAGGGATGCTCTGACAAAAAGGAAAAACTTAAAGTCTATCACATACGTCTAATCATACATAGCATGAAAGAGAGGATGAAAGAGAATAGGATGAAAGATAAGTGAAAATTAGCTGCTATATTTATATCTAGCCTAGCCTATCCTATCTAGCTAGTTGTCTTGCCCGAATGTAAGCTATCCTATCTTTCAAGTTGGAACAAACTGCACACAGTATGCAAATTTGATTAAAATCGATTAAGTAGTATAGGAGTCCATCGCGGATAAACAACGTCACGCGTAATTTATAAACATTAAGATGTCTTGATAGTATTTTAAAAATAAATCTGTGACTTACTACCTCATAGTTATACATGATTACATAAAGTATCAGAAAGCTATATTCTCGAATACCAACAAATTAATATGTCCAAACATTAAAAGAAACGTATGAATAATATTTAATTTTACGACACTTTCGCGTGCTGCTCCAAGTTTTAAATGGCTATTTATGCTGTCGAATTAATAGACGACAAATACATGAATTACGCTAATGTATTAATGTATTACATATTGCCAAGTTATTTTGATCCTTATTCAGATTGAGTTAAGTTAGATATTTAGTTCTGTCCTTCGGTGATTACCGCTGACCCATACTGCGGTGTTTTTACTTCAGCAAGCATTGCTCGCGTGATACTATTTTTGAATTAACTGCTTAAGGTCAAACTGTTATCGATTGAATGTCTTTGTGTTCAAAACACACTACATATTGCACATTTCCATACACTACAAAATTATTAGATTGCGGTATCAAAAAGCAATCGCGATTATGCAGTCTCATAATAGGAGGTCATCCATAAATTACGTCACACCAATTGTACGATTTTTAAACCCCCCTCTCCGTCATTAATTCGCTTTATCACACTTACAAAACCCCCTCCCCTTAGTGTGACGTCACATACTTTAAAAAAATAATAAAGTAAAGAAAACAGCAAATTCAATTTTTTTATGAAATAAAAATTTTTCTTACGATTATTAATGGATCATATAATCATTTATTAATGTTTAATTTTTAAAAAAAGTTAATTAAATTTTTCTATCACGGCCGGCGGGTACGCGACGACTGCACGACATACTTGGCGTGGAGGGGGGCGGGCCGGCGGCAAGACGACGCGGCGAGCCCGGACACTCCGTCTCCGACTACCTCAAGTTTAAGGTATGTCATCATTGCCAACCCTTGATAAGCCACTGGTGGGCATAGTCCTTCGCTTCTGTCACTCTCCTCTACACCTTCCCAATCTCATCCAGCCTAGTCTCTCTATCTCTCCAAGTTTCTTCAATCCAATATAGACCACCACTCAGATTCGTAGATCACCTGCCTTCACCATCTAGCTATGTGTCCTGCCCAACTCTATTTTAGTTTGACCACCCTGTTTCCGACGTTCATAAAGTATATACTTTCTGCTTGGTCTTTTATGGTATTCTATCACTCTGTAGCAACTCCGTACTCAAAACCAATGAGAACCTTCAATAAAGGTCTCCCTTTGGGACGGTCGGGCATACATCATAATAGTTGATTCTCTATTAAACATAGGACTGATTTTCTCATTGAGTGATGATTATATGTCCAAATGGAAAGACGTTTAAATTCAGGGACCATGTTTTGATACACAATTAACTACCAATGTATAATGAAGACAAATTACAGTCGGAAACTGCAAAAGACAAGCTTAGAGTTGGGGGCCTTCGTAATTAAGCAAATAATCGTCTCTTCCTAAAGATTTTTCCTTTCTATTACCTGAATATAGAACCAGAGATTCACAATAGATACAGAAAGGTCGTCAGACAGAGACAAAGTTTAAAGTATGGTCTGGGTATTATGTTATAACTGGAAACCCTTTTCGAAACCACCAGACCCTGAAGTTTTACATATTTCTATACAAGTATGCTTCTTCTTGTACCTAGCGTTATCCCGGTCTAGTACCAGGGTTCAGGCTTAGATTGCAGATGATTTGGCTATGGGGCGAGTTTATTATTTATACAAATAGGCGTAATAGAAACCACTGAGTACGTATAAAGATTTTTTCTAAACAATGGGTTTCCATAGTAGATTTTGGATTGAGGGAGGAAAATTAAATTAATTTGCTTAAATCCTCAAATAAAAACAGGAAAATTTTGTACGGTACTGTAAACTGTACATTATGTAATATTTAATATCGTAAAAGGAATTGTTTCTTGTTTGTAAATCGACTTACTTATTTTTTATTAAATAAATAATATAATAATAATTAAATAAGTAATGTTTAATTCTTAGCATGTAAATGTGTGTAAGTTTCAGTAATATATAGTTTAGTTGTAAACCTATTAAAATAATAAATAACTAAAACTCCTAGTACATTTATATTTACTAGTGATCGACTGGTGGTAGATATTTGGCCAAAAATTTCTAGTACAATGTCAGTACTATATGCTTTTTTAAGCTATATACAAGATTTTAATTATTTTTTCAAGGAAAGGACATTGTAATATATTTTGATAAATAATATTTTTACTATCTTTACGACTATGCTTTGACATAATTTAAATATAGTAAAATGTATACATACTATGATTCATTGTAAATCGTTAGGCAGTGGTTTTACTTGAATAATTTAATATATTTATAATGCATATTTTATATAAATATTAGCATCGCACACCGTCCTCTGTATAAACTACACTCGGGTGCAATGAAATCGCACATGAGAGCATTTTTTGTAAAAAAAAATTACTTTTTTCCTATTAAATTTTTTTTTAAAGTATATGAGATTAAAGATCATTCAACGGATAGGAATTGAAATGACTTATCCGATATTAAAAAATATTTGTATTTTTTTAAGTTAAAAAGAAATAAAAATGTTTTACAAAAGAATGTTCTCATGTGCGTTTTCATTGCACCTGAGTGTATAATTGGCCTACAATATTATCCCCGTTCCCGTTTCCTATCAAGTTCCCGTTCCCTGTTGCCGTTTCCATTCCCGTTCCGGTTCCGCTTCGACTCTTATTAGCCATTTAGCGAGTCACACTTCTTAGAGATTAATAAATTACATGATTATATCGATTTAGTTCCTTGTAACATTAAAAAAAAAAAACATATCAATGAACATCGATATCCTTTATTGCACCATTGGGCTGTGAAGATTTATAAAGAGCTAAGTTGAGTTTAGCAAGAAGACGTGACTAGTCTAAAGGCAATAAGTAATATTGCTTCTTAACACCTGGTTGCATTAACTGTACGTTTTACGGTGTATATTTCATTTGGTATTTATGCAATTTAGTTATTTTTCCCATAAATGAATGTATGTTTTTTCTTCTTCTCGAAGTTGTTGTTGAATAATATGCATTTTTGAGAAAAATAACCTAACTGCATAAATACCTTCCATTTGTAGTAATAAACTATTATAACAATTAGCAAGTGAAATAAATTGGATTTATTTAACTGACTTTCAACTACAGGAGAATGTTCTAAGTTAAAAAAAATGTGTATAATTATTTCTTACCGTTTTGGGAACAATAATTTTTTTTAGTATTAACGAAAAAAAAACTTATATGTTATTAGGCAAACTATAAACGAAACCATCTGTAAAATTTAGTATGCACATAAAATTATTTAAAGTCAGTTAGAACTAATAATACTGAGACCCTAGCACGAACATTTCGAACCGTTCGAATTCGAAAATTCGACTATATTTAGGATGAAAATATTCGCGCAAGACCCACAGGAGGCAAGTCTTTATGGAGTCACACTTTTTAACCGAGTTCAAAAAAAGGAGGAGGTTATCAATTCAACCCGTATGTTATTTTTTTGACTTCAGCAAATCAGTAAGTGTCTACTAAATCGTATGAAAGTACTATTTATTTTATACTTTTTAGTTCCTCGCCTTTTTGTTTTTGAAGTCGATTTTCTTTTTATGTAAAAATAATTTATAATCAATGCTGATGCAACCCGCGTTAACCCTAAGGACATATATACATATAAGCGTATATGTGGTATATACGCTATATTTTTGTATCCTCGACGTTAAAAAAACCGCCAACGCCGACATATAACGCAGCGCTTTTTTAACTCTCGTGCATATGAGAGCTAATGTAAACATTTTGTATGACAGCTTACAATACAGTTTAAAAGGTTTTGCTGAATGAATGAATACTCGGATGTACCAATATCGATGCTATCAACCAATCATCGATAGCGCGTTATAATACAAAATATGTATTTTTTAAGATCAAAACTTGCTTGGTAAACTTTATAACAAATAGCCGATACACACGTTTCCATAAATCGTTGCGAAAAAACTATACAGTTTAAACTGCGCAGTTTTATCGATACGATTAACTGTAATAACACATTTCGCAACGATTTAACTGTATAGTTTTTTAGCAGCGATTTATCGATACGTGTCTAGCGGATATAAGATACTTTTATTAAAAAAGTTATATATAGAAGCATATAGAAAACTAGATGTTTCCCACTTCTTAGTCCGCCTAAGACTTAATTTGCCCATGGGCCTCTATGGATGATTACTAAATATAAATTACCCCTTGCCATTCATCGTCATACGTCCCGCGGTTTTTGAAATTTAGTGTAAGCTGACCTTTCGCTCTTACATATATAGATTAATTAAAATCATCGCTCAATACAAAAATATGACAACAAATTAAAGTTCAACAAACTCTTCTTATACAAAAAAAAATGTTAAAGAATGTCTTTAATTTACCTTTTTGTAATATCTTTTGAAGTTAAAACAACACCAGTAGCACAATAACAGATTCACTTATAAAACTCTACAAATAAAGATTTCAATGCGAAAATTAATTATTCACTAGCTTCATACTCCGTCGATATAAACAAAAGATAGAACTATCTCCCAACTAATATTCCCTTCACAAATCTCACAAAACAACACAAGACGGCGAAATGCCGCGTATGAGACTAACACCACCAATATATTTCATTGCCTCCTATCATTTCAAAATTCACCGCAACAAATACTGAAAAGGCATTGTCAAAACTTAATTACAGAATGTTTCACGTTGAGAACTATACAATATTGTATTAATACCGGTTGAATGCTTTAATTTTGTCCATTTCTTAAAACAATATTTAATAATGAGTGGTGCTCTTAAGGTGACGACGGCTCCTCAGGTTTTTAGGGTTGCGTAGTACTACGAGGAACCCTTATAATTTCGCTCTATCAGTCTGGCTGCCCGTAAAGTGGTCCCCCTCCCTAGAATTTCCAAACTATTAGACGTAGAGACTTGAAATTTTCCATGCTGATAGAACATGTTTAAAACTCATTAGGAAAAATTATTCTGAACGAAACCGGACAAAAACTTTTGAAGTTATTTAACAAATACGTTTATAGCGTATCGGACAAGAAACCCTTCTATATAAGCGTGCCTTGACACGCTTTTGGCCATTTTTAGTGGGTATTTTAGCAGTTTCAGTGAGTCCTGCACTCCATTTGCATATGTCCCCGAATTATCGCCGCCATCACGGCAGGGCTAACGAGTTTTTGGCTATTTCTTTTCGTGGCTCTACTTTTCCGAATCAGTGGTAGCTTTTAATATTTATGACGATTCAAAAGAGCTTCTAAAAGTCTACTTGAATAAAATATCTTTTGATTTGATTTGCGACCGATGCCGTGCTTAAAAGTACTTCCTCGCGGAATAAAATAGACAACGTCTGTCGGGATCACAGTGTGGTAAATATAAATAAACTACATAAACCCTTTAATGTTTCAATTCTAGTTCAAATTTTAAAACAATAAACACCGCTGAACGAGGCAATTTACGCTCACGTTGTTTACAGGCAAATAACCAATTACCCTAACCCGAAGTTCAGAAAACATGGTTTTAATGGAATACATGAAAAAAATAACGCTCTAACTACATATTTGATGAATATTTTTTGTTGTAAAACATATATAACAAATGATTCTAGAAATAATTATCAGCGACAGGTGTCATTAACGTTTAGATCAAACGTCATTAGCAATTAAATAAATAATTAGTTGCGCAAATTAATATTAATGAGCATTAACCCTTTGGGCATAACATGACGTTATTATCAAATTTATTGCAATGATTATTATTAATGTAAAGAGACACCGCATTACGCGGGCGAATGATTAATTAATTAGAGCGGGGATTTTGAATTCGTATTTATACGGCTCGCATTCAAAATTTTTTCATTATTCATTTTCTTTTCCACTCGATCAGACTAAGTGAAACAGTTGAAATCTTCTTGAACAAAGTTTCTTTGGAATTTGAATTAGAATTACCATAATTAGTTATGGACCTGCATCTTCACTTGTCGGTGGCCTTTCGTGCTCTTGAACATAAATGGGGTACTCCAGTCGATCTAGACTCGTCGTTGGACTCAAGGACCTGTGAACCAGTTGCCATCGATTTACCCAACACGACTTTTTGTTCCGAAGAGTTTTTGAAAACAATCCGAAGAAAGAAATCATATTGTCGCAGAGAAACGAGAGCAAATCTTAAAAGGTCCGATTCGTTTTCCAATATATCAATCTGCAGATTGACATCTAGTGATATAGATATGGGATCTCTACAAAGTGATATTGATTCTGAAACCGACAGCCAGTTCAGTGGACGCAGTGGACATTGTAATTCTGCCTACGCAGAAGATACGCCTGCTTCTTCTTTGGCATCACTAGACCGATTGGAAATCGACGAGAAAATACATGAAAATTCAATAGTTCAAGATTCAACTAGGAAGCAAAGACAATGGAAGAGTCGAAAGGTTTTGAAAAATTTAAAGAATACGACTTCCGCCTTAGTAAAGAAGATCTCCATGATCCACTAATGGGTCTAAGCTTATACATATTTAAAGATAAATGTAAATAATACTTATTATATGTTATGACGTTGATATTTTTGTTCTTAATAAATTTTTTATATAAAATTATAATATCCTTTGATTTTTAGTGTAGTACCTTATTATTCTCTTTGATTCATATTATTATCGTATTACACGGAAACGGCACTGTTATTAAATAAAAGTTACTCTATGTCCTCTTATATACCAGAGGTATCACATGAGGTAGGTCACATCAACGTTTTTTATTTACATAATATATATAGTCGTGACGCTATAATTCTTTCAAGTTTCTTCATACAGACAGCATATCGTCCACTGCTGAACAAGTCGAACGGCTTCACGCGACCCTAATTTGTGGAACATAAAATAAAAAAAATTGTTTCATTATCAAAGCTTTACATTTAATTACTTCTTTTAGAGGTAATGAGGTCCTTGTGTCAAAAATTCACCGCTCTTCCTCTGCCTACTACATATTTAGCAAGAAAAGTTTAAAATATGGAAATCGACAGCAATATAGTTGAAAGAAAAGTATATTACGCCCATTGCTTAAGTGTTAATATTTAATGCCATCATGACACTGCATTAATGACTCACTTTGCTCTCGGTGCAACAATACAATACAAAATAATATTAATTTTAAGAATAAATGTAAGGAACAAAAACTATTTAAATAACCTATTACAAAGGCAAATTAAACTACAATGTATTGGAATGAGTGTGTGTGTGTCCGCAGATATTTATAAAAGAAAGCTGAGATGTGTGTGTGTGTGTTTGTTGTTTATATTTTATTATATTAATTAGTTTTAGTATACGAGTTTAATATAATTGTGTAATGTTTCTATATCGTCATAGTCTTCTGATAATAGATATTCTATTAAGTTTTCTGTTAATCATTTTATAAAAATATTTCTATTTAGATGGATTTTGATTACGAGCTACAACCATATGTCTCCTTGTCAAGATATTTAAGATAGTGTAAACCTGTTGGAAATGGTAGTATTGATATAAAGGAGTCGTAGTACAAGCATGCTACGCGCGTAGCGCTACACGATGCGTAGCGCTACGTGGCTACAGAAACCAATGTATAGTCGACAAAGACATTGGTTTGCCACGCTAAGGCCGAATGTCCTTTGCAGGTTAAATAGTTCTAAAGTTTATTTTAGCTTGTTAGTTATGCTAATTTCTAACAAGAACCCTTAGCAGAATTTTCTTTAACTAGGAGCTGTCATTCAAAATGGTAAACCACTTTCTTGATCGACTGTACAGCTATAATATTGGAAGGGTTGCTGGCCTTTGAGAAATTAGTATGCTCTATATTTTGAAGGTATCTTGATTATATGAGTTAAGGTTAAATGGCAATTCACGTCGTAATCGTAATCGTTCACCAGTTATTTATCCGAGCCCCCCTAATGAATGATTTGTTCGTGTTCGGTCGACCGTAGCCGAGGTGTCCGCTTGATAGATTGACTCCACGATTGAATCACCGCCCGATTTTACTATTCACTGTTCAAGCAAGACATTCATCCATTCGTTCTTCGGTGATTCGCGTGTCTCTTAGAGAATATATAAGTGAGAATAAAATAATACTGCATCTCTTTATATATAAATTTCTTTGATGATCCTCCTAAACTTATGAACCGGTATTTAACTAAACGACTTGTTCCCTTGAATCAAAATTTGAAGGGTTCGGGCTTCTCAGGGGGGGGAGAGCCCCTTAGGTTTTTCAACTCCAGAATGGGTTATACGCGAGGGTAGTCTATGGTGGTTCTTGTAGCTTCTGTCTTCTTGTAGTTTCTGGTAGCCTGTACGGTTATTTATCACCTTATATAAAAAAGTCAATCTCAGTTTAACAGCAATATAAAAACACTAGCTGTGCCCGCGACTTCGTTCGCGTAAAATTAGGTAAAAAAAATAGATTCAATTTTCACGTGATGATATATAGCCTATAATAGCCTTTGATAAATGGGCTATCTGACACTGAAAATATTCTTTTCATTTCCTGAGATTAGAGCATTCATGCAAAAACCAAACAAACTCTTCAGCTTTATATATCAGTATAGAGTACAGATTAGCTAGCGCGTAACGTAGCTGCGTGAAAATATATTCCTTTACTAACCTCCGAAATATCGTGTGTGATGTACGTAAAACATAAAACAGACGAGTGAAAAATCTCCTGTTTTCGAATATTAATTAAATATTATACCGGCTGATTCCAATAGTGGTTAATTGAAGCGTTATTATCAATATTATACAAATGATTAGTTGTGCAAATTTACATCAATTAGTTAATTAAATTAACCCCTAGGGCATAACATAGACGATATTACCAAATCAAATGGACTTCATTAATGTAATGATATCAGTCATTATGCGTGCGAATAATTAATTAATTATATTGAATACACAAGTAATCTAACTGAACTGTTTGGAATTTTAAATACAGCGAATATAAATGATTAGAAAATGTTGGATCAATTCGTATATCATTACAATAGTTAATTAATATACTGCAATAAAATAATGTACTCGCATATCAAAGACGGACAACGCATCAGCGATCGCTCTGATAGTGAAGCTGTACATGGGCGGTACAAAATTCATGTTTACAATAAGGTAATGTTTATTATAAATGTTGATGCTCCATCGACTCGCATAAAGCGCTTCGACTCTTCGTTGCTTATTCGTACTGCCAAGGTGTGGACGGCCTTTCTTTCGTCAGAGTTTCCCAACAAGTACAATTTTGGTGCCTTCAAAACAAGAGCTAATAGGCATATTCTAGGAAAGCATGCTGCATCCTAGACAACATCCTCCCTTTTCACCAGGTATGGTCGCTGTCAAGCGCTGACCTATCAATACATTAAAAAAAATCTAACTGCTTGTTTGTCCCTTATCCTATAAATATGTTTTACTCAATCAGAGCCTCAATAGCTCAACGGTATAAGGTATGGACTGAAATTCGCAAGGTAACCGGTTCAAACCCCACCGCGGTTGGGGTATTGTCGCACCTACTCCTAATACAAGCTTTTAATTTCAGGGAAAGAAGGGAATATTAGACAAACCCTAAGTGAATAAAATAATTTTGATTGGATTTGATATAGACAAATGATGTGAAAAAGGGAAATATTGAAATAAAATGAACGGAAGATTGAAAGAACTTAATTTAAGGACGAAACCTCATTGAAGCTAATTTCTAAATATGATGAATACACCTCTACATCTAAAGAGTTTGTTTGTTTGCTTGAACGCGCTAATCTCAGGAACTACTGGTCCGATTTGAAAACTTCTCACAGTGTTAGATAGCCCTTTTATCGAAGAAGGCTAAAATTGAAAATCAGATCACGCTAAAATTGAAAATATTTTTTGACCTAATTTTAGTCGCGGGCACAACTAGTATCGTTTAAAGAAACAAAGACTTAGGACTAGGTTTATTACTTAAAATAGCAATCAAACGAATATTCACTTTATTAAAATGGCAAACTTAAAAGGGAAAATTTAAATTCATGACGCACGTGACGCCAGAAATAATATATTCATATGATATGACGGCTGCGAATGTTTTATATTCACTCCATACAAGTGGATGCGTAAAAAATAGAACGAAACGCGCTAGCTATAAATAAATATCGGTATTTAAAAGTTGCAGTGAACTGAGGGTCTAGCACGAACTTTCCGAACCGAAGTTAGTACAAGATTCGACTTTGCTTAGCATGAAAATGTTCGTGCTAGACCCACAGCGGACTTTTTCTTTGCGTCTTGCGGGCTACATTAGCATTGCTTAAAAGCTTGACACGATTAAGACTGGTCTCCTGTGGGCCTTGCACGAAGATTTTTCCTCCCAGGGGGTGGATCTTCCTTTATCTGTCCGATAACTAATTCGATCCACTACGGGTACGTGACCCCGGAGTGTCCTAGCTGCTATTGTCACACTCCCTATACCGTTCGTGACAGTAGTACCCGCATCCTTTCTCTCCTCCCCATCTACCTCTATATCCATCCCTTTCCCCTACTCCTGTCTTTCTAATTAGAGGTAGCGCCACGCTTGTAGCCGAACTGGGCGTTCTTATCAACTGTTAGTGTGAATAAAAACTTGTTCTCCCAAACGATAACAAATTGCTGTAATCTCTGTATTTTTTTCGTAGTTTTTATCGCAATTAAGACAATAATTACATGTGTTTGATGTAGCGATGTGCGACATGTGTCGATATAAGTGAAGATTGTTTGTTTATCGATATAAAACTGTGCTATACCTCCCTACTTTTTGTACTGGCTATGTTTGGCCTCTATTTCACCTTCGCGATTTACATTTAATAAACTTGGTGATGTAGCGTTTCTACACTTCATTTTTTTCAAGTTACATGGGGAAAAGAGCAGGCGGCTCATGGCCGTTTATACCACAAGAAGGATAGAGTATGCGTTGCCGGCCTTTAATGACGGGATTAGGCCGACGGGAAGTCTCACAAACTGTACGAAACGCGACAACAATACCATCACTTGACGTGACAGAATTACCGCCACTTCACGCCGAGCTTATGTGAGAAAGAGACGGTTCAATTCAGCTGCAGACAAAATAGACTGCAAGCGCTATCTCTAATGCATTATTCCTTGCTATTATAAATTCAAATTTTAAACCCATTTCACAAATATCTGACTTCAAATTTTTGGCTCTTAGACCATCATTTCCTTCCTAATTCAGCCGCCTAGTTGATCACCAAAGTCTCATTAGCGAGTATGTAGATAGTATGTAACATATATATTTTCTGCATGAGTTGCATATCGCTTCGAGGTCAAGGGGAGGTCAGCGTCAACTCTGTGTGTGTGTGAGCTTCATAATAATTGGCTGACATGCGTTAACCTTACGCATATAACGTCTTTATCTCCCCTCCGCCTCCCTCCCACAAGGAACACTTATTATTTCGATCTGTCGTCCGTCCATCTTTCTGCCCGTAAGGTGGTTTACTTTCTAGCATTTCCATACTATTAGTCTTATATACTTGAAATTTTCCATGTTGATAGAAAATGCTAAAAACTCATTAGGAAAATTATTCTGAACGAAATCTCAAGTATAACGATGCTTATACTTGTGAGATCTCCCTGATTGTGACTTGTCCCGATGACCCCGATTGCGGCAGCGGCCAGGGACATAATCCTGCCGCCCGGCGAGATCGTGTATTACGGCGGCACGGTGACGCGCGAGCTGTACGTGATCGAGAGCGGCTACTGCCTCGTGACGTGCGCGGGGGCGGGTGGTGCGCGCGGCCGTGTTGTGGGGCCCGGCAACCACCTGGGGCTGCTCGTCCTGCTGTACGGGGTGCCCGCCGTCAGCACCGCCGTCACGCTGACGCACTGCAAGGTGGAGCTGACGCAAACCTATACTAGTTGTTTCCCGAGACTTCGTCACCCTAAACTCGCGGGAGTCTTAAGCTTCCTTAATCTGGCCTTATCGATAAATCCGCTCTTAGGAGAAGTTTACTGACTATGAACTCCCTCCTTGCTAAATTTTATCCTAGATTGCCGGATAAGTGATATTTCGCTATTATAATGTGTATAGATATATTACAAGGGGCCGACTACCGAC
Source organism: Charaxes varanes (assembly GCA_024363005.1). NCBI lineage: Eukaryota > Metazoa > Arthropoda > Insecta > Lepidoptera > Nymphalidae > Charaxes > Charaxes varanes. The sequence continues at coordinate 83,978 of JANCMC010005487.1, forward strand.
GCTCATAGACTTCTGCGCCACTAAGAGGCTCGCAAATGCGCCACTGGCCTTTAAGGAGGGGTTACAAAGATCACAAACCGAACGAAATGTGACAACAGTACCTTCACTTGAGGTGACAGCTTTGCCCTCATTTCACGCCGATTTTAATAGGTAGTATGATATAATAAGAAGAAATGGTAACTCTTAAAAAAAAGTATTGACTCGTTTTTTGTAGATAATTATGTGATCTACAATTTTCACCTGGATGACTTTATGATAAAGCTTAACAGAAAAATATTAAGTTCATCTATTTTTTTAATAAAAAAAGTACATCATTTCAGTTGATAAGTATAAGTCATTTCGCGTACACGTCGGCATTGAACCTGTTCCCCGACATGAGGGAGCACGAGGGTCTGTTGACTGCTGAGGAGCTGAAGAAGGTAGAGAAGCAAGCCAAGTCCCTCAACACGGAGCCCTGCCTCAAACACTACACGCTGCTGACGTATCTGTTTTCGTAAGAAAAATATCTATTTATTTAATATAAATAAATATTGTTTTTTAACAATACATGTGACAATTCGTGTATGATATTATTAGATTATTTATGTATGTATTTTATACATCATACATTATTTATGTATGGCACTAAAGAGTCGCAGCTACACATACAAAGAGCCGCAGGTTGTCGACCCCTGGCATAGCATTGTGTTTGGCTAAATATATATATATATATATTTCTTCAAAACTGTCTTTTGTAGACCGACTTTAGCTATGCTAAAAAAAAACACAGTTGGAAGTGCCGACAGAAGTCAAAACTTGAACATATAGAGACAGCAGTCGCTTAGTGGAACGCAGAGGTGTCGGTAACGGTGACGATGTCGCGAGTTCAATGGTTTTCCGAACAAAAAATTCCTAATACGCCTAAAGTTTTCACTTTAAAAATTCACTCTATGTGATCGCTTTAGCTGAATGTGAGCATATTTTAGCGCGGGTTCATGATGTAATACCGGAGCCAGACATAGCTCAGTGTTTGTACATTTTTGTCCTTGAAGTCCACAAAGTACTACAAAACTTTGTGCAGTTACACAAAGTACCGGGCCACATTACATGATCATTGCAATGATAATTCAAATGAAACTATATCTCGCTCCGGCATAATATATGACGGCGTGACGTTCGATGTTTTGAATAGGGGGGTTAAAACTTCGGTGATAGGGGGACCCTAGAAGTGTTGTGAGGATTACTAGACCTTGGTGTTCTATAAGAAAAAAAAACTCCCTCTTGTAGTTCATATAGAGGTAGATGTGGTAATGCTAATATGTAATAATAACATATTAAATTATTAAAATAAAGCCACACGCATACCAATGCCAAACGATTTACGCATACATACATATATTGGATGATGTCAAAGCGTAATCTTGACAGCGTATGTTATATAAAGTGTCAAATTTTATTTTTTCGGTGAATAAAACGATATAAAAATTGTACGGGAAAAGGTTTGTAAATAAATATTCTAATGTTATTTGATAATAATCAATTATTATGAAAATTAAGATATCCCATCAAAGTAGTCTAGCGTTATGATTCTCATTATCATTGCTTGGGAATCGTTTGAAAAATCTTAAATATGTAAATGCGATTTTAATTATAATTAGCAAGAGCAGTGGCAGAGGATTATTTTTCATAACATAGACATTTAGAAGCCGTTCAAGTTTAAGCAAACAAAAGAAGGCTGTGTGAAACATACGTAACTTACGTACAATACTTAATATAATTTTTTGTACGTATAATTTGTAATGCAAACGTTAGATCATAAGATACTTTAAGTATGTTTCCAAAAAATGTAATTAAACATATTACTTTAAAATATATATACATATGCTTTGATCGTTTTAAAATAATTATTTAATTACAGAAGGCGATGTTAGTTATTTTAATGAAATAAGTTTTTACATAAAAAAATATATGTATAACGAATTGAAGGTTTTGTTAGGTAATTATTTTTAAAGGTATGTCTGTAAGCGTTGGTTGGTTGGTTACCTGAATGCAATTTGTAAGAGATAGGGGAGAGTAACAGAAGAAGATGGAGACCTATGTTTTGCGGTTGACTTTTTTACTATTTTTTTTAATTTTTTTCTTTATAAAGAATATTAGGGATACTTTTTAGGTATGTCTAATATTCCTTCCTTCTACTAAGCTTAAATTAAAAGCTTGTATTCGGAGTGGGTGCGACAATACCCCTACGGCAGCGGGTATAGGGTACTTTGCGGCTTCGGTTGCTTCCATACCTTATACCATTGAATTATTGAGGCTCTATTATTATTAAGGGGGGCCATATTATATAATTAAGGGGCCATAGTAGTAAATTCTGTTTCTGCTTATATTTAAAACGGTTGTTTCTCTATTGTTTATTATAGAAAAAATATTATTTAAACCCTCTTTCGCACAAGAGTTAAAAAAGCGTTGCGTTAAATCTCGGCGTTGGAGTTTTTTCAGCATCCGCAACTTTGTCCGCGTAAAATAAGATGTAAAATTTTAACGAGATGATATATAGCCCTTTACTAATATATGAAGCTGAAGAGTTTCTTTGTTTGGTTGAACGCGTTAATCTCAAGAAATACTGGTCCGATTTGAAAAATTTACTTTTTTTATCGAGGAAGCCTATAAGCTATAACAAGACTAAAATTTTCACCAATTTTACTATGCTTAAATTGAAGCTTGTATTAGGAGTGGGTATGACAATACCCCAACGGCGGTGGGGTTTGAAACGGGTTCCTTGCGGATTTCAGTTCATACCTTATATCGTTGAGCTATTGAGGCTATATTTTACGCGGACAGGTCGCGGTTAACTAGTTATATATATAACTTGTACCAAAGGATGTTGTTTGTTTGTATGAACATGCATTTCACAGAGGTCGACGATCTCTGCGTGTCTTAATTTGTTTTAATTGTGTTCTTTGTCCTTTTCCAGAATCGTGGACTTTTAATTGCTATTGAGGAAAATACTGACGTAATTGGTAGTGATTATAAGGAACAGTCCTGTAATGGAGACACGATCTAAATGGGTACCTGACGGTTGTCAGTCTGCCTAGACTAAAGTCAGGTTTCTTTGTCGGTATTTTTCTTATTGCGTCATAGAAAGAAAGGATTGTACATTTTGACACGTTGACGCAGTTGGCAGTGACCCTGATTTCTGCTCGTGTAGGTCCGATTTCAGCCTCAAGCCTGGATGTATATCTATATCTATATCTATATGTATAGTGTGTTCAGTCTAAAAATACAACGGAGAGCGGCCCGAATCGTCGGCAAAAAAGCTCTTTCCGATCGACTCGATCCTCTGGCATTTCGGAGAGATGTGGGGTCACTCTGCATATTTTATCGCATGTATTATGGGGATTATTCCAAGGAAACTAATACCGGCAGCTGCATTCCACCTCAGAATATCTTTGCATTTGATAATACTTAAACATGCTGACGTCGAAAACATGGTAGCCTTATGATTATTAATTCCATGCAATGTGAGCATAATTATGCACTGATTCTTTTATATTTATTCCCTATTAAATGTCAAGTCAACCCAAAATAAATCAATTAAAGACAAGGAAAATGAATGTTTTCCAACTAAATTCATATAGCTGCATAAAAATTTTGTCTATCTAACTGTCTGTTCGTTTATTAAAAGTAATCTCCTATACGATATGCAAGAAAAGAACAAACTTTGAAATGTATAAAACAGTGCCGACAGACAAAGTTCCTTTCAAATTTGTTCACTAGTAAACGTCTCTTTCCTACTTACATGCTTATTACCAGGAGATAAATAAATCGAATAGATAGTTGTTTTATGCACCTACAGAGATATAAAACATAATAATTGTATAATTGTACACTCTTTGTCAAATGTAGGCGAACTAACTTTTGCATTTACAACCCTCTGTGGAATTTAATGATGTTTTACAACGCGTTTTGTTACAAAATTAAATAATAAAAAAAACCTACCTGCCACTTTGCTCCTTATATTCCTTTACCCTTGACTGACCCGTTGGCCAAGTTCGCAATGACCTAATCGAGAGGCGGGGATCGAATCCACACTCCCCGGAATGGAAGCCTGAGTCACTACCAACTGCGCCAGCATTCCAATCGAAGGACACGCAAATTTCAAAGCTATTTGAAAATACCCTATTTTTTTTATTTTTGCAAATCGTATTTTCTATAAACATTAAAACGCAAACACTCACATACAAACATACACACACACAAACATAAATGCACACAAAAATACACACACGCAGGACATTCATACATGCAAATAATTATTTTTAATTCTTTTCATCCTACATATGGCATTGTTGTTGATAAAATTCATAGTATCAGTTACTTGTACTTACACTTGGGAAGATGGCGGGTTATCCCTTTTTTTTTAATTAGCCTACATTGTCCCACTGCTGGGCAAAGGCATCCTCCTTTTCCAACCACACCTTCCTTTCCTGACCCAATTGAATCCTCGCTTAGAGTAACGAATTACGTATGATTTTCTGGGTATCGAATGGTAATATTTACTGGGTGAGGATAATAGATAAGTTATTACGCGAATGCTACTTCATTTTGTTTCTAATTAAGATATATTATGTTTTGTGAAACCCGCGAAAATCTCCCAACATTTGTTGATATGTATTTTCCAGCAGTTATATCCGTACAAGTTTTAAATTTACGAAGGAACTGAAGATTTTTCAGATCTTTTTAGGTGCGGGCGTATTTTTTTTAAAGGATATTAGCTATATTATTTAGGTATATCTAATATTCTCGTTTCCCCTTCTACTAAGCTTAAATGCCTTGTTTTCTGAAACATGGAAACACGAAATGTCTTCCGAAACACGGAGGAGGTCGAATGTCAAATTAAAACAAAGTTCGAATGTGTCACCCATCTATAATTCGGTCGCAGCAAGAGCTACTTAATCCAGAGATCGACTCAAATGCCGACCACTGATTAGGCCACGACCTCCTCAAAGTTCTTCACTGTATAATATTTGCCAATATTATGTTTGTTAGGAACTTTCACTTATCATAGAAAAATTTCACTTACTATAAACGCTAATAAATGTAAATATAACGTCTAGAGTGTAGCTTCATTCATCTTAGTTAGCAACAAAGGGCGATGATTTCTTTTGACAGCAGAATTTAATCTTGCGCGTATGAAGCTTTTGTTAGGGGAAAACCTCCTTTCGTAATTATGGAAGTTTTGGCGACGTAAATGATGTAAATTTATCAAATTTTTGTCAAGTTGACAAATTTTGAGAACAATTTATCATCGAAATAATCCCCATACTCTATAGTAATACATAAAGCTGAAGAGTTTGTTTGTTTGCTTGAACGCGCTAATTTTTAATCCGATTTGAAAAATTCTTTCAGTGTTAGATAGCCTGTGAGCTAAAATCTATATTTTTATCTAATTTTACGCAGACGAAGCCGCGGACACAGCTAGTCTAATAATAATGCTATAAAATTTATTTTTTAGAAAAGCACTTGGTCCTCTGATAAATTTAGAAAATTCTTCTTTGTAAACAGTTATCTTTCTACCAAAACAAATATAACGAATATAGACTATTTACGAACGCTGTTTATGCATGTCAAGTAAGTCCACTTTTTACTTATTTTTTTAAACAGAAAATTTATGTGCAGGCCAAAATTTTCTTTTAAAATATAACAAACGATCGGATGAAAATTGACTAATGACCACGCTAAATTGTAAACTCCTTTTGTCTTTGATAGTCAGTTTTTTTTTTTAAAGTAATTTAAACCTTTATACTTTATTGAAATCAAAATCTGCATAGCTTTATTCAATTTTAGTGTTGAACGGGATAAGTCTGAATTGGGCATGCTTCATATAAAACTGACAGTAGAAGCACAATATGCTTCTAAATCTCCAAATACTGATATAATAATGACATCTCTAAGGGTTGAGCACGAAATGCCTACAGCTGGTGTTTTGCGAGGATTAGAAGTAAGTATGGAAATTACATACTTAAGTTACTACTTGGATATAAAATAAACGCGATTATGGTATACCTCGCAATCTTGAGTACATTTTGGCATGAGTATAATGTTAATAATGTATTTACTTACTAAGTAACTTTGAGAAAAGTAATCGAATGCTTAATTCTAGAATAGTATATCTGTAGGTAAGGTCGTGAACTTCACTTACTCGAGACTTTAAATGCTTTTATTGAAACTACACGTAGATGTAAAAGGAGGTCCTAAATCTCAAAATAGAAAAAAATTGAGAGAAGAATAAACTTTTCTTTGCGTGTGGCTGTGTACAATGTTATAATTTTTACCTTTTCTGTATAGAGATAGCAATAAATTTAAAAGGATATTAATTAAAATTATTAATTATATTTTAGATAAGTGGTGGAGTGTTAGGAGTTCTTTTGGTATTATATGGCCTCGTTCAGTTCCATGGGGTGATTCGCAGAGGAGGACATTATATCGCTGCTTTGCCTCTTCAATACGAATGAAGCACGCGTGACGCCTAAGAAGGGTCCGCTATGAGCCTAGCACGAACATTTTCATCCTAAGTAAAATCGACTCATCGCCTAAGGATAAAAATGTTCGTGTTAGACCCGCTATTAAGATGAGTCGTTGCCATCCTAAGCTGTTTCATTCATGCATATTTTCATAAGGAATTTATTTCTCTAGTAGGACAACTGATTTATATTTTTATAACACTATTTCAACCGTGCAATAGACATAAGTCATCTTTTAATTATATTTTCAATTCCTATTGCGTATACAATTTCGCTAGCTTTAGATTTGCGTGCTATATTCTTATTTAAAAATATATACAAAATTTCAAATCTTTGACAATTAATGTACCTACGGTATTCATGACGAAACTTTTACACTATATTATAGTAAAATCATATATGTGTGCGTAAATCGTTTCGCATTTGTGTGAGGGTTTACTTTAACGGTTTAAAGTATTAATTATGCATATTTTATAAAAATATTAGCATTTGCACACCATGCGCATTATAAATTATAATTGTGCCAAATTTCATACTCCTGCGGACGGCCGCAGAATTTTCTTAAAATGGCAATGAAAGTTTTCGTCTCACGTATTGATATATAGAATGTGAATTTCATCTAAAATCATTACAGGTAACTAACAATTTCAATTTGTTCACAGTTGAATATTTTGTATAGCAGTAATCTTTAATTTATTACCATGAGTGATACGTTACCCGCGTGCCGTTAGTAACGCGGGCCAATAATTTTAAACTCAGTTTCACTTTCGTGTGAAAATTAGACTAAACTTATCTGTGTGTGGTATTTTCGAAAGTAGATATCTTGTTGTGTTTTCCAAAAACGTAATACTTTCGCTGCATTATGTAACATATTTCATCATGACATTAATAAATACTTTGAAAAATATCAACGTCATGGACTCGTATCTATTTTCAACAGAGTTTTTAGTGACAAAACGGATCTTAATAAAAAACGAGTTCTATGATTTTTTGTAGTTTTGTTTGTACAACAATAAGGGGAAGTGGCTGGATGAGTTTGGCAAGGGTAAGGCAGAACGTCAAATGACCCTCAATAGCTCAATGGTAGAAGGGATGTACTGAAATCCTCAAGGCACCCAATTCAATCCCAGATGCTGCGGCAGTATTGTTGCAAACAATCCTGACACAACATTTTAGTAAACTAAACTTAGTAAGAGGGAAAAAAGGAAGGCCTGTAACAAGTGGTGGGTTATCAAGTACTGAAAATGTTGATAATAGTGTCTGTCTGCATATCTTACCTGTCTTGTGACTGTAATTTCATTATGATTTTCATAGCCAATAGGGCATTGCCTCTTATCTCTGTTGTCAAATGTGATGCTGACTGTTGCCTTGGTTATTCCTGCCTGACCATGTTTGTATATAAGCTCTTGGAGACTACCAGCTCTTACCTGGATAGAGGAAAGGAAAGAGGGAAACATTTTTGAACTTATTTTTAATAAAATCTACTTTGAAATCTACTGAAGTGTAATTCAAATAAATAAAATATATATTTGATCCCTTCCTTTTTTAATCGGCTATATATACCACAAGGTGGTGGGGTCTGTTTTCCTACTTTACACTCTCCATTTCGCTCTATCTGCAAGATCAGTGTTTGATAACTGGCATTTAATCTCTTCATTCAAAGTTCTTCAGTTTTTGACGATTTTGAGTTTATTATTTGTCTAGTACTGATTGCCAGCTAACATGCAAAAAATATACTTAATTATAACAAATTATACTTATAAAAAGATATTAATGAAGATGATATTAAAAAATTATAACTTTTAACAGAAAAATTCTCCGTCCATAAAATGTAACAATTTTAAACTATTGCACTCTATTAATAAATTTAAAGAGAAAATTAACAAACATTTACATCATTTTTTAAAAAAAAGGAAATAACCAGATGTGGCGGGAAACTAATAAGAAGTATATCAAATAACATTTTTGTACTTACATTTGAGAGATTTGTGATGCCTAGAACAAAACATATTGAATCTAATATATTAGACTTTCCAGTACCATTCAAGCCGGTAATAGCGTTGAATTCTGGATCAAAACCGGTCACTTCAACTCTGTTTCCATAGGATTTAAATCCATCTAGCACTATAGATTTGATGTGCATACTGTACGCGTAAATAAATTGCCTTTGAGTCTATATTAAAATAAAAAACAATATTTAAACAAAGTTAAACAAAAGCGGGAATCGTAAACCGTTGCGTTTATTTTTAAGTTTGACTTTGACGTTTAATCAAAAATTGTTACAATATTTTTCGTTACTTTCAAAAAAGGCAATGGTGTGCTATCATACAACTTCTAAAATAATATAATTTTCTATAAAGAAACTGTTACATAAATATAATAAATGTATTTTAATGCATCGCAAATAAAAATATTCACTTTTACAAAAAAACATCAAATACAGCGAAAAATGACATAAACTTATATATCCCGCGTACTAGTTATGGTACAAATGCAAAGTGCTTTAATATACAATAAACACTCTCGATCGATATCAAAGATGAAGAACTACTTCAAACTTTTAACCCCTTACCTGATTTACTTCTAAAGCCATAAGCGTTGTCATACTAGTTCTGATTTTAGAAGTTAATTGGGGGGCGCGGGAGAGCCCCCACTAGTTAAAAAAAATTAAGCGGCACGACCGTACCATCCTTTTCAGTTCAGAGCATTTTCAACACCCTGTAACTTCGTTGTGGATAAAACTAGTAGCCTGAATTTTGAGTAACCAAGCAAACTTTGTATAAACAGGGTATATTTCAAAATTTATTCAATTTGATTCAGTACTTTAATACCGCAGCCAAACATAGCTCAAAGTGCTTCTACATTTTTATCCTTGAAGATCACAAAGTACAACAAAACTTTGTACACTTGTTACACAATGTCCTCGGCCACACTACATGATCTTTAAAATCATCATTCAAAAGAAGCTGCAGCTGAATGAACGTCTTAAAGTCGATATTATTTATTACCTGTAGGTAGTATGTAATCTGTGTTATGTCAAATGTCAATTTATTTTTGATTTTTTGTAAAAATATCGCGGTAAACGTTATACTGGATTTTTAAGTTCAATTTTGTCTTGAATAAAAATAATTTAAAATGGATTACAGTAACACAGGAGGTATTAAAAGTCCATTTTCTCCTCGAGTGAGGCAATCTATTGCAGGTCGGAGACCTATAGGATTAGGTTCAGCTAAAAAAAGTCAAAGGTATTGTAAAAACCTAACCTTTATAATTTTACATGTACTCTTACTTCTAATATATTATGTAGGTATGGTTTCATTTTCGAATTATCATTATCTTTTATTTAAACACATTAAAATATTGACCACAATGTTTATATTATGTACGCGAAGGTAATATTTTTATGTCTGAATCTGATTTTAAATATGTATATTATATATATTTTTTAAATATATAGACCGTTAAGGTTTATTTACTCTTATAGCTTATTATGTATATTGTTGTATAGCAGATTATGCAGGTGTATGTGTATGTTTTACAGTAAATTTATGCAGTCAGCAGAACAACAAACGGGAGATGTTATTTACAAGACAGCGCTCACCACTATTGAAACATTTGGGCTGCCACTGCCTGTATTGGTCACGGAAACCCTTACTTTTGGTATGTTTTTTTTTTTAAATTTTTGTCCTATTTATTTTTTTGGTAATTATGCATGTATTAGCCACTGATACTAAGTAAATATTTAAATATTTACTATAAACATAACTCAACAACTTAATGTATGCTCACACCGATCACAATGTAGATAGTTCTTACTAAAAGAATGGTCATAAAACAATAGCTATATCTCACAACTTCGCTGGTGTAAATTGAATGATTTACTTAAATTCTGTGGGTCTTAAATTTATTGTATGGAACCCCAATAATTTTTTCCAAAACTAAAGTAGCCTATGTTACTCCTTGTAACATCAGCTATTTGAAAGTGAAAGTACTGTCAAAAACTGTCTAGCCGTTTCAGAGTCAATCCGGAACAACCAGACAGACTGACCAACGATAGACAGACCCACAAAAATAATTTGACTTGTGTTTTTATTATAGGTATATATATTAATATATAAACCTGAAGAGTTTGTTTGCTTGAAGGCGCTAATCTCAGGAATTACTGGTCCAATTTGAAGAATTCTTTCAGTGTTAGATAGCCTGTTTAAAGAGCAACACTATAGGCTATATATCATCATGCTAAAATTTTTCACCTAATTTTTTTTGCAGTTAGTAAAACTTTCGTGCTGTTCTCTTTTCATGTGATTGTAACATATAGAAACTGCTTGTTCACATGCATGTGACATCAAGGGTTTTGAAATTTTGTTTTTACTTTTTTAAAGGACTACAATTGTTAGCACGAGCCATGTAATTATTATATGACACTTTATTTTAGGTTTAGGTTTCCACCAAAATTTATAACAGAGGAAGTGTACTAAAATATATAACTCTGAAATAATGTGTGTTTATTTATATTTTTTCTTTGAGGCGGACTAAAGGCCCTATTGTTACTGTGACCAGTAAGAACAGCTTATAGCTCATCCTAAAAAAGCAACAGGTGCAGCACCGGCCCGCCCGCCACCATAGCGATGCATTCTTCTTCTTCCTCAATCTCAGGGTTGTCCGCGTCAGTGGTGCCACTTATCACCACCACCCCCACCAATTTCTACAATGCAAAAAGTACCATCATCAACAGCCCTACCTCTCACACTGCGTAGTATAGGCCTCTACCCGTTTGTAAAACTAATTACCGTTGAGATTTTATTTTTGAGGTGGACCAAAAGCACTTGTTACTGCGACCAGTAAGATCTATTGTAACTGCTTCGGCTTATAGCTCCTCCTCGAGGCCAGCAGAACACATAAACCCTGTAATGTCTTGAGGTTTGAGCATTCTAACTCTTGAAGTTACGACATATTCCCCCAGTGCATTGTAGAGTTTGAGGCTATATGTATAGATAGATATATAGTGATTTAATGAGTTTTTTTCAGCAAGTGGAGATGTCAGTGTCCGAATGTCACCGTGTGGGTGGTGCTGGATAGTGGCCGGTCGCAGAGTACTAGCCTGGCCGCGGGAAGCATCAGTGTCACCAGCTGCACCCACTGCAGCTAGGGAACTGACCCTGCCACAGACCGATCTGGCACACAAAGCTGATCTTGTTGTTCTGTTCTACGAAGAGGGAGCTCAGGTTTGGTTATAGACTAAAGAATAAGTTAAATTGTTTTATTCTTAGGAAAAATCTCCTTTTCATTATATCTCCTCTTCTAGGAGAGATTTATATATATATATATATATATATTACCATGCATTTTCCAAATATTCCTACAGTCATTACTTCCAAACAATTGCACCAAGTTGTAATTTTTTTTGCTTTTTTCTTTATTGTTAGGACAAGGTTTATACATGAAAAGATTTTGCCTGTCTTTCTGTTTGTTACTGATAATTTTCAAAAATATTGGTAAAATGAAAGCAAAAGGGGGAATGGCAAAGGAAAGGATACTTATATATTAATAAGTGAAAAAAACCTTTGTTACCATTTTATGATTTGTGAATGGTAATATTTTCATAAAATGTGTTATAAATATATTAAATTATTAAGATATAACCATATGCATACTAAAGCAGAAAGATTTACAAACACATTGATGTGAGGTACTATACACATAATGAAAAACCTGCAGTTTCTTTTATTTTACATAGTTATGTGAATAAAAGAAAAAAGTTTCTCATTTTAGTATGTGATGTCACAAAGCTTTTGATCTCCCCCTATTGTCATATGGTGGCCACATGCTTTTACAAAAAATGACTGGATGGATTAGAAATATATTTTAGAAACACATTGTACCTTAATTAAGTAGGGACTAATAAACTAAGCTAATATTCCCCCTTTTTCCCCGTAACCCCGTAATCTGCGTTAAGAACCTTCATTTCAAAAAGAGACAGAGAGAGTTTCGCAGACGGCTGCGCATTCACTTGCTCGTGTGCACACACGCACACACTCGCAAATCAAAGGAAATTTCGTTACGTGACGATTTCTACGAAATCGCATTACCCGTAATTTCCGTAACCCGCGTTAAGGACGTTGCAATACGTTCCAAAAAGATACTCCAGATACGCCTTTTTCTATCAATTTACGCCTCTATCTATGTATCTGGGATCAAGTGAACAAATTTTTTTATAAATACCAGGAGTACTTCAGTTGAGAAGGTCGTAGCTTCATCAGTGAAAGGAATTTGAGTCGATAGCTAAGTTAAACAGTTCTTGCCGCCACCCGCCCCGCCATTTTAACTCTATTTTTTTTAATATCCAACCTCCTCCGTGTTTCGGAAGGCATGTAAAACAGTGGGACCCTATTAATGTACTTGAGTGATATCAGTCTAGATTATGAGGGTACTCGAGATGACATTAGACGGCAGTTGGTCATCTTAACTCCTCCCACAGTCACATCCTCAACAATTTAAGCAGAACCTGGTACTAGACAGAGATAACGCTAGTTATATTAGATAAAGACGAAAAGGAAGTCGTTACTAGCGCCAAAGCTACATATCATAACCTTCTTAGTTGCTCTAAAACCTTGGTGACCAGTAAGATAAACAAATAAATATATACAGGACTATATGACACACGGACGTCTGTTCCTAAGGTAGGCAACTTAATGCTGTGTTATAGATAACAGATGCCTGTTATACACATTTTTTTTGGAGAAATATAATACACATAGACTCGAGGCGGGAATTAAACCCACGACCGCTGGAGCGGAAGGCAGGGTCACTGCCCACTGCGCCAACTGGCCAGTCGAGATACAGTAGATATATACTCAGTGTGTTGGCAGTATGTGATATGTAGTCACGGTCCGGTCGCAGATGGAGCACTGCGGCGGCTTCTTGCAGTTGGCCTTGATCCAGTTGGAGTGCGAGCGCATGTGCAACTGTACGACTAATATCACAAAGTGACAATAATCGGGTCCCACTGTTCTACGTGCCTTTCGAAACACGGAGGAGGTCGGATATCAAATATAAACCAGTGCTAGAATAGGTCACCCATCTATCAACCGGTCGCAGCAAGAGCTACAAAACCTATCTATGTGTTGCCCTTATGTACGTCATAATGATGATCAGCCCTTAATCTCCTGCAGCTGAGCATAGATCTCGCTTCCTTTGTGCCATTTTTCCCTGTTTCTTGCCAGTCGCATCTAGCTACCTCCTGTATGTATTGGGTTGGGTTTCTATAAATGAAGTCGCAGTTATATGGGACTCGCTTCGTACCTCTATTATTTGTACACATCGATAATTACTATAGGTCCCATTAATATTTCGCAATACAAGCAAAATACACATATTAAATAAATTAGTTCTCCCGATTCAAATTAATTGCGTACATAAAATAAGCATTGGAAACATTTAAATTTTGCGATTTGTATAGCGAAATTAAATACAAATATGCCGCGTAGGTAATAAAATCCGGCATCAAACGGGATATCGCCGCCATATAAAACCGGCATCGGTTTAAATAAAGAGACTAAAGCTCGGTTTTAACGATATCGCCCGATACCATTAACCGGTTATAATATCATGATAATATATAAATCCTTGATAGCTCAACAGTAGAAAGTTGGACTAAAATTTCAAGGATCATTTGTCATTCAAGAGTCGAATCGAATAGTATATTCGTAGTATAGTATGCTTTTGTATAGTAGAGTATGCTTTTGGAGGTTCTGTAGTCGTACAAGGAACCCTTATAATTTCACTCTGTTCCTCGAACCAGTGACTCCCCTTTTAACATAAAATATTCCCATAACAAGGAGCCCTTTTATATATACTCAAACTTACTTTACAGGGTCCATTGAGGCATTTACTACATTCTATTGTCCTACAATATTGTCCCCGTTCCTTTTTTCCTTTCGCTTTCCCGTTCCATAATGGTTCGCAATTTTAGCTATCGCGAGCTTTTTGGTAGTACTTTTTAAGATAAACATCTCCTTCATACACTCTTACGTGTAAGTAACGGTTTTCGCAGCGTACGCTACAATAGCTCGCAGATGTAAGAATGTTTACCTACTTACTTGACATTTATCGTCATAGTTTGGACAATGCACACTATATCTTTATAATTCATAGTTTATGTATTATTCTGATCTATAAACTATATTATTGTAAAGTTTTATTAAGAACCGTTCAGTAGTTTTTCCGTCAACGAACGTCAAGCATACATCCATATATACATGTGCACAAACTTTCGCGTTTATAATATTAGTAAGATCTTTTACTCAGCGTTACTTTTGTGTGTGATTCATGGTAAAGGATTCATCTGCTTAGTCGCATTACCCACAACAGTAGGAAGCTTTAAAAATTGTATAGAAGCAAAAGGATTGTATTTGGTTTCCACTATTAAATATTGAACTGACGCGACTTACCTAATTTCAGCGTCAATGTAGGGAAACTCTGGGTGAATTTTTTTGCCAATGATCGGCCATCTCTTGCCAGTCATCTGTGCCATTTTTGCCACCGCAAACGCTCTGTCTCCATAGGACTTGGATAAATGTTGAGCAGCCTGAATGAACGAAATTAATGTTTAAGATATTAAGCAAGGGCCATATGGATTTCAACCCTTTCCGGCCTTAACAGTTGGGCTTCTAAATAAATCACCAGGAATATTTTTAAGATTATTACTTATACATTAGTTCCCATAATGGAGTCATAGGGAGTCAATTAGACAAAAGTATCTAAGTGAAAAACTATAATTTCTACCTAACGTTATCAGGGTCTGATACCAGGCAAAGTTTACTTCAATATAATAAGATGTGCGATTCTTGGTTGTCTTCGACAGTGTTCTGAAGCAAAACAAAGATATTTCTCAAAGGCCGGCAACGCATCTGCGAGCCCACTGGTGTTGCAGTTGTCCATGGGCGTCGGTAGTCACTTAGGTGATCCGTTTGCCCCTTGTTACATAAAAAAAAAAAAAAAAAAAGAACAACGGACTAATACAATAAAGTCTTTAAGGCACTGCCATGCGTGGAGCAGGCGACTAGGTGGCCTCCGAAAATCAGTGTTGGAAGTGGGACTTGTCCCTCTTCGAACAAATAAGCGGAGAGGTTTACCTTTTTGGGCATCTCACTGTGTTTACATATAATTCATAAGGGTTTTTTTTTTGTTTTTTTTTATGTGTCAATTGTGTATTATAGGTATATTTATGTACATTGTTTTTATACCAAATAAAACTTTTCTTCTTCTTCTATAGTTTCGCACTGTCAGTACGACTTTTTGTCTGCCCGCAGGATTTTAAAACTGTTAGACGTAGAGATTTGAAATTATCTATATTGATAAGATAGGCTTAAAACTCACCAGGGAAAATACTTTAAGCAAAATCAAAGAAATTTTGAAATTGTTTAACAAATACCTTTATCGCAAATCGGGTACGGTACCATTCCTATATAAGCGTGTCTTGACACGCTCTTGGTTACTTTTATTAGACCAGTCTACAAGTGTTTTTGGGTCACTTTTTTTTTATCTACGCCTCCGAAAAAGGAATTACAATTAGGTGACCGTATTCGATTCGAAATAGCGTGTCGATGATGTTAAAAAAAAAATCAATAAGCCGCTTTCAAAAATGGCAACAGTTAATTATATAAACAATTAACTGAAAATAAAAATATGAGGTTTAGTTTTTTTTATCCTAAATCTTAAAAAACCCGTTTCATATTTCTCAAAAAAAAAATATTCGAAAAGAGGTGGGTATTGCCTAAAAAATCCTGCCTCTCTAATTGATTTGTTTCCATCGTTAGTTTATTTATAAATTCCCTTAACTTTTTAGTTAACTTTTAAATAAATCTCCCCGGGCCGTACGTGACTTTAAAATTGGAGATGCCGGGGATCGAACCCGGGGCCTTTCACATGCAAAGCGAACGCTCTACCACTGAGCTACATCCCCGATGACGTACTTACGTTCAAACCTCGTTCGGTTAAGTTAAATCTTATGCAACATACCAAAAGTAAAAAGTTCATCCAGTGGTCTCAATTCGGCCACAAGTCTGTAGATTTGCATACTATATGCTTATTTAAAGAAAATGCACGAAATTTCTAATCTTACTACGCCGATATTTGAGAATTTCGTCATATTAAAAGTAGTAATGAACAGAACACTTACATTTTTATTCTGTAATGGTGGTCACGACTGCGTTTTGAAATCATCCTATAATAAAATGTATAGATGTGTGTGTAAATCGTTTTTCATTGGTCTGCGTGAGGTTTGATTTTAATAGTTTAATACATGTATAATGCATATTCTATAAAAATGCTATCATTAACACACCCTCTATATCTATACTTCTATATTAATGTACAGAGCCGATGAGTTTGTTTGTTTGCTTGGAGGCGCTAATCTCAGGAACTAATGGTCCGATTTGAAAAAATATTTCATTGGTGGATAGCCCATTTATTGAGGAAGGCTATAGGCTAAATATCATCCTGCTAAATCTGCACCTTTTTTTAAAACTAATATTATACGTTCGAAGTTGGGCACAGCAATTAAACTATAGTTGTGCAAATTTCATACTTCTCTATTTGCGTAATTTTTGTAAAATGGCGCCGAATGTTTTCGCGTCACGTATTAATATATATATATGAATAGTAGCCGATGACTAGTTGCAAGGTTAGCAAAAAAAAAAAACGAAATTGCCAAATGCAAAAAATACATACAAAAACTCATAATCGAGAACTTTTTGTCTATGAAAGTTGGTTTGTAATATTTAACACCGTCAACTAAAACATCAATCAATGTAATAAGCAATTCAAATCATATAAATCCGTCACATAATATGCATAATATATTTATTACATTTCGGGCGAGCATCGTTTCTGCTGTAATAATAATATAATTTGTTTTAGAAATGTTAATGGTTAGTAAATTTGATTGCAACCAGTTGTTTAAAGTATTCAAATCAGGTTGTGCTGCTAAAAATAAATAACTTAGTGTCTGTAGTTAAACCTTTTTTTCAGTAATGTACGTAGGGATCCCAATCCCCCCCCCAATTCCAATCGGGAATTATTGTAAAAATCCTCGAAATGTAGGCTAAGTGTTATCTTTATAAAACCACTCAGGCTTCAGAACATTAATAACAGAAATTATGCACGACAAATAAAGCGACCTGTTTTAAGGCCATGTCGTGCCTGTATTAATGCCGATGGTAAACAATTTGAACATTTACTGTAATATTAGTAAGGAAATAAATAATTTTAAAAAATGTAATTTTTTTTTATTCAGATAACAATTTTCCTACATTAAAATCCGGTTTTTTAACACATATAGTATATAAGCGTTATTACTATAATGAACAATAATTTATGAAATTTGTTTCTTGTTGACATAGTACGCATATTTTTTCTGGCTAGTTTCCCTTGAGTATTTTATACCATTTTAGAATCTCGTTTAGTTGCGTCAACTTATAAAAAAATTGCCATAACAGTGCCCACACTTGGTAGAGAAAGGGAAAGTATGATAAAATTAAAAAACTTGCAAAATTTTAAGGAAAAAAATTAAATTAACTTTTGTGTAAAGAAACTACAGGATTTTGCGGTATTTTTAAGGATTGTAGTAAATAACAACGCAGTACTAAAAACTATTTACATAACTCTTGCCATGAGAGGTGTAAATTAAAAAAAAATTAAATCTTCGTAATCAAAAAAAAAAATTGTGACATTTTTTTCTGTGTAGTCATGACCAGGACCATCCTCTAGTTCCTCTTGTATGTATGATACTAAAATATTATGAGCATTACACCTGTGCGGAGCCGGGCCGGGTTGCTAATTAATAATAAATACAATAAATCTTTAATAAACATATTTTAAATATCGCTACAGCTTGAAATTTCCTTTTAAGTAATGGGCGTTATTTGTGCTAGGAGTATCCGCTCTTCCTAACAAAAACTAATATCGTTATCTCGGTCTAGTACCAGGGTCAGATTAGATTGCAGAAGATGTGGCTGTGGAGCGAGTCAAGATGACCAATTCTCGTTTAACGTCATCCCCCAAAAGCTCTACAATCTCACGACTAGTATCACTCACTGATTTACGTGCCTTCCGAAACATGAAAGAGGATATTTCAAAAATCAGTGGTGGTTCACCCATGTATCACCCGGTCTCGATAAGAACTGCTGATTAGGTTATTCAAATTCAATTTCTACAATCTCACAAAGATTCAAATTCTAAAATCTCTACAATCTCATCACTAGTATAACTCACATATTTACGTGCCTTTCGAAACATGAAAGAGGATATTTAAAAATTAGTGTTAGAAATCGTCACCCATTTAACAACCAGTCACGGTAAGAACTTCTATGATTAGGCTATGACCTCCTCTAAGGCCGTCTAAGTTTGAATGAAGATATGTCCTGAAAATATTCACGCAGGACATTCTACCACGATGCTGTGTCTATGGGCGCACCACATTTATAGCAGGCCCGTGTTTCTTCGTACCTAGCATTCTGCCCAAAATTGCCAAAACACCATTTCCAGTAAGCATCTACACCAGTTTAGTTTATCCTTGCTTGTATTCTTCTATCTATATTTCCTCATAAGCCACACTCCTTAACACTATAAATGCGAAAATATCTCTGTCTGTTAAGTATTCACTCCTAAACCGCTAAACCATTCTGATGACTTTCGATATAGAGATAAATTGGACCTTGGAGAAAGATAAAGGATCTTTTTGTCGCGAAATTAAAATTGGAAGAGGGTGAAATAGTGTTTGAAAATTTGTATGAATATCCAAATAAAATTACCAAAAGCGTGTCAAGACACGCTTATATAGAAGGGTTCCGTATCTGATACGCTATAAACGTATTTGTTAAATAACTGTTAAGCGATTACATTTATGAACCGATTTTGATCAAAAACGGTCAATGAGGCTTAGAACGTAGTTTATAGTTAGTAGACATCCGCTAATAACGGATTCTTCGATAGGGCAAGATTAAGGAAGCCAAGTTTAAATAGCGGGAAATGATTAGTTAATTGTATAAATACATTTCATAAGTATATTGTTATATTCCATATTTTCTACTAAACTATGTATAATTGTTCGGGTTTCTACCGAAACTAAGGTATAATAAAATCTAATTTACTATAATTAAATTGTAGAATAAAGACGCGCGGATGTTTTTAAGAGTGTTGGCGAACTGACGAGTTTACGTTTTTTTTTGTTATTTAACTTTTTTTATTAAGAGACAATTTTACTTATAAAATTTAGTCAGTGCAACAAACAAAAAATAAACCAGTCGGTTTTTAATTTTCGTGACATCGATAAACTCGTTTACTTTTAAAGTGCTGAGTGCGTGATGGAATGAAGGACATTATTGTGGGGTGCCTTGCCCGTACAATAAATACTATTAATATGTATATCGCACATGTGGCAATCTAAATTACTTATATTGTAAATTATCGACGCATATAAATTGAAAAAATATATTACCAATATGTAATTTAATATTTAGGCATTTTGGAAACTCAGTGTAGTGCTGTGCCAGCTTTGGTGGCGAATACGGTGGTGTAGCTTTCGGGTTGCAGCATTGCACCGATTTTCCCTCATATTCATTCGCGGATTTAAGTAAAGTAGTTTAGTATTTCATGCAGGTTAGTTGATAGTTTTTATAAGCATATTGTTGTATTCTAGGATCCCTGTTTGAAATCTCCGTATACATCATGTTCTCGGACACTTGTTTTTTTGAAATGTTCGCGTGGGGCTTCAAGAAGAATATGTCTCTGATAGACATCCACGAGTGGATTCTCACGTTACGGAGTGTGACCAAAGGAAATAATTAGATAAACTTCTATAAATGTAATAAGTTGTTTCGATTTGAGCGTTCGGTTTGTGAGACTTCCCGGTGGCTTAAACTCGTCATTAAGGGCCGGCAGCGCATCTGCTGGCCTTCTGGTCGCGCAGATGTCCAAGGGCGCCGGTAGGCACTTCGATGCCTGCTACCTGCTCGTTTGCCCCTTGTAACATAAAAAAAATCTTTGGCCGCAATTAGGCATTGACGGACTTACATTTGTGTGCTTCGGCTTCGTCTCGGCTCACATTCACACGTTCGTCCATCAATGCCTCTCTTGCCGGCCGCTGCAGTAATATACTATTTCGTCTCTTCTTATAGAACAGTGTCGCTTTGTTCCTCTGTAAGTTGGAATTAAGTAGGTCTTTTCCGTTAAGATAACAGGCGGTAATGAGATTTGAATTTAGAACGTTTGTGTCATTCATGGAAATCGAACGCAAATTACTGGTTGACTGCACGGCGGTGGACCGCACGCTTACTGAATAAAAAAAACAAAAGCGCGAACTAAGTCTCTGTTCTCGTAATCAGTACATACATTGTTGTATTTTGTAAAATTAATAAGTCCTACGTCGAGTTATAAAAGTGACAATACATTAACTCCTAAAACAATAACTATAAACGCTAACACAGTCGTACAAAATTTATTACCCACGAAATCCCTGGAGGAATATTTAAAGACTTATGACATTTTCGTTCTATGGAAAAACAGAAATGGTAGGAAAACATGTTTTTTTTTTGGTCTATTTTCAAGAAGTGGCCAAAACTAAACGGCCTTTTACCCTTTGAAGTATATATACTCATTTATTTTCTCGTAGAAATGAGACGATAAGTAGATAATATGACTCGAGAGCAAATTATTATTACCTCAGGCGATGTACTTCGAATCCCTCGCTGCGCTCAGAATTCTACGTTAGAATCTATTCTAGAATCCTTCTCCGAAGCGCCCTCGCCGTAAAAATCTACTATTGCACAATAAATAAAATAAATGTGTCTTATCAATAAGGTAGAAGTGAAATTCTTTAAAAATGAATGAGCGACTACCAATGCTCATAGATACACTACCAGGAGTCTAGCAGATGCGTTGCCGACGACATGAGTTTAGGCCACCGGAGCTTGACGAGACAGCATTGCCGCCACTTCAAGCCGATCTTATATAAAAGAGAGGTACCCGGACCGGTAAGCTGCCTCACGTATATACAATGTTTTTTTTTTAAAAATAAATAATCCAAGGAAGATTTTAAGTTTATCTTTATCTTGTGTTCCTTTTAGAGATGGGTGTTTCTACTTACAGTAATAACAACGAATACACACTAATAATAAACAGTAATAACAACGAATACACACTAATAATAAACAGGGTATAACAGATATCGTACTGGATACGTATCCCATGGGTTCACTACATGATTTTAGACTTCCCAGTGGTGAAATTTATCGTCGGTTTTTCTTTAAAAGTACAATTATTTTTAACATTTTTTTAACTTAATTCTGTATAATATCATTATTACTACCTGTTCCAATGCGATTTTAAATCAGAAACAGATTTCTTCAATATTTTTACACCAAATCGCAATGTAAATAAAACTTAAAAGTACATAACGGAGGTAGCGCAGCGCTGGTCGTTCTTTTTCAACATTTTGTTGACGACTGCTTCCCAATGTTTACGATACATTGCGCGCTCAAGAATGGGATGATGATGGCAATACCTGTAACTTCTCATTTCCGAGATAAAAGACTTTTGTGGTTTTATTTAGGACATTAAATGTAGCCTTATCACAAAGTTTGCGGTACGATGTCTTTTACACCATGTATCTAATTTTTTGATTATGGATCATAAACTGAAGATTCCTAGTAAGAAATTTAAAAAAAAGCAGCACTATAACAAAGCTAACGAGCAAAAGTAAGAGGAGATGAAAAAATCTTCCATAATCCCCATGTTAATGCTTTGCCAAGTGGTTATGAGGACCATTGAATTAAAAACTGGTTAGACTATGATTGCTTGTATTTAGAAAGAAATTTTTGTTAAGTACCTTTTTGTCTCAAAAGTCACTTACTGTTTGCATGCCTTGGTGGTGTGCCCTGGACCCTAAACGCGACACACGGCGTGAACACCCCCCGTAGGTCCAAGGGCGACGTCGGCGCGGCCGCGATGTCCCTGCACAGCAGACGCACCACCATGACGCGCCCCGACATGCGCTTGCGCACTTCATCCTCTCCGCTCCACTGAAATTTCATATCGAAATTCAAACCAAGCAAGCGCGAGTCAGAACCGCGCACTAAGGGTTCTGTACTGCACCGTAATTTTTTTCGAATTTTCCTATTCTTGTGCTATAAGTATTTGCCAAATTTCATGATCAACGGGAAGTGCCATAGGTTTTGGTGACGTCACAAAGTCTTTGGTTCTTCTGCCCATTGTTACATAATGTCACATTTCGTTGACTCTCTCCTTCCCCCTTAATATGTGATGTAGTTTATGGATGACCCCTTTTGTTGAATAAATTATTATGAACTCAGATATACCCGTGTACTTACTTGTAAAAAAGTTCTGCCCTCATCACGGAACAAGCTAAATGGCACATCAGCATCTAGAGTGTTGCGGAGATCCAAAAATCCTTTTCTAGTCAAAAATTGGGCTCCCGACACAGCGCAGATAGGGGTCTTCACATCTGAAAGATGGATTTATGGAAATGTATTCATTTGTATAAATTAATATATAGAATGCCGAATAGAAATATCGATATATCGATATTCATCATTTCTTTTGTCTATACTTATATATAAAGCTGAAGAGTTTATTTGTTTGATGGCGATAATCTCAGGAACCACTGATCCGATTTGAAAAATTCTTTCAGTGTTAGATAGCACATTTATCAAGGAAGATTATAGGCTATATACCATCGCTATTGTGAATTCTGTTAAATACTCACTTTGAAAGACTATTTCTCGAGACGGATGTATGATTTGGCCCTTGAGCGGTAGATAGACGAAAGGTATCCTCTGCACTCCATTGCCGGTCCCGAAGGTTGCCAACGAACATTCTAAAACAAAAATTTTCTATATATTTAAGTTAATACACCAAAAACAACATTAACTATTTATATCTATACTAATATATAAAGCTAAAAAGTTTGTTTGTTTACTTGAACGGGTTAATCTCAGGAACTACTGGTCCGATTTGAACAATTCTTTCAGTGTTAGATAGCCCATTTATTGACGAAGGCTATATATCATCACGATAAAATTGAATCTAATTTTTTAAACTAATTTTACGCGGACGAAATCGCGGGTAACAACTAGTTTTTAATAAGAAGGCTGTACAAATTCAGAAGTTGTTATAATCATATACCTAAATCCGATTATATTCTTAATTCCAGATAAAGTTTATTTTAAACGGTTTTTGCGCCAGATCTACACGTGTTTACGGCTTGTTGAAGAAATATAATCCACCTAGATATAGTATATCCCTTTAGAAAGTAAATTACCTGTGATAAAAATTAATCTCTAATATAAGAAGGACGTGTTATTATATTAAAATATAAAATAAGATTTACCAGCAACTTTGACAGTATAGTACAGTTAAATCGCATTTTTAAGAGAGAAAAGCAATTCTCTCGACTTGTCCAATTTATCGATAAACTAAACTATTTTGCTTAAAACCGTGAATAAATGACTTAAGCAAAGTAATTTAGTTTTTATGTACATATGTCATGGATTTCCGCAAAAAAAAGCCTGATTCTATTAATTTTATTCGTACTGTTTAGTCAATTTAACACGCAAATAAATCTATATAAACAAAAATGAATGTAGCTAGGCGCTTAACTCCAAGAGGAGAGGACAAATTTTTTTTGGTATGTTCTTTAAAGTACACGGAAAGTTCTTATAAAGAGAAAAAATATAAAATTAAATTTTGACAGAACAAAATCTGTCCAGTTAGTTAGTAAATCTATTCAGGAATCTACTTAAGTAAACTGAATGCTAATAAAAGTGCAAATTAATGTTACAAGCTCAGGTTTCAAACGAAACCTTATAAGGATTAAAGATGATGTTCAAGTGAAAGTAAAAATGAGTATGGATATAAAATACACTCCTTCTATTACAAATTTAGTTTTATTTCACTCTATTCATAGAGAGTACACTGCTGCAATAAAGGTTTGCAACAATTTTGTCGTTTATGTGTTTACGTCCTTAGGACCACACGATGCGAATGACTGGCGAGATTCTAATGAAATTCGTGAACCAGTAAGTTACACTGTCAAAAATTGACACAGCTCTCTTCTAGTTAGTAGGAAAGTGAAACTACATACATATGTATGTATACCATCGACACTAGATTCGGTAATTTACGGTAAAAAGCTATTGATTCCGAATTTATTAATGCATTAACTATCAGTGACATAAGATACTGCTATTAACGTATTCCAATAACATTATGTGGATACTATTGCATCGTTTGTAAGATGTTTTTCAAATAAGGGTGCCCACATAACTTTTTGATCAGCCTATAGTGCCCCACGGCTGGGCAAAGGCCTCCCCCTCCTAAAACATTATTTCTTATCCTGGGCTACTTGAATTCACGCAAAGGCGTCCAAATCATTTCGCCACTTCTGCCTCGGCCTTCCGTTAGTAGGATTCCTTAATGAACCATAGACTATTTTATCTATTTAAGGGGATTTGCCGACGTTGTCTGTTTTTGAGAGACGAGTATGGTTACTTCTTGATGGTTCCAAAGTCATATCGGTTCAGAAATAACTCGATATAATCTGCGAGGGATGATAAATGGGTGACCCATTCTAACACTGGTTTATATTTTATATCCGGCCTTCTCCGTGTTTCGGAAGGCACGTAAATAATGGGACCCGATTAAGGACACAGAGTGATATTAGTTGTGAGGTTACAGAGATCGTGGGGATTCCGAGGAAGACCTCAGATGGCAATCGGACATCTTAATTCGCTCCACAGCCATATCCTCTGCAATTTATGCGGACCCTGGGATTAGTCCAAGATAACGCTAGAATGAAAAAGTGAAGGTGTGATCTTCTATCGTGAATTAGTTTTTACAAACTGGTTTAATTTTACCCATTCTATTAAATTTATAAAAAGGCATATAATATTAAGGTTCTCATAGTGGCTTATCACTGGGAATTGTTTTCCTTGCCTTTATAGATTCAGTTAAAATGTTTCATACCGTAATATACGCACCACAGGACATGTCGTCAAAACTTTAAAATCTATCCTCATCACCTTGATGTCCTTGTGGAATCAGTTGCCTGTTTAAGTATTTACGAATGGATACGACTTAGGGACCTTCAAGAAAAGAGCGTACTCATTTCTCAAAGGCCGACGACGCATCTGCGGCCCTCCGGTGTTGCAGTTGTCCACGGGCGTCGGTAGTCACTTAGGCGAGTGCCGGCTGCTCGTTTGCCTCTTGATATATATAAAAAAAGGAGTTAGAATATAAAATTTTCTTCACCGTAGAAAATGATATGAGTTTAAATACACAAGACGTATTGTCGCATTCGTTAATTGGTGTGATGCATCAGTTCGTGATACAAATGGCTGTCGGTCTGTGCCTCCGACGTCGTTATTATGAAAAATTGTGCGCCGGAATGTTGATTGTGTCGTCACTCCGGGTGTGAAATCTGCCGCGAGACTGTCAAGCTGCCCCGGTAATGGTTTAAACTATTTTTAATACAGGGAGAAAATGTCAAAAATTCTTCAAAAAAAAAAAAAGGTACTTTAAAGGTATTTCTAACTCTGGAGGAGTAGAGTTATTTATCTATCTATTGTTATGATATAATTCTCTTTTCTCGGCTTTTTTTAAAACCCAATTGAGGAGTATAGCCTTATTCACACCTCGATTCCGCTGCCTCTATCGTGAAGCTTAGTTGAGAGGGGAATGAAATAATATTTGTAATCTAAAAGTATCGTAAAAGTAGTGGGCACGACGATTGCCTAGAGGGGACGGTGTTTGAACTAAGCACTTATTTCAAGAATACAATTTGAATAACTTTATTTAAAGGATTACTGAACGGTAAGGTAAGTTTAAACGATTCGTGTCAAACGGCGGTTGTCACTTTTGTTTCTGACAAAGTTTCCTTTGATATAAAACTTCCATCTTGGATATTTGAAGATATTTATGTTTTAATTAGTATTTTATAAGTATCATTCAGTTTACAGTGAATACAGTGCGTATTGATTTTTTTTTTATATTTTCTTAGTTCTAGCTAATATAATATCAGCATGTAACAGGGGTGTACAATAAAGAGTATAAATAATAAATACTCCAACCTAGCAGTTTCAATATTAGTCAGTTGGCGCATTCTTTTCATGGTTACGAACACTACTAGTGTATATTAGTACGCCCGCTCTTTATATTTTTCTAGATTAACCCCGCGACTGCGTCCGCGTGGCCCACTTCTATCACTTAGGGTTTTAAAAAATTGGTTTCGGATAAGGATCAATATCATGTTTATAGAAACACCTTAGCAAATAATGCACCATTTTAGAACAAATTTGGTTACCATAAAAAAAAGTTACAGGGAGCCAACCTTAAAAGATACACATATGCTGTCGCGGACTTATATTTAAAACTTTTAGAGGGGAACAATTTCGTCAAATAATACATGATTTTTGTGAAACTTTAAGCGTTTACGCAGCGAACACAGCGGAAGTTCTCAAAAGGGGGAAAACACCGCCGATTTTGAAACATTCTTCATAGGTGTTCCGCTCCTATTAGTCTTAGCATGATGGTATATAGCCTATAGCCTTCCTCGATAAACGGGCTATCTAACGTTGAAAGAATTTTTCAAAACGGACCAGTAGTTCCGGAGATTAGCGCTTTCAAACAAATTAACTCTTCAGCTTTATATATCCGTATAGATGATATAGGTAAGTCTGTTCCATAGGTCGTATGATGAGCCACAGTACTCAGAAGCGGCGGATTGTTTAAAAAAATATATGCTTATAACTTTTACAACACCTTAGAAAGAAACAAATGATTTTGATTTTATTTTTTTACCTTTTAAAATATTTGACGATTCAAAAGAGCTTGTAAAAGTCTACTTGAATATTTTATTCAATGAATTTGAATTTGAATCATACTTTGGAAAAATTCAGCCCTGGCCTAGGTACCATTAGAACAAACCGACAGGTGAATCACTATAATTTTACAGTTAACGATGGGAAATTCATCTTTTTATTCGGGGTCACCGTAGTGACCCATGGGCAGAAGGACGGACGTGCGGACGGACAGAGCGAAACTATAAGGGTTCCTTGCTTTTTTACGGAACCCTGAAATTTCTTTAATAACTTTTTGTTCGTTTTAAAAAAAAGTATTCTAAATAACTAACTTCAGCCTCCTAAAGGTTATTAAAAGGTAATATCGCATCTTCCGTGCAACAAAGTCACAAATAGTCATAACTGCAAAATAGAATTACGTATACCAAATTTAATAAAAAAAAAAACACATAAAACTCTAGCAAACAAAATAAACAATCAATTTTATAAAGATTTCAAACGTACTATAAATACTTATCCAGAAATGAGGAAATACATATATATGCGAAAAAAATCTGAAAAGTCCTCTCCTGTAAAATTCAATAATTAAAAACGCCCAAAGCGTGTCAAGACACGCTTATATAGAAGGGTATCGTATCTGATACGCTATAAACGTACCTGTTAAATAACTTCAAAAGTTGTTGTCCGATTTTGTTCAAAGTAATTTTCCTAATGAGTTTTTGGCATGTTCTATCAACATGGAAAATTTCAAGTCTCTACGCCTAAAAGTTTGGAAATGCTTGCATCTTACGGGCAGACTGACAGAAGGACAGAGCAAAATTATAAGCGTTCCTTGTAGTACTACAGAACCCTAAAAATGTACTGTTACGACTTTGTTGCACGGAAGTTGCAATGTGCTTAAGATCAGTAATGAAACATTATTTTAAAGTTACAACAAACTCACTTAGTGTTCAATATATCGTGTTGAACAAGTATAGGTACTTATAAAATTTGTTATACGGTAAGTTTAACCTTAGGAACAGACGTCCGTGTGTCATAAAGTCCTGCGAAAAAAGGGTAATTATGTGATTATTTTTATAATAATTGTTTTAGTGGCAATATCCTATTACTTTTTGTGATTAAGGAGACTCTCAGCTAGTGAAATGAAAAAAAATAATTGTTTATATAAGTGCTCTGCCAGTATGACTGCATATGACTGCATTTGCCGTGTACTGTACTCAAGTTTTTTTTTAAAATATAACAAGGGGCAAACGAGCAGGCTGTTCACCTAAGTGACTACCGACGCCCATGGACAACTGCAACACGAGAGGGCTCGCAGATGCGTTGCCGGCCTTTGAGAAATGAGTATGCCCTTTTCTTGAAGGTCCCTAAGTCGCATCCGTTCGGAAATACCAAAGCTGGCAACTGATTCCACAGAGAAATTGTGCGAGGCAAAAACTGTCTAGAAAAGCGCACAGTTCAAGTCTACATAGCGCCTGCGCTTATATTAAAGAGGTATAGAATATTTGATATCACGCGGAAGTAGTGAGAAACAGCTAATACTATAATAACAGAGACTGCCATTCTGTGAGCGTCCGAAATCTATAGTCTACGGTATTGAGTGATATCCAATACTCGCTGAACAGGCATCAATCAGCTTTGAGTTAATATTGTTGCGCGAGTCGATATTAATTAGCTGCTATCAAACATTTCCGTTAAATACGGTGTTTATCTTGTTATTACCGAGTATCAAATATCACGTCTTGTGTAGTTGTTACTATTGGAATAGGAAGCTCAGTAATAATAATATTTACGTTACAAACGGCTTCGATTATTTAGCTGCTATTAGACTACAAGATTGAGGAATGAGACGAATTTCTTAGCATTCCAAGGATTCACCGTGCGGGTGCCGGGTCCATCGCGTTGCAGAGGAAGGAACCATAGGGGAAGTCTCACAAACCGAACGAAACGCGACAACAATACCATCACTTGACGTGACAGCATTGCTGCCACTTCACGCCAATCACATGTGAGAAAGAGTTCCTAGTACCAGGACGTGCCAGCCCAATTCGGTTAAAAGCGTGACGCTACCTCTAAGTTGTGAGAAAGCAATGAGCTGCACCGATTCTTATGAAAATTTTTGTGCATATTTGGTAGGTCGTAAACTATTTTTGAAACCCCTAAGTAATAAGGATAGTCCACGCAGACAAAGTCGCGGGGTACAGCTAGTATTATAAAAAAGTGACAGGTCACCTATCAGGAAATCCTGTAAACCACGGGACGTATAAAGATGAAATTTGGCAGACAGATGCCTCTAAGAGGGGATTTTTCAATAAAGTAAGATTAAGGGAGTCTAAGGGAAAGTTTAATTTTATACAAACGAAGTTGCGGGAAGCAGCTAGTCGTTAATAAATAAAATAGTATCAACAAATTCAGTGTCAAGCATTTTGTAAACAAACCATGGTCCTATTTTTCAGCTTAATACAATTTCAGATTGCAGTACTCCAACTGGCACCCCCGCTTATAGTGACTTTATGTAAATCAAGCCTTGTTGATAAATACGATATAAGCAGCGTTCAACTCCTTCATAGTGGAGGGGCACCTGTCAATGTGGAGGTTATACGTCAACTTAAGAAAAGGTAAAATGTTTTCTTTAATTGTAGTAGTTAATAGGCAAACGTTGCCCATACTTAATTACATCTCCAGAAGGCTCAAAGATGATGGCACTTTAGAGGAGTATATTCTTTTCATACAGTTACGTTTTCATATCCCTGGCAGACTGGGATACGCTTTTATTGGTTGAGTATGTAGGATTAGTATCAAGGTCCGCTTAGATTGCATAGGATATATCTGGGAGGGGAGTTAAGACGATCAACTGCCGTCTGACATCATCCACGGAACCCCCACAATATCTATAATCTCACGACTAATATCACTCAGTGACCATTAAACACACACAAAAAATACGCAGATTGTATCTATCATATATTAGTATACACAATCTCCAGTTCTCTATATGATCTAATAAAAAAGGATAGGGGTTCGAACACGTTGCTAAATGCGTGCTATACGGTAATTTCTGAATACTATTTTCCAAGAAACCTAAATTTGGAAAATCCAATAAATATAAGAATTCTAGTAATGTTACACCACAAGCTGTAAATTTATAATTATTAGAAGTCCAACTGCTTAACACGATGTGCTGGATTAATAACAGTGCAAACCGTAAATATTCAAGTTAGTACAAAGAAAATCTAGAAGATTAACATAAAAAAACAATCTTCTTAAACTGCAGTCATAAGGATTTTGCTAAAAAGGAAAGACAAATAAAAATGGCCAAATGCGTGTCAAGACACGCTTATATAGAAGGGTTCACTATCTGCTACACTATAAACGTATTTGTTAAATAACATCAAAAGTTGTTGCCCGATTTCGTTCAGAATAATTTTCCTAGTGAGTTTTTAGCATGTTCTATCAACATGGAAAATTACAAGTTTCTACTTCTAATAGTTTGGAAATGCTAGGGTGGGACCATCTTACGGGCAGACAGACGGACGGACGGAAGGAGGTATAGACAGAGCAAAATTATAAGGGTTCCTTGTGACTACGGAACCCTAAAAAGTATTCCTCAATGTGTCATGACGCTTTTTGTTTTGTTCAAAATAGTTCTATTTGTCGTATTCTAGAGTGTAATCACTATTTCTTTTTCTTTCTTTCCTTTTTCGGTGATACAGAATTTTAGAATTTAGAGTTCTCAGTAAATTAAAAAAAGTGGTCATACCTTGTCACACGCTAACAAATTAAACCGGATATATGAAATAATAACATTAAACTGTTTTTAAGGTAGTCACACACTTCACTTTAGAGTCCCTATGTTCAGTGACACTGTCCATTGACTGAGGCGAATTGTTTCCGATACAATCAACTTGATAAGATTGTGATAAGATGATATATCGGCAAAATAGGTGTATTAAAAGACCTTGGTTTGTCAAGAACTATCATAAGTTCTTTGTTAGAAAGGTTTGATGCCGCACTAGTAAGAGCATACCAGATTTTTCTATGCAGGGAAGGAATCACTATCAGTTATGATGAGTGTTAATTTGCCACTATAAAAACTACTCTTAAGCCTTTACCTGGATCGCCAGTCCCAAAAAATGGACCCTCGATGGATCCGGCTCCGACACGGTGTATCCATGGAATGCTAAGAAATTTGTCTCTATTATGATAATTATACGTGGCGAGATGAAATTATTATGAAATGGTGGTATGCGTATCCTCTAATCCGCAAGGAAAATTTTCTCTACCATGCTAGTGAAAGGTTTTTGGTCAATTTTAATTTGCGTTCATAAATTTTATGCCTGTGCTCTGTAAATCGTTGTCGTTGCCTTATTAATGGTTTGCTGGATTTGAATGCTACAGAATCAGGTTTCCTTTTTTCCTGACCACGGCCGAGACATCTAGACTGCCTTTATCTGGCTGAGCCACCAAGGGGCCATAGCCACGTATATTTCTTGTTAATGTGTTCTCCATCCTAGTTGCTTACGGCAATCTAGCCTATAGTGAGAATTGCTATGAAAAATGTTCACGATCCACTAAAACGTCATTATATTTTTAATAAAAAAAAGTATGAACGTTTACGGTTACAAGTTGTGTGCATATTCCATAAGATGTAGGATTAATAATAAAACAATTTAAAAAAATACTAGCTGTGCCCGTGACCCCATCCGCGTAAAATTAGGTAAAAAAAAAAATAGATTCAATCTTGTCGTGATGATATATAGCCTATAGCCTTCCTGGATTTTCTGACACTAAAAGAATTATTTAAATCGCACCATTGGTACCAGAGATTTGCGCATTGAAGCAAAAAACAAACTCTTTAACTTTATACATTAGAATAGATATAGATGTAATGCATAAATCACCTACTTATATGTAATGCAATTTTCAATTAACGACGACTCTTTGAAGTGATTGTCTTAGAGACAATCATTTTGTCAGTTTCTACAGTTCAGTTTAAAATTAAAAAAAAATTATATTTTATACAAAAAATGGCCAAAAGCGTGTCAAGATACGCTTATATAGAAGGGTTTCGTATCTGATACGCTATAAACGTATTTGTTAAATAACTTCAAAAGATGTTGTCCGATTTTGGTTCAGAATAATTTTCCTGATGAGTTTTTCGTTTGTTTTATTAACATAGAAAATTTCAAGTCTCTACGACTAATAGTTTGGAAATGCTAGGGAGGGACCACCTTACGGGCAGGCAGACGGATGGACAGAGCGAAATTATAAAGGTACCTTGTAGTACTACGGAATCCTAAAAAGATTACTAGAAATTACTGTTATTATTATTTATTTAGAGCCTATTTTTTTACCAATGCAGGGCAAAGGCCTCCCTACCCTTTTTCCATAAGGTTTTGTCTAAGGCAATGCCTTGCCAATCTCTATTATTATGATCCAAGTCATTTCTCCATCTTACTGTTGGTCTGATCTGGGGACCATAAAGTGGAGATTTTGGCCTTAAGATCATCCGACATGCTATAGACGTGTCCAGCCCAATCGTACTTTAGCTTGGCCGTTGTTTGGGCCACATTGGCGATTTGTGTTTTAGAGCTAAAATAGTTTGGAAAATCATGTACATAATGTACACAAATAGGGTACTTTTAGACGAATAAGAAAATAACTTCATACAAATAATTGAGGCTACGTCCACGCAACCTTTAATCCTCTATCTTGCCTTTGACGACAAGACTTTCGAGATTCCTAAATTTTTTACCGCAATTTTGGCAATATGACCGAAAAACTCAAGTACCAATATCTGCTTGCAAATTGCAGAGGATGTGGCTATGGGGCGAGTTAAAATGACGAACTGCCGTCTGACGTCATTCCCGGAACCGCCACAGTCTTTACAATCTCATTACTAATATCGCACAATAAATTTATAGGGGCAAACGAACAGGTGGTAAGTAATTACCGCCTTCCCATGGATATCTGCACCACCTGAAGGCTCACAGATGCGTTGCCCGCCTCTAAGGAAAGGCTTAGCCCACCAGAAACTCTCACAAACCGAACGAAATGCGACAACAATACCATCACCTAACGTGACAGCATTGCCGCCACTTCACGCCGATCATATATGAGAAAGAGGTACTGGTACCAGAACGCGAAGGCCAAATTCGGCTGCAAACTGAAAGGACTGCAAGCGTGGAACTACCTCTAATTAAATACGTGTATTAAAAAGTCATATAATATTTCCTGAATGTCATTCTATTTTTAACGGGAACATTAATATCCTAGTCGAGCGAAATTTTATTTCCTGTCCTGAAAATGGGTCTACGATATGCCGCCCGCTGTTGATGGCAAACTCGAGCGAATTTGCAATGCAGATGAGTTTCCCGACGACGCGTGAGTCACGTACCATTTTACCACTAGCTTTGCTCTATTTTTCGATCGTAACTTAGTTAGGACGTTGTTCGGGGCATGAAAATATTTTTACCTGGTACTTTTTTAGTGCACGGTGCCTATGTACATAGTCATCGAAAAATCTGTATAAAAGCGATAGAAAATTTGCTTACACCACCGACATCACTATCCAACTATTGCACTGACTTTACATCGTGCCTCAAAGCATGGTTCGCTCTGAAATAAGGGTGTCATTAGGGGATATACTAAAAAGATATTGTTATAATAATTTTAAAATTCAATTTCAATTCAATTCTTTATTGGACGAAATGATTCGTTTCTATTATTTATGGGATTGCTCCGTAGCAGTCCTATAAGCCTCCTGCGGAAGCCAGCTTCCGCACTAGCGAAGCTGTTTTGCTATAGCCAGTCTCGTCCCGTCCGTTTACACTTACACATATGTCTCAATTTCTGATGTTTACGAACTAACAAGAAAATAACTCTTCAGCTTTAATAAGCTTTCTGAATAAAGCCTTTGACATAACACGTTACTAATTTCTCAAAGGCCGGCAACGCAACTGCGATCCCCCTGGTGTTGCAGTTGTCCATGGGCGTCGGTAGTCACTTAACATTACCGCCTGCTCGTTTGCACCTTGTTATATTTAAAAAAAAAGTTATGCACAATTATGGTTTATACAGAAGATGGCGTGCGAATGCTAATATTTTTATAAATATGCATTTTTTATACATTAAAAATGATTCCTAACGCACACTATTGCCATATGATTTACACACATATGCATATATGTTACTATAATATTGTAGTCGTGTTGACCGCGTATACATTAATTGTCAAATATAATATTATATATAGCTATAATTAAGCATATAGTATGCAAATCTAAAGAGCTGGCGATCTCCAGCGGCTATATCTACTTTACAACTTCTCTGTGGAATCAGTTGCCATCTTCGGTGTCTTCGAACCGATACCTTCAAAAAAACCGCATTCCTCAAGTCCGGCAACATATTTACGAGCCCTCTGTTAGTCCATGAAAGTCGGAAATCACTCAGTTAAATTGCCTGCCTGTTTGTCCCTTGTTATAAATATTTGAAGAAAGTTAACGAGGATCCAAACTAGGTTGGAGTCATCTATGAACACCATCTATATCTGACCAATGACTTCTAGGCTGGCAATGGCAAATTAAAACCGCTTCTGCATATTAAAATCTTCCCAGCACTTTTGAGGTCAGAGGATGTCTTCACATATCTGGGAAAAACTTAGCTAGCATTTCGGAGTCGTAAAGTTCATATTGAAGAGTTGCTTATCTTAAGATAATATTAGTTACTTGATACTGATAGATAAGGACGAAAATGATGTCCTGGGTAATCCCCAAGAATGTACATATGGAATTCCAGTGTACATTGCATTATAAAGTTTAAAAGTATATTGCTTAGTTTTAGCAACATATCATTTGATGTGCATATAATTTTTTGCCCTGCCTTCCGCTCCGAGGGTCGTGGGTTCGATTCCCACCTCGAGTCCCAGATACTTTGAACTTAAGTAAAAATTAGATTAAAGACAAATAAAAGTTTTAGACTCCCGCTTTAGTTAAGCATGTCCTGAACACCACGGGCGCGTCGCCACCCGCCTCGCCCGCCTCCGCCACCAGCGCCGCCAGCATGTGCGCGCCGCCGCTGGCGCCCCCGCAGCCCTGCGTCGCGGTCATTGGCCCTCACAGCTTTTACAGGGGGTTGGTGATGCAAACCAATCCAAGATCGGCTTCGACCAGAACATAAGAATTAGCGGGAGAACTTAATTAAGGGCTGCCGTTGTCGTGCTATTTAGCCGTCCTAACCGCAAGCCCGTCGAACCATACTTTGTCCTGGTGCTGAGCCATGGCCCATGAGATATCCCCATATTTTCCTATGAAAGTAGTGCTTCCTCCGATCCCTGTCAGCCGCAAGCCACTTCCCTCTCTTCCATCAGCATGCTTGATGTTAAATGACGGTACCTCTGCACGGTTACCGTAATATCAAAACACTAATTCTGATTTTCAAGAACAGGGCGCTTTAATTTTTCAAACATCGGCAATGCATCTGTAAGGCTGAAAATTACTTGCAAGGCGTATGGTTTATCGTATATCAACATGATGGGTGAAGTAATGAGTTCTTCGGCTTAGAGTATACACTATTCAGTTGCCAGAAATAAATAGCATTGAATATATAATTCAATGCTATTTATAAGAAACAGATATATTAACAGTAATGTAACTCACCTGAGTCTGTGCCGGAGGAGGTGACACGACGTCAGTTTCTCTTTGGTGTTTCGGAGAAGTGCTCGGTTTCTCCTCCTCTTTTAGAGCCTTTGTTGAAAGATTCTTCTTCAGTTGCTGAAGAACAAGGTTTTATTAAAAGAGGATAGCACGTTTTATTGTTGTCCAGTATCGTGAGTATAGAGCGGTCACATCGGTTCCCAAAGGTATGTCCTAACTAAGCTAAGCACCTGCGTCTTGATGTAGGTGTCGATGAGCGCGAAGGCCAGGGTCATTTTTATGATTCTTTGGCATCTTACTAACATAAATTATAAGTTAAGATTGTTTATTTATCCAATAACAAGCGACTAAAATATAAATGTCGAAGAAAGGGATTAATAATAAAATATAGTCAGATTCCTCTTGAATGGCTCATCAATTTAAAATTAGGGACCAAGTCGTCTGTTAACAGCCATTTGTAATAATCCGATTAAACTTATTGAATCCGGTATTAAAGACAACCCGCCAAATTCTGAAAACTCCATTAAATGCTTGATTAACTGAAATACGAGTTTTGTTCAATTTTCTTAAAATTATATTTTGTTATGTAACCATTTGCAATGAGACAGGTGGTATCAAAATATAAGGAACGACGCCCACATACGATTGCACTACCAAGAAGTTTACAGATGCAATGATGGAATTAATAGGAAATGAATATCGGAAATGAATCGTGATACTTATATTGAATTATAATGAGATAAGTTGAAAATGATTATTTCATATATCTTTAGTTTATTATTAATAATCCATGTTATTCCATATGACATGTCAGATTAATGAAACGCGAAAAATAAATAATGATTATCTATATTGTAACCTTTTACGCAGGTTGATGTTATCGTATATGAAATTTAGAGACCTCTATTAATGTCTACTGATAATGTTCTTGTGAGTGTGTTCAAAACTTGACTGGTAAAATCTAGTTATTTCGACAACCCTTTGCTAACCTCGATAGCTTAACGGGTACACGTACGGACTGAAGTACGGACGAAGAGGTAGCCCTTGGTTCGATTCCTTACTCCGCTTTATTATAAGGACTGTACGCCAATTTAATCAACTTCTAGCAAAAATATTGACATACTTTAAAGTATCCTATTCTTAGAAGATAGAAACTTTTATTTATATTTTTATTTTTTTTTATAAAACAAGGTATTTTTCATCGAAAATATTCATTTCACAAATATTCAACACAAACATTCAACACGAGTAAAAGCGAAAACTAATTAGCGTCCCCGTCCCCGTCCCCGTCCCCGCCGCCGTCATTATTAGAAATAATTTAATATGTTGGTTAAGTATTCTTAAATTTTCCGAGCAGCTTCCTAAATTGTATCTTTCATAAGAACCTTCTAACAATAACAAACAAAACAAAAAATTATTGGCGAAATCTGTCCAGTCTTCTCTCGTGATGCCGTGCCCAAGGGAAATAAGGGTTTGGCTTTATATGCTTATATGCTATTAGTAAAAACCATAATTTCGACGATACAAAAAGACCCTTCAATTTTATTTATATGAATAGATTATTATTAGTTTTTATACCTCCTTGTTCCTGCTTCCAAGGAACAGTAGTATCCCACAGGAACCGTGCACTTTTGCGAGATAAACTTAATGTCAGTTCCCATAACTTTACTGCAAGAAGGAACCACTAATGCACAAAAGAGTAAACATTTGTTATAAAGAATAAGGCAGTTAATGTATAACTGTTCAACGGCAC
The DNA here is from genome assembly GCA_024363005.1 of Charaxes varanes. Classification (NCBI taxonomy): domain Eukaryota; kingdom Metazoa; phylum Arthropoda; class Insecta; order Lepidoptera; family Nymphalidae; genus Charaxes; species Charaxes varanes. The sequence goes on from JANCMC010005487.1 coordinate 121,761, forward strand.
AACGATAGAAGGCAGTGCTGAATCCGAAAGGTGTTGAATTATTATGGGGCTAGCCTATTATGGTACCTCCTCCAAGCACAAGGTTTTTGTGAACTTTCACTCTCTACTTCTGCCTAACGTTATCCCGGTCACTAGACCGGGATAACGTTAGGAAGAAGTAGAGAATGAAAGTACTAACCAGAATAGTTTCTAGTACTAACCAGAGGCCGCTTAAATTGTAGAAGATTTGGCTGAGAGGCATGTGAAAATGACCGACTGCCATCTCACGTCATCCTTGGAATCCTCACAATCTATACTAATACATAAAGCTAAAGGGCTAAATACATATATAAAACTATATAACACACGGACGTCTGTTTCTAAGTTAATGCCTGTCATAGGTAACAGCCGCCTGTAATACACAAATATATATATTTTTTGGAAGTATATAAATACATACATATGGTAAATACACCCAGACTCGAGGTGGGAATCGAACCCACGACCCCCGGAGCAGAAAGCAGAGTCACTGCCCACTATTTAAAAATAACTTATTATTTACAATATAGTAAACAATAAGTTGTTAACTTAAGTATAGTAATAATACAAATTTGGCACAATTGAACTTAAAATAGTTAATTCTAATCCGAAAGGTAGAATAAGTATAATATTTTTTTTGGTTTTTTCTTGTTATTATAAATAATATTAGGAATACTTTTTAGGTATATCTAATATTCCCTTTTTTCCCCTCCTACTGAGCTTAAATAAAAAGCTTGTATTAGGAGTGGGTGCGACAATACCTCAACGGCAGTGGGGTTTGAACCGGGTACCTTGCGGATTTCGCTCTGTAAATGGTACTAGCACCAACAGAATGCTCGTACATTAGTAACTCACTTGGTGCTCGGTGCAACAATTTACTATTATATTAGGTAATGTGATGCAAAGTAATATAATTTCAATTGAAATAACAACATTCGAAGTTGGTGGAGGAGGCTTACGTTTAATAGTGGACGTACCTTGGGTAAAATAATGATGAAAAACATTTTTTCCATAATGTTTATATTACTTCAATAAAATTAGTTATAATAAGGTTAATGCATAAGATATTAACTTCAAACCGTTTAGAGCCTCAATAGCTCAACGGTATAAGGGTATGGACTGAAATCCGCAAGGTACCCGGTTCAAACCCCACCGCCTTTGGGTATTGTGGCACCCACTCCTAATACAAGCTTGTAATTTAAGCTTAGTTGAAGGGGAAAAAGGTAATATTAGGCACCTAAAAAGTATTCCCAATATTCTTTATAAAAAAGTTGATAGTTTTATTTTTAAATAATGATTAAACCAAAAAAATCATTAAAATGACACGTTTTGACAGTAATTTGCAACACCATACTTTAACTATAATCAAAAGAAACCAAACTAAACAACAGGCATTTTTCCCTTCAAACATTCTAAGCAATGGCGAGCTTGAGACGTTTATTTGGTCATTTAACCAGCCGATACCGGCATTGTTATGTTTAACTATTTCCAATTGTTCGCCATCTGACGTCATCCTCGGAACCCCCACGATCTCTACAACCTTACGACTAATATAACAAAGTGACATTAATCGGGCCCCACGGTATTACGTGCCTTCCGAAACACAGTCCTCTGTCGACAGTCATCCGATCTCCTGATCGGATATCAAATATAAACGAATGCTAGAATGGATCACCCATCTATCACCCGCTCACAGCAAGAGCAACTTAACCTAACGATCGACTCAAATACCGACCACTGATTAGGCCACGACCACCTCATAATATAGATATGATAATATACTATGCGATAACAGGTCCCATTTCAGCAGCGTCGCTTTCCAGACTACAGAATCTGTAGAAAAGCAATTATCGGGAAGAATTGTAAATAACGATGGAGAAATATGCGGCAGTGACTTTTATTGGTTTTATCGATACAGTCAATATGATTACTGGACGTGTGGTTTATAAGTGGAGGCCAAGCCCCTCGAGACTGAATTTCAGCATACGTACAGTGGTTTTATTATACATTCTATATCAACCGCTATGTGGTTAGTATCCTATTTGTCTTTAATCTGCATTTTAGTATTAGTTACATAAACGTACCCCTTTGGGTTTTTTTAGTAATGTTTATCGGAAAGAATAGGATTATCGGAGTTTTATATACACGTTAAAAAGTAGCAGATATAATAGTTGGGGAGCCCGAGAGGGGATTTCGTATAATGGTCGAGCGCGTCAGAGGACCATATAGAGAGTATCCTTGCACCCTGTATCATGTATCCCCACCAAATATGAACTCTTAATATCGGCGATTTTTTTGGAAGCCTTATAGAACTCTTATAAAAACTCGGGTCTTCGGGTTACGTGGAGAAAAGCTTAAGATTTTTTTTTTTTTTTTTTTATATTATATAACAAGAGGTAAACGAGCAGGCGGTACTCTTATGTGACTACCGACGCCCATGGACAACTGCAACACCAGGGGGATTGCAGATGCGTTGCCGGCCTTTGAGAAATGAGTATATACGTAAAGACCTAGCTTCATCCCGTTACTTCGACTGTGTTGATTTCTTTGATTTTCATAGAAACTTCCAAACGCTAATATGCCCCTTACAAAATTAATTTTCGCGTCAAAATGTTGTCTACGTTCACCCCTAAAGGCCAATCTATCTCTATACGGAAATTTTTCGAAATTTATTTAGACGTTTAGGACTGAAAATTAAAACAGACAGAGCTATAGATGTTTCGGTCTAAAAATGCACGGCCCTCCACTAATAAATAGCAACGCTTGCTTGTGTGTGTGCAGCGTTTTAATTTTACTAACTCTAACGCGCACTGTAAGCCAATGATAATGACGAGCTTGTATGTTGCTGCGTTAACACGCTATTTATGCATGTAGAGGTGAATAATTTGGAGGGGCGTGCATTTTTAGATTAAAACATATCTACTTGCACATTTTTTGACTGGCTAAATTTCTATTATAAAAACAGCTTCTGAAGCTGAAGTAGGATACCCTGTGCTTCAGCTTCAGTGCTTCAACACCAGATATATTTATACTTAACAACTTTACGAAAACATAGTAACAAAGGCATTAAATATAGCATAAATATAATAATAAATAAATATATACACGACTATATGATACACGGACGTCTGTTCTTAAGGTAGACAACTTGATACCTGTGTCATAGGTAACAGCCGCCTCTTATACACAAATATATATATATATTTTTAGAAATATATAAATACATACATACGGATAATACACCCAGACTCGAGGTGGGAATCGAACCCACGACCCCTGGAGCAGATGGCAAGATCACTGCCCACTGCGCCAACGGGCCAGCCATTATTTTATATTATATAAATATAATATTATAAATAATTACGAGAAATATAATTCAAAGCTAATTTGTGACGTCTAAGAAGGGTTTGCTGAGCACCTAGCACGAACATCTTCATCCTAAGCAAAGTCAACTCATCGACATGCATCGGTCCAAAAAGTTCATGCTAGTCCCACAGGGTTTTATTCTGACTGGCCCGTTGGCGCAGTGGGCAGTGATCCTGTCTTCCGCTCCAGGGGTCGTGGGTTCGATTCCCACCTCGAGTCTAGGTGTATTATCTATATGCATGTATTTATATATTTCTAAAAATAAAATTTGTGTATAACAGGCGCATGTTACCTATAACACAGGCATTAGGTTGTCTAGATTAGGAACAAACGTCCTTGTGTCATATAGTAAAAAAAAAAATCTTAGTGATCCCTAGTACTTGACCGGGATAAGAATCGGAAGAAGTGGAAGAAATGATAAGCATAGACAGGTACCTTATAAAAGGAAAATATAATAGAAGACATAATAACGCGTGTCTTCTTCTTCCTAGCGTTATCCCGGGTTAATACCAAAGTCCCATTAAATTGCCGAGCATGTGACCGTGCGGCGAGCTAAGTTGGCAGACTGTCGTCTGATGTCATCCCCGGAATCACCACGATCTCTACAACTTTACGACTAGTATCACAAAGAACACACACGTTACATACACATTAATTGGGTCCCACTGTTTTACGTGCCTTAAGAAATACGGAGGAGGTCGGATATCAAATATAAACCAGTGCTAGAACGGGTTAGCCATCTATCCCCTGGTCGCAGCAAGAGCTACTCAACCTAGCCATCGACTCAAATGTCGACCAGTGATTAGGCCACGACCTCCTAAAGTACTATAAAGTCAAAAAAGATCTTTGACTTTGACTATAGAGTGGGATGCGCGCCGGCTTAACAGTGTGTCCGTTCCAGTGTGCGATTTTCCGGTTAGTTTAAATAATGGCGTCATATTCATCGAAACCAAACATGTGTTTGACTTAGATTTTTACGGTACTTGAAAATTTACTTTGTTCTCGTATTTACTTAAGTTAGACTAATAAGCATACAGACTAAAGTAAATATGAGCGCTTAGGGTAAGAAATGAATAAAAAAAAATGTGTGTGTCAGCTCCGACGCACGACTGGAGTTTACTCCCCCTTCAACTCGTATTATATAATTTACCATTAAGGTTTTTCTTTAACATTTAGGTATGAGTTAAATTTTGGAATTAAATAATCTTAAAAATATAAATGTTAATTTAGGCTTAACTTTTCAGTACTATACACGTGTACTGTATAATTAATTTACTATAAGAGTATAATTTTTATATTAGTATATTCTATTCTTAGCACGTGGTTGTTTAAATTATACTTTAATGGGCATTTTATTTAAATTATTTTAATAAACAAGATGACAATTAGTATAGCACTTATAATTGAGATGCATCATGAATTGTTTGAACTGATGGTGGAATTTTACCACCGGACATCGCGTCGGAACTCAATATTTCACCATCATAACCTCAATTTTCAAAAATCTAAAACCGCGCGATTTGCTAGGAACTTCCTGATAGCAAACGAAACCTACTAACTGTCATCTTAAATGTTTACATTTTTATAGGTTGTATGTATGGCTGTAGGGATGGCTTATGGGGGAAATGTATAATTATAAAGAAATATAATTAATATTGAGATGGTTTTCTAGGAGGTGATGTGGTGTTTTCTTGCCGAGACGAAGGCCCTCTACGAGCGCCAGTGCGCTGGATAAAGGAGGGCGGCAGACCTCTCAAACCTGGCTCTGTTGACAGAAAAGGGCGGCTTGAGATGTTCCAAGTCACGGTGAGCTTATAGTAAATAGTAGATACGCAAGTATATCACTGAATTTGTACAGTTATGTGACCTATAGCGGACATCTTAAGAAAAATGACAATTTAAATTTATTTTCCACTTAAACGAGTAATACGCTTTTTTCTTTTATAAAAGCTTGTTTAATAAATAATGTTTTATAGATCTTACTATTTCTGTCTTTTCTTTCTCTTAATTTAAGCCTGGGATTTGAAAATTTAGGAGGAGTAGAATTAAATGTTATAAGTTATGCAAGGAGTAAAGTCTGGCCGAGGTATCCAGCTGACCAACACACTCTTTATTTTAATCTATAATTATGTTATAATGCTGGTATACTAACTGTTTTATCTAATCGAATTGGTGATGTAATAATTTTATTAGTAGGGTACCCGGACTGTAAGGACTGTAAGCGTGGCCCTACTTCTAATTAGATCGACAGGAGTTTGGGAAAGGGATGGAGTGAAAGGTTATAAAGGTAAAAGGAGAGGAGAGAAAGGGTGCAGATACTACTGTCACAGACGATGCAGGCCTAATGACAATAGCAGCTAAGCTAGTTCGGGGTCGCGTATTCATGATAGATCTGACTAGTCAGCGGACAGACAAAAAGGAAGATCCACCCCCTGGAGACGAGATCTCTTTGGCCGCATGGGTGCACAACTTTCAAAAAAAACGATAAGCATCTGTTAAAAAATTCCAAATCTAAAAGTCGCAATTCACATGGTACGAATTCGCGCCAATCGTATAAATATGGCGGCAACACAGGGCTACCACCTGTGACTATAATTACTGTTAATTACCTACCTTTCATTATCTAAACGCCAGTTTGTATAAAATGGGTGTAATGGTGCCTTCCTAACTTCGGTAACAAACGCAATTAGAGAACAATAGGTCTTTTGTGGGGACAAAATAATCTTTATATTTACGGATGTTTTGCGACATTGGAAATGGAAACAAAATGAGTTTTATAAGCTTTTATACCAAGTATATTCAATTGTAAATAGACGAACCCTATATAAGAGAACATAGGATACCTTTGATCCAAAAAAACTACATTAACACGAAAATATCTACGTATAAGCTCATTAAAAATATAAATTTTAAATAGTCTTCATGAAAAGGTATGAAATGAAGAATGTTTTTTTATGCTTCGGTTTTTTATATGTTTAATTTCTAACGCAAAAGAACAATCAAATTTTACTTCTAATCGATTTTTCCTAGATGTTCATAAAAGTAACTACTAGGTAGTTTCAGGAATTGATCTGTTCCGTTTGACTGCTCTTGGGAACTTCAATGTCACGTATTTCAACTTCCACCGCCTTCCAGTTTTATACCTATTATAATTGAAAGTGTATCAATTAAAAATTTTATTAATTGAATTAATAATTATTCATCATAGAGGACGTTGAAACGATGCTGTCTGTATCGTTAACTCACTTTAGACCTAAAACGTAATCGGTCACTTTAAGATCAAGCATAATAATGTATACTTAGTGCTTTTTACTGTTGATATCTAATATTCTAGCACTTTAAATTAATATATATCTATCTCATTTTTAGGACACATCGGATCACTAATCTGCATTGACGGATCACCCGAATTTCTGCACACCTTCCTAACGAAAACTGTAAACTGTAAGAATGACACCCAATTGCAAATCAGCCTCATTCGTCACACCGTCGACATCGTTGTGCCAAATAATGACATCACAAACACTCTGGTGGAAAAGCTCAGCAGCATCGACTCTTACGAAGATAAAATTCAATACATAATGAATATTTACCCCGCCCAGAAGAGATACTCTAATCGCTTCTTAAGTTCCGTTGCTACAAGTTCCTATGATCGTCTTAAGATGGTTCTCAATTACACGCAAGAACAAGTAGACAAAATAAATGCACCAATTGTTCTATTACGACCCAAAGAAATTCCCGCTGCCTTCACTATCGATGATAACTACGGCTTGGATAAGTATACTAAGGGACCAGTGACTGTACATCATTTAGATAGAAACCATGTCAGCATAATTGAAAACGAAGATTGTGCTGCCATTATAAATACAATTTTGACTCAACTAAATGTCCTGGATCCTTTATACGTTCAAAATCTTATTAGTGGGTAATTGTAAAACCACAATATATTATTATGAATGAATGAATAACTACTTATATTCAAATGAAATATTCGATTTAGTTGAGTTCATAAATAAATAGAATAAAAAAGGAGAATTAAGGTTAAATGTTCATTGTAAAAGTTTGTTAAGATAGTAAAATAAAAATGTTTTCTGTTATATAAACATATAATGATTTTAATGATCTTAAGGTCGTCGAAGACCAGTTGGGCGACCCAGGTATCGCTGGCGTGACCTTGTGGAGTCGGACCTGCGCGATCTCAGGGCGGCCGACTGGCAAGAGACAGCGCAGGACCGAAACAAGTGGCGCAAATTCCTGTCGGACCAAAACTCACTTTGGGTTTCTGAGCCGCTCCAGTAAGTAAGTAAATTGAAGAGGTTGTGGCTTCTGGGCGAGGTAGAATGACCGATAACCGTCTATGATCATTCCTGGGACCCTCACTGTGGGAAAGGCACACCAAGGTGGGAAGCTGTCGGCGAGGAACATATTAGTGTCGATTTCTGGGGAATACATTACAGTCTTTAATAAAAAGCAAATAACTTGCTAGGGTCAAGACCATCCCGCACATTGAATCGTATTATTATTTAGATGTTTATCGGGGCGACATAATTCGGTCTTCGCTAGCTGAAATTTCCGCTAAGTCCGCTTAAGTCGGGCGGACGAGACACATCGCCTCTGCGACAGTTTCTCCAAAGCCGAGTGAACGACCGCTTACACAGTAAAAGAGCCAATAATACTGCCACTTTCCTAGAATTTAGGAATCGAATCAAACTGTACTGTGCTCGGACTGGGACGTTGTTTATTTTTATTTACTCCTTTTACTACGAATTTTTGTTATGTTGACGGTACGGCCGAAATGAAAAAAATGTGCTGAAATATAGAACGACTGTGAAACAATTGTGACTTGTGAAGTGAATACCTAACCTTATTCATGAATCGAACCGATTTAAACGTCGGTATTATTTGTAATTGATACTGATTTAAATCCTGCCTTCGGTTCACAAAAGAATATTTAATTTAAAGTTAATTTATTACATAGATAGCGCTTGTAGATAAAATTATCCGTTTAATTTACTATCTAAACTGTTCGGTAGCTTTTAAATATCCCCGTTCGTGTAAACGTTATTTATATTATAATAGTGAACACCAAATTTTTATCCTTAACATAATGCGCGCTATTGGAGCTGATAACGACTAGTTCAATAGCTGGGCAGGTACACGCATGTTGAATATTATTGTGTAAACAATTATGATAGTGTGCTTTTATGTTACCTAAACATAGTCATTATTAATAACTCTAAAGCAACGTTCCTCAACGCGTGTGGCTCTGGCCGCACGTTGCCCTGGGGTCGCGACTCCTATCTATAGGACCCCTATAGGGGTCGCGACCCCTATTTTAGTGGCCTGCGATTGTTTTGTAAATGGAAATCGAATTATTATAAATAGATAATAATTTCATTACACAAGCGCAAAGTTTTGTTTTGATGTAAAATTTAGCATTTTTAACGTCATTTAATGTCTCCTATACAAATAGGTAACTATTACAAGTAGCCCGCCAACATCTAATTTCTTAACAATGTGACTCGCTTCCATCTGAATTTTAAAAATTGTGGCCCTGGCCTGCCTAAAGGTTGGCGACCTCTGCTCTTAGGTCTTAAATACTTTTTGCCTCACATTGCGTATACCTATACTTGAACAAGATATATTTACGTAAGATATTAATAAAAAAAGTGTGTGTTAGTACTGACTTACGACTGAGAAATCCAATTATTCAAACTCGACTTGATGGATAGAGACTTTACTGAGTAAATTAATTAAAAATATTAATAAAAAAACCGACTTTAATTCGTCAGAATAGGACCAAATTGAAATGGGATAACACGGGCAGCATTTCAAATAGAAAAAGAATCATCAATATCGATTCAACCACTCGAAGGTTGATGAGGTAACAATAAAAAAAAATACGGTCGAAGTGAAAACCTCCTCCTTTTTAGAAGTTGGTTGACAAGACAATTTACCTGGAATTTACTTCTTCAAACATTCCCGTGGCTCGGATAAAGTAAGGGCATATAAGGGACGTATGGACTCCCTTGATGCCTTTGACTTCCAGCTCTATTCTTAAAGCTTCGTCGAATCCACAGGCGGCGGACTTTGAGGAGCAGTAGTCGACCAGCTTTGCAACGCCAACTTGACCAGCCATGGAAGCTATTGTTACGATATGCCCCTCGTTATGTTCTATCATTGCGGGTAGAAATGCCTTTACAGTCTGAAAAAATCATTATGTCTTTATAGCATTGCTACAGTGTATATAAATAAAAGTGGATTTGTAAAAAGTGTATGCAAGCTTATAACTTCCGAACTCCCGCACCAAATTGGATATTTTTTTTGTTGTATTCAGTGTTGTTAGGTTGTATACTTAAAAAGTCTGTATGTCTGTTCGGGAACGAGAACAAGATCCGGAAAGGGAACGGAAATGGAAACGGGAATAATATTATAGGATAATAGAAAGTAGTAAATAGTAAGTGATCAGACGTTTGGGCAGGACAACGTCTGCCGTATCTGCTCGTTTGTATATAATGCTAGATGACTACCGACACCGACTAACATGAAACACGCACTTGATAAACAACACCTAGTCCGCCTTGCATTTGATGATTTTGTCCAAATGGTTGCATAATCTTTAAAAAAACATTTAACTATAGGAGGCGACTTTATACGTGACTATAGTCTCGTATAAATTCTCCTCCTTGTTTGCTCCTCCTTGAATGCTTTATAAAGCATACGTAAACATTTTTCTAGAATAATAAAAAATTAGCTGTAACTCGCGGTCGAAGTGCCCGCCTGATTTCAGTGGTTATGTTAAATTTGGAGGATTTTTTTTTGTGCCGAACTCTAGATATTTTTCTAAAACAGAATTAGCCTTGGAACATTAGCCATTTGCTAATTAAAGTACCGTCAATATCGGAGTTTCGAAGATCAACAAACCCGGAACAAAAAAAACAGACAGATAGACAGCAAAAAATATATTAACTTGCGTTTTTGCTATAGACATCGTATAAACAGTCATATGGAATAATTTAAAAAAAAAAATGACGTTACAAACAAACTTATTACTTATGTGTATAGAATATAGATAAATTAAAAAAAAAACATTAAAACTCACCCAAAAATGCGCCAGAATGTTAACGTCAAAGGTTCTCTGTATGAGGTGGTCAGGAGTATCCAGCAAATACTGGCCCGAAACGACTCCTGCATTGTTCACGAGGAGTGATACCTGTCCAAAAAATATGAAATAAGTATGAATTTCAGATTCAATAGCCCAACGGTGGAAAGGATGGACCGAAACCCGCAAGGTACCCGGTTCCAACCCGACACTGCTAGGGCATCGTTGCACCCACTCCTAGTACAAGCTTTTAATTTAAGTTTAGTGGGAGGGGAAACGGGTATATTAGACGTACCTAATGTTAAAAAATATTCTTTAAAAATAATTGAATATTAAAGGAGACGGCAGCGCCATTTTTAGGTCTAGTCCATAAATACTAGCGGACCCGGCAGACTATGTCCTGCCCAAACGTTGCGTTGGGTTAGTGACTATCTAGTATTGTATAATATTATTCCCGTTCCCGTTACATTAGTAAAAAAATAACACGGTAGTTAAATATTCCTACATTTTCTATCACAAAATCCGCAAAAACCGCGGGACGTACAATGATGAAATGTGTCTAGCAGCAGCAGAATGGAGTTTTCGATACTACCAGATAAGGACGTCTAACGGTCTTAATTTTACGAGGACGAATTCGAGAGGCCGGGAAACAGCTGGTTGTGAATATAAATCATCCTTAAAACAAGTTGATCACATTAATTACATTTCATAAAAATCACATACATAGGTAATTTATCCTTTTCAAAGAATAAAAAAAAATATATGTGCAATATCTATGAATAAATATGATATTTCACCAAACTTTTAACTTAGTAAGTAGTTAAGTTATAAAAAAATAACGGTATGGAAAAACAGCGGATTACTAAAATGGACTTTATCCCTGATACGTTAAGATACAATTTTAATATTATCGAATGATATAAAAACTTATTTTATTGATGTCGTGTCGGTAGATCTTGATTGCTTCCTTTAATCGTTGGAAAAAAAACAATACAGCTGTTTCTCGGTAAAATAAAAAAGTAAAAAGATTTAAGATGGGCAGTTTTATATATTACTAGACCCTATTGAATTTGTCATGAGACAGAAGGCAAACAAACAATATGCCTACAATATGTTGCCAAATTTTTAAAAGAGTTACATATTCCTACAAAATTTACATTTCAATCAATCATTTCAATTATATTATTATTATATACAGAACAAACATTTAATTTACTTAAAGATACTCTAATAGAATATAGCTAATGCCGGGGCCAGACATAGCTTCATTTGAATGATCATTTCAAGTAAAGATGATGTTATAAAATTAACATGTTTGAAATTTAAGATAAAGGATTCAGATCCAAGGAATATATTTTTAACCATTTTTAGAATTTCATAGTCTTATAAGAAATTCTTGTAATTTCGCTCTGTCAAACCGCAAGGGGGTCCCCCCTCTCTAGGATTCCAATTATTAAAAGTAGAGACTTGAACTTTTCCATGTTAATAGGGCATGCTAAAAACTCACTAGGAACTTTATTTTGAGCGAAACGGACAACAACTTTTGAAGTTATTTAACTAACACCTTTATCGTGTATTAGATGCGGAACCCTTCATTTGAGTGTGTCTTGACACGCTCTTGGCCAGTTTTTATATAATAAGTGATATATATATATATCCGAACGGATACTACTTAGGGACCTTCAAGAAAAGAACGTACTCATTTCTCAAAGGCCGCCAACTGAAAGCCCTCTGGTGTTGCAGTTGTCCATGGGCATCGGTAGTCACTTAGATGAACCGCCTGCCCGTTTGCCAGTTGTTTAATATTTAATGAAAATACACCACCCATATGCAAGCGAACAGATAACATACATTTCCCATATCACGGGCTTAAATACAATTCATAGGGTAGTAAAACCAACAAAATTATTTCTTCATTTTAGGTGCAGGAATTCCTTGAAACTCTGTCTTCTTACTCGGTGCCCAACAATATAACGGTTTTGCCAAAATTCACCCTCGATCTCCCGCCGTCGTCCCTGCACTCGTTCCGCCGTATTCTCAAGAATTTCACCAGAGTCGAGGAATTTTTGGAGGTTTTGCTAGTGGACCACGACGACACCTTCGCGAACAAGTACTACGAGTCGGTATTGGACGACTACGAAAATATCGGATACGTGTACCGGAATATCAGTATTGGCAGCAACGGTGTATGTAAGTATCGTTTTGTTTTTTTTTTTTTCAATAATGTTGACAAATTTTATTGCTTTTGATTCGAATGTGAGTTGTTATGGATGTCAGTTTATCGGGACATTAAAAAAAATGCTTTTAAATAAACTACTATTGTTGAAAAATAAGTATTTATAGACTAAAACATAGTGGTTTCTGTTGCACCGTTTTTAATTAAACTTTGTGTTGTATAGTAACGAATATATTAAAATAAAAAATTAGTAATAACATAGTATGTTGCACTCATGCTGTCTAAATAAAAATAATTTCAAGAGTATGAAAGTATTAAATTTTTTTTAAATTAGAATACTTGTATGCATTTAGTATCTAGTAATAGTATCCAAATAAGAAAAATACTTCACTTGTACTTAGGTAGCTAGTACTAAGTATTAGTATTACATAAGTATTTTTGTTAATGACCTGGAAGTGTCAAATATGTTGTACTAATTCTTGCAACCCAAGTAAGATATTAAATTTATTTTCTTAACTGCTGTACATGGAAGTGTTAAATACCTTTTTTTGTTTTTTTTTTTATGTTACAAGGGGCAAACGAGCAGGCGGTTCACCTAAGTGACTATCGATGCCCATAGATATCTACTTGGGCTCTTGGCAGATGCCTGGCCTTTAATGACGAGCTTAGGCCACCGGGAAGTCTCGCAAACCGAACGAAACGCGACAATACCATCACTTGACGTGACAGCATTGCCGTCACTTCACGCCGATCTCATGTGAGAAAGTTTTGTAGAACTTTGTAGTCTTCAAGGACAAAAATGTACAAACACTTTGAGGTAAGTCTGGCTCCGGCATATGGCGTAGCTGTAAGTTCAAAAACCGTCCAAAATGGCGCTGGTGCAAACAAATGGTATGTGATGAGGCATCATGTTGTGTGTAGCAATAGTAGAAGAATTGACCAATAACCTTCCACATTTCACAATTGCCCTGGTTGGTGTAGACCAGAGCTCGGCACCCTTTTCACGAGCAAGGGCCACATCGTTAAAATATGAGATGCCGGCGGGCTACATGGTTAAAAATTAGATGTTAGCGGGCCACACTTGGCAAATATTTATTTGAAAATAGGGGTCTAATTATTTATTTATATAGTAGATATTAGGCGATATAAAAAATGCTAAATTTTAGTACATCACGGCAAACCTTGGCGCTCGTTCAATTAAATTTTTATCTATTTATAATTACAGGACCATTAATAGAATTACAGGACCATTAATAGAACTGTCGCGGGCCATAAAGAGATAAATCACGGGCCACTCGTTGCCGACCCCTGGTGTAGACAATTGTTAGGCTGTCAATAAAACGACTGGCCCGATGGCGCAGATGGCCGCGACTGTTTCATAGTTCAGTAAGAGTACGAATTGGCGTGACATCGAATTAAATTCGAAGATAATGAAATTCATTCTTTCAAGAGTATGCCCCCAGATCGCCCGTAAATTATTTTTCCTTTCATTTTCATTCTACTATAATATGTTTCGCTTGCAAAAATTATCTGCACTTGTTGAAATTTTGTGTGTTAGTTAAGGGCATCTGCAATTGGCCCTATAATCCTATGAAACAAGATTTCGGAGAATTGTCGTTTTTATCCCTTAAGAACTAACATATCAGAACATATCTAACCATACAGAATACATAATTATAATCTGTCATATCGAAGCGCGACGAGCGAAGACTGAAGATCGAAGCGCGACGAGCGAAGACTGAAGATGGAAGATCGAAGAGCGATATAAGGGACTAAAAGAACGATAGGAATGAAGAGTGAAGACAACAATCAATACAACAGAGTACTTTCAAATGGCACGGGCATTTAGTCTGTGGTGCAAATTGCAAAACTAGAAAAAAATAATAGGCTAAACCATATACTCTATGATTATATATGTAGGATGTAATTTAGTAAAGCACCTTTTATTAGCAACTTTCGAGACGTTCGAAGAAATAAGATTGATCACCATCACCAGGGAGGCCAACACTAGCAGTGGAGGTGAGTGTTCGTGTGCATGTTAAAGGAATCCCTCAAACCTACACTTGGGTCACAAGTCCCAGACACTGCCCTGGTTCCTTCCCCTGCAAAACGATGGACTCGAAACCCGCACGATTTTTCCATGGATCATTACTAAGAAATCCATCTCTTTTAGGTTTCAATTTCAAATGTTGTGTGAATTAACCAAGTTTATGGATGACAAACGAACCAAAACCACTAATATTGATAGTATATAACAAGGGGCAAACGGAATGGTATATAACAAGGGGCCTGATTTGTATATAACAAGGGGCAAACGGAAAGACGGTTCCCCGAAGTGACTACCGACGACACATGGACAACTGAGGGCCTAGCATTCTTGTTACCTCTACTTACTTTTACGTTCAAAATCGAATGACAAATGAAACATTAATGCTACCGTTTTTTACAAATTAGTCGCTATATATATATTACTAGCCCGAATGAGATCAGAACTCGCACGTATCGAATCCTCGACCTTACGGCCATGTAAGTCGTGTAAAATGCTGTCACCAACTCACATGTGACATTACATATCGAACGTAAAAGTAAGTAAAACTATCGAGAATGTTCGTGCAAGATCCTCGGTACTACCAAAAGGTTCGCAGATGGGCTACCGGCATTTGAGGTATGAGTATGGCTAAACAATTTAACCGATATTAATGAAAGTTGTCATTTATATGTAATTTGGTCCAACTTGAGAGATAGGATATTTCTTATTTTTATGAAGTTATAAGGTAATTGTAGTAAGTAATATTTTATGTATTTGGACTCTTTAGGATTGCACTTTTTTTGTACATAGTTTGTATTTTCAACTGACTTCAAAAAAGGAGGATGTTCTCAATTCAACTTTTTTTTTGTTTGTGTTTTTTACCTCAGAATTATTGTTGTATTTGAATGTAGGAGCTTCCCGTGTGGTCCTGTTTCAATATGGTCAAGTTTTGACAATTTCAAGAGTTTTTTTTTTAATTTTATAATCGTAACACCGATATGAATCTGCATGTCTCTGGGGTACTTTACATATACTTTAAATAGCTTTCATTTGTATCAATATTTGAGCGATAGTCGCGCCTACTTTGAGTCATCATGTCAAGTCACTTAATCATACATAATACGCAGTTAATTTGGAATAATTAAATCTAATTTGTTCAATCTATATTCCGTTATCCATATAGTTCAGGGGTCAGCACGGAGACTATGTCCGTTGAATAAGAAGGCGCCACATTAGCATCATGGTAAATTGTAAAGGTCAATTCATTTCTACCTTCATACCATACCGCTCCGTTCTGGAAGGTTATTGAGCAATTCATCTATTATTGTACCTTCGTACCAATTTTCTACACCCGCGCCATTCTGAACGGGTTTTGAAGTAATATCTAAATTATAATGGACACTTTTTCAAATACTTTCCCGTAAGAGTTATTAGTCCTTATCATATTCTCCATACGGGGAGGGGATCAAGACAATGTGACATTTTGTGACAACGGGCAGGCGAGGCGGCGCAAAAGCTTTTTGACGTCACCTGTCAAAATCGAAAATATACATAAAAGTGAAACTGTCTTATTTTTAAATACATTACGTTTAGAAACATGTGACGTCACACCGAGTGCGAGGGGATTTAGAAAATGTGACAACCTTTGACAAGGTCGGGAGGGGGGTAAAAATCGTAAATTCGTGTGACGTTTTGTAATGCCGGAGCCAGACAGTTTCGATTTTTTTATTAATAGTGCATCGACGATGTTCGCGTGTGAATACTGATGACTTCTACTCTGTCATGCGCTAACACGTTGCATCGCTGATGCGCAGGGTTAGAGGAAGTACTAACACCATTCTGAATGTCGTCAGTAAAAAACTTAATATTGTTAGATTTAATGCTGGTTAGATTTGCGATAAGTAATATTTTATAACGATCCTTTTTACCAATGTCATCAGCTCTCAATAGCATGTTGGGCATAAGCGTCTATTTGTGCCTTCCCCTTCCACTGGCCTTGTCTCTCACAAATCTCATCCAATTGCCTTCAGCCACTCTTTGTGGCTACAACGCCACGGGAGTATCTCGACTTCTCTAACCTAAAGTATATCTCACTCAATGCTGCAGTACACAAGCTGCTACCACCACGTCCGCCCCCCATTTGAGTTCTACCTCCCTGGACGCTGTTTTCCTCGTCCTTCATACAGTTTTCAGCATTACGTACTCGATCTTGCAATTTGATGCTAGGTTTAGCGCAGCCCATAGCTATCTCTGTGCTCAAACTTGAGAGTCAGGTTCTATGTGTAGGCAACATAACTCAAAGTGTTAGCTATTCCAAATGGAATTGACGTCACGCGTGACACCAATAACGTCACATGTGTAATTCACATCGGGTGACGTACTGCGGAAACTCATCAGCCTTTTAAAGTTACGTCAAAACGGATTAATCATATATAAGCGTCAGCTCGGTCAGAATTAAAAAACGTTCCAATCTATATTTTCTCCTAAGGGGCTACTGAAATCAGTATTAGAGTTTTTAGTTGAAAACTAAGCTGAGTCGTATTTCTTTTAGACGGAATACCACTCTGCATTTAGATATGTATAAAGTTGTTTTTATTAGTATGCATAGCATAGCATGGGTCCAGGTATGTGCCAAGAATGGGCCCACGTAGGTGAGACATTGATTCGGCATTATGGACTCCCCCCAATAGCTGCCGACGACCAGGTAGGCCGAGGAAGAGGTGGTGAAATGGCCGACCGCATCCATCACATCGTCCTTAATATCGACATCGCTTTTATTGGCGTATTAAACCGCAAATAAGTTATTTTATGTATTAGCAAGACTCTGGTTAGGTTTAACAAAGTAGCTTGCCCACTGTTTCAGGTTAACCGTTAGACATCTAACAATTTACAAAGACAGAAATCAATTAGCTCCCCGTTACCCGCTAAACGATTTAACTGAATATCTTAGAGTTAATACGTATTGATTAACCTCAGCCAATAAAAACATAGCTGTTGAAACCCATAATTTTGACTTGTATATCCCACTAACTCAAACCCGCGATTTTATCGAAGGACCAATATATCTTTTTCTTACTATAAGGAAGTTTTTTCTTGAAATGTAAGGAATGTTTATTTAAATAAAATACTTAAATTTGTATAGCCGTTCTTCCGTGTTCAAAAAAGGTAGAAAAATTCCACCGTTGAAAATCCTCGCTTGGGGCTCGCCATAGATTTTTACAAAGATCGCTCGGCTAACATTGAGGGACTGTCTCATTGTTAGCCGACCGCAACTCTATGAGTGTATAATCGTATGATATATATTTAGTATTTTCCTGTATTTAATTTGGGGTAGCGCCATGCTTGTAGCCGAATTGGGCCGGGGCGTCCGGGTACCAGTATCTCTGTTTTACATAAGATTAGCGTGAAGTGGAGGCAATGCTGTCACGTCAAGTGATAGTATTGTTGTCCCGTTTCGTTAGGTTTGTGGGACTTTCCCGTGGTCTAAGTCGTTAAAGATCGGCAACGGCATCTGTTTGCCTCCTGGTCGTGCATATGTCTATAGGTGCCTGCTCATTTGCCCCTTGTTACATAAAAAAGAATATTAAAATTAAATTTTCTTTGATTTATTAATAAGAATAAGAATATATTTATTGTCAAACAATGCTTACAGACATCAAATTTTGGTCATAGGTTTTGCCTTACATACATGCCTGTGCACATGACAAATGGTGGCAAACTCAGCCATGCTGTGCCCTACTAACCCTTTTCAAAAGGTGTAGCTCCTATGTGTTCATCAGTAAGTTGGTCACCATCAGAAGCCGATATGCTCTGGTCCGCAGGCACGTTTCCAGCAGAAGCAGCTCCAAGAGCGGGAGCTGAAAATCGCGTCCCTGTACGAAGCGCAGCAGGCCCGAGCTCTGGAGCGCGTCCGACACTCGCCCAGCGGGCTCGCGGTCGGCCCGCAGCCGGAGACGCCCGCCGTGCCTCAACCGGGAAAGGTATGCAATGTGCCACTACAAGAGGCGTTACACAAGAAGCCACTTTTACCATATTATTTATACTTTAATCAACTTGCAAATATTATTGTTAATTATCATTAACACCTTTAAACTTTATTATCAAGATTATATCATACCAATCATAAAGTTGAGCCCTGGCTCCACTTTCTACTGATTCTTCAACAGCGTTGCTGTGAATAAGTGCTACATCATATATATATATATATATATATAATTGATCATCAATGGAACCTCTGCAGGTGTTTGCAGTTTATTGCTTTATACAGGTCAATATTGTGAATTAGTCATTGTATATTAAAGCCAACTCTCACGCGGCTTGGCAATCGATATTTTAGCACTGGTCTGAGACGCAAAATATCCAACCACATTCAACACTCCTTACGATCAGTTTTTAAAAATATGTTAGAACGACTGCTATTATTGCTATTATAAATAATTAAACCCTAATATTTATACCTGGTTGTATTCAAAATTCAAAGGACTTTTTTTTTTTTGCTTCTGATGGCGCCCACACAGCGTATGCACTTCGACCCGACCGGATCTTTTGTACTCGCCCCGTCCCTTTTTCCCTCAGCTACAGGGCCTCAAAATTCCAGACAATTCAAGTTTAAAAAGTACACAGTATTGAAACGACATACTGTACTAACAGTTTTAATACCAAAACCTTTTAAGTTTGTCCTCTTGCTTGAAGTTTAGACTACCAGTACAAAAATCTTTATTTTATAAGTATTTTATAATAAACTATTTATTTGGTGAGTAATATCTTATTCCTAACCAATTAAATAGTTACTATCACAGAAATTAATAATCCCTTCCGAAAAACATACATAATTCAAGAGCCAGTATTAGAATGGTCCACACATCTGTCACTCTGTCGCGGTACGAACTGCTTTACTTAGCGATCGACTTAAATGACGGCTACTGATTGAAGCTACAACCTCCTCAAATTATGAGGGCTTGGTTCAAATTATTTAAAAATACACACGAAAAAGTCTACTTATGAAATTTTCTAGTTGTCTTATCTCATAAGTACTGACTTTTTCAGTATACCGTTCTTTTAATCACCAATTAAACTTGAACCGTGGCAACTAATCAGCATACAACTGCGAGCCATTTTCGCATATTAGCAACAGATTACTGTTGACATCACTTCTAGCAGTCATGATGATGCTTTCTTATTTTGTCTTTTCAGGTGATGCTCTACCGCTGGAAGTGCTGTTCAATTGGCCAACAATCCCACAACTTGAAGTCGTGGAATACTCACGGACAGGGAAACAAATTTACAAACTAAACAAAGCTCACACTGTTCTTCGGAATCGAATACCCCAAATCCTCATCTTCTATATACCAGGCTGGTGGAACACCCCCACAGATGAGTCCACAGAAACCTTGGTAAAGGCTCTTCTGCATAAGAATCCCTTAATACTAGTTTTGGATACCCGAGCGACATTTTGTCGAGGATACGTTGGATCAGCATCAAGAGTAAACAGTGTATCCCAAAGGGTTTACAAGTTCTTCAAGAATATTTATTCAAATGGCTACCCCTTGTCTTCTGTACATCTTATAGGCTTCAGTCTAGGAGCCCACGTAGCTGGCATGACAGGGAAGTTGGTACAAAATCACCTGAACCGCAAAATAGGTAGCCATGTTTTAACTTGCCTTTTTCTAAAGGTATAGTATATAAAATCATAAAAAAATTCGACATTACAGAAAGATCCTTCAATTTTATTTATTCGCAGGAAGCCGTTGGATACAAGCGGCGCAACACCGCCATTCGTGGAAATTGATGGAGGAGGCCTACGTTCAGCAGCGGGCGCACCCAGGCTGAAATGATGATGCTGATAGGTATATAATAGGGATAACCACATATTTTCGTATGGAACTAAAGAGCCACAGCTTTACGTCTAAAGATTTGCATTTTGCTCGCGAGCCGTAGGTTGCGGACCCCTGGTATTTATATATATATATATATTTATATATATACCCCTGGTATATATATATATATTGGTATACAACTATTTCTTGTAGTAACTAGCGGATATAAAGTTTAAAGCTAGATGTACTATATACTACAAATAAAATTGAAGGGTCTGTTTGTAAAGTAGAAATTATTTTTGTTTATTAATTGCACATCTATATACGATATCTTTAGAAAAACGCAAGTTAAAACATTCTTGTCTGTCTGTCATTTTGTCGCTCCGTCTTTCTGTTTGTACCAGGTAACCTCTGAAACGGCTTAACCGATTTGGACGGGACTTTCACTTGTAGATTGCTGATTATACAAAGAATAACATTGGCTACTTAACTTTTACCTAAATAATTAGGGTTCCGCACAAGAAAAGTAAAAACTAAACAGCTAGTATGTCTATATAATCGGTTACATAGTGATTTTACCTGTATTACTGATCTGATATTTCCGAGAATGGTAACAATGTCTGCAGCATCTCTGTAATTGGTTTTTGTGTACAGTTTTTGCCAATTTTCATGCAGAAAGGAGTCCGTAATATTCTTGTTATCAAAATTATTATTTATTATATGACAAAATAGGACTCTTAGTATACATAGACAGTATTTCCTCATTATTAAAAAAATCCAAAAGTTAGTCTTTTTGATTGTAGGAACGTAATAATGTGGTAAAGAAGTAACTTTTTTATATCTCATGCCGGAGCCAGGCATAGCTCAAAGTGTTTGTACATTTTTGTCCTTGAAGACTACAAAGTTCTACAAAACTTTGGAACAATGACGCAAATGTAGTGAAACATATGAATTTATGCTGCATAGGCTAAAATATAATTGCGACAACGACGTAAGTGTATGTTGTGTCATTATTACTCTGATTTATCATAACTATGCTTGTCATAACTGTACTTTATGTCGTTGTTTAACCCAGTAGTTCATGCATTATATCGCTGTTCCAAAAGAACAATGACGTAATTGCTAAAACTGAAATTTTACAGGAGAGCCAAAAGAAAAAAAAAATATTGTTTGAAATACTAAGAGTAGGAATTAATTAAGCGACTGAAAATAATAAGAGAGGTGTATGTATAGTCTACACTATTTACTGTAGTGTTAACATTTAATATTAAGGTTTTGTGATACCATTGAACATTAAAACGCGATTTGTCAAAAAATGGCAATTACGTCATTGTTCTTTTGGAACGGCGATGTGTTCAATTAATTTAATTCGATGTTCATTGTTTTATTCAGTTTTGTCTGTTACCGCCGTAACGTAATAAATGTGAAAATTTTAATAAAGTGTATTATTTCACTCTAATCATAGCTAAATATGTCAAACGCAGAAAAGTAGAATACTTCGGACATATCAAGCGAAACGAGAAATACCACCTTCTTCAGCTCATCCTACAGGGGAAAATAGAGGGCCGCAGGTCGGCAGGACGAAGACGAATATCATGGCTACGAAATTTACAAACATGGACTGGTATGACGTCGACAGCTCTGTTCAGAGCGGCAGTAAATAAAGTGATTTGGACCAATGTGATAGTCAACATCCACAGAGGATAGGCACTAGCAGAAGAAGAAAGTTTATTTCGTTGAAAATTAGTTTTACTACTAAACAATCGATTTTAAAATAACTGTGGTTTGTACAAAAAAGTTTTCACACCTACCTCATTTCATATTTAGTTAACGAACTTTCTATTGAGTATTAAAATTACAACACATATAATTCTGTTTTTTCTGAAAGGCGGCATACATTTTTTTTTTAACACAGCTCCACACTTAGTTGGGCTGCCGACGTCCCCGATCAAAGACGTCGCTATGTCCCTCTTCGCGTATCATCTGTCCGCAACAGTCTCCCCCCGGCGCAGATCTTCGTAGCCTCATTCTTCTAGGGAGGACGATGATTCTTCTCAGTGGACGCAGATGCTTCTTCCTTAGACTAATATTTTCGAGAACACAATTCTTCATCTGTGTGTCTTTCATATATTGGGGCTTACCTCGCTGACACTCGCTCATAGACCCTATATATACCTTTGCGGTTTTTCGTAATAATCGTTCGTCCGACGAAAATCGTTTCACCGCACTCCATAGAGATTTCTCGTTGGTACTCAAACTAGCAATGTCAAATCCAGATTCACGGTTTACCTGTCTTACTTTGGTTGTTGGTTCTTTGAACTTGCTGTGCATGTTAACGAGATCATAAAACTCGTCTTTAGCGTAGGTTACGATCGTTCTTTGTTTCTCTTTAGATATGCGTATGTGTAATGTGTTATCGTATTTTTGAACTACTTCTTCTGCGGTATAACTTATGCTCGTCTTGAAGCGTTCGTAGCATTGTTCTGACATTTTCATATGTGCTCTTTCCGTTTCAATTGTCGTGTATAGAGATGCAGATCCTGGTTGGCTTGTTTCACCATCGAAAAATCCTTGGTGATCAATAGAATCTTTCTTTTCCAATTTCCACAGTAAAGAGTCTTCTTCAACGCTGCTAGACGTGGGCAAGTCTTGAGCTTGTTGGGATAGTGCTGTACTTCGCGCTATTTTCTTTAGATCAGCATAGCGATCAAAACTTCGGTCACTAGTTTTCTTTGAAGTAAATGAGATTGACGTAAGTGAAGCGTCAAATGCGGCTTGGTTCCGTAACACTAGTCGACATCGTTCAATTGAATTTCTTCGTATTACCATCGGAGTCCATGACTCGGATCTTTCTATGTCAACTGGCTCCCCCCGCATTTGAGTAACATTACGCCAATCGCTAACACTTCGTTCTATGCAGAGGTAACTTATCAAAGGTTTAATTTAAATTTCGAACTGCCTTGCACATAGAAAGCCGTTTAGTGAAAAAAAAAAATACTTTGGCGCTTAAAAAACTATTGTTATTAGTTGTTCGTCAAATTAAATTTAATGAGGTATCTACAAGGCAAGTGATAATAAAATTTCGCAACAAGAGTGATCCTATAAAAAGACAGCTCATCATCTGCAATGCTTAAAGACGGTGATATTCTATGTTGCGATGTATATTAACACATATCGAACGACTTTAAACACTCTGCCTGTGCCTAAACAGAGAAACACTTCTCAATGAGATGATCGAAATATAGTGCGTTTGGCAAAACAACGGGCCTAACGAGTTGGAACAATAATATTTTGGTGAAAACAACTCTTCGGCAATCAGAATGCGTTTGGTAGAAGCAAAATTGCACGGAAGGGTAGAAAAAAAAGTCACTCATGTTAAAACAACGACAATCAAAGAAGGACAGACACCTCATCTTTATCTATACGTATAAATATATGAGGCACGTATTCATTGAATGAAGCAATTAAAAATACGATAGTAAAATTTTAATTAATCTCTTTCCGCTCTAGAAACCGCATTTAGTTCTTTTAATTGGTTAGTTCGTTAAACATTAAGTGCATTAGTCTACATATTTATTGTGGCAAATGTCTAAGTGTCTAAGTCTAGTCAAAGAGTTGAAAATGGTGAAAAATAGTGATACCGCTCCTAAAAATACGTGCGATACCTCATTCCGGATCGAATGATTTCTAGAAGAATTTTTACGGAACTGTGTTTTAAATAAATAATAAATAAAATAAATAAAAAAAAAATCATTTTATTTCAGGCGAGAACAGGTTTTAGCGTAAAACGATGGCAAAGTTATAAAGAAAAAAAAAATATTTTGAAGATATTTGGGGAAACCTTATTTTTTTATTGAGTTCAAATAATAGGCATTCGCCCAGTAGTTGGATATTACAGACTAATTAAAAAAAAATAAGGTAATATTTTATTTTTTCAAAATTATAAGGTTGATACAGCTGATATTTACCCTAATTAGTTATTTTCGCATCTACACTTAATATATAAAGTTGAATAGTATGTTCACTTGAACGCGTTAATCTCAGGAACCAGTGGACCGATTTGACAAAATACTGAAGTATTAGATAGCCTCGAGGAACGCTGTAGGCTACATATCATCACGCTAAATTTTTCACCTAATTTTACACTCAAAGTCGCGGGTAACAACTAGTAATTCATAATTAGAATTTGTATGTCAGTGGAGATGGTAGTGTTAAACAATATTTTTAGGTTTGGAAGCTCGTACCTTATAAATGTTTGCTCTGTCCTCAGCCGTCAAGTAGGGTTGAAAAAAAAACACAGGTTTGTAAGAACATGTAGGTTTACACACCGCGTTATCACTGAGACACATGCCAGTTAAGTACGTCAGTAATCAAGCATAGTTTCACGTTAAATACAATATAAGGACTCGTCGTGATCATTATAGTAGTGATTGTATACAGTATGTTTTAAAATCAACCAATTTCAGCTATTTATTTTTGCACCATTTTAATAAAAAAAAATTATGCATTTTCAAGCCGTTCAAGACTCCCTCTCTTATTTCTTTTTAGACATTTTTATTTCTTTTGTACTTTAAACGTACTTTATCCACGTGATGCGAAAAGGAGGTGATTGACTATAGAAGTTGTGACGAGTAACATTAAGGGCATAAAAGCTAGCGGTAGCTTGACTATTATACATAAAAGCAAATTGTCTAGATAGAACTTTGCAGTTTAAACTCTATAGTTTTTTCGCAACAATTTATCGAAACGTGTGTACTGGCAATAAGGGAAAGTTTAATTTTGCCCGGACGAATTCGCGGGAAAATGCTAGTAATTGATAAAGACAATGAGGCAATAAAATTTCATTCATTTTGGCTGGCCCGTTGACGCAGTGGGCAGTGACCCTGCCTTCTGCTCCGGGGGTCGTTGATTCGATTCCCACCTCGATTTTGGGTGTTTATCCATATGTATGTATTTATATATTTCTAAAAAAAATATATTTGTGTATAACAGGCAGCTGTTACCTATAACACAGGCATTAAGTTGTCTACCTTAGGAACAGACGTCCGTGTGTCATATAGTCCTGTATATATTTATTCATTAAATGATTTAGCGAAATATCATGGCTATAACAAAGGTAGCTAATAGTTAAACTTAAGTTTTTTTTATACACAGGTAGGTATATGTCTGCCCTTTTTGAAGTTAACGTAATAAATATAATTTTTTGTTTCATAAATCGGTACCTTGGAAACAGACAATGAAAGTTTTTATTTCGTTACTTTTACGTCGACAAATTATTAGACCGAATATTATCTACCCTGTGTTAAAACTTTATCACAAAATAAATGCCAACCTAACTGTAACATTTTATATTTTACTAGAAAACATTTCACAATAAAGTCTTTTGTTTGTTTAATATAAAATAATTATCTAGAAAAAAGGTTTGTTTTTCTTAGCAAACGATTATTTGTCACTCAAGAACAAGTTCTATACAATTTTGTTACATACTTTATGCATAATTACTTAATGTATATATAATTGCTTTATTTAGATTTTTATAACAAATATATATTTCGTTAGTGCGTGACACAAAATGAGTGGTTTGTTGGTGATTCAGTGCAGTGCAGTGCAGTGTTGTTGTTCGTATCATATAATTGCGTTTCTGTCCTTTAGCTAGTTGAGAGACTGTACAAGTGTACAAGGCTAAAAGTTAAGGGCCATACGATATGATACCTTGATTAAAAACTACTAGAAACTGGCTGAATGATGCATGATCTTTATTTAGAGAATTTAATGCAAAATTAAAAATTTACTATTTTTAAATATAAAAAAAGAAAATCAGCCCGTATATTACCTGTGCGATAAGGTATATATTATAGAGATTTAAAGATTTAAAGCCTTAAGTCATTTTATGGTTAGAGCAGAAAAAAAAATCACATTGCGCACAAAGAATTTGCTACAGCCGTCTTATCTTTCGCGTTTACTTGCAAATTATTGTAAAATCTATTCCTCTGTGATATAATTTATTTTTGTTTGAACCGATCTTGACACTATCAGAATTCCCATGTTTAAGAAATCTGTACTTAAATATTTGCGATTTGAAAGTATTGTTTGCTCTCCGTAGTAGTAGTAGTCGTTCACCTCGTCTTTTGCATTATGAAATATTAATGAAAATTATAGGAATGAACGGAACGGAATGGACAGGTTCTAGGAAGTGACTCGTGAGAAAATCTATTTGTTTTTGGACTGTGTCTGTTGTGTCTATTTCGTTTAAGTTATGTGTCTGTTCTGTACTGTGTCTGCTGTGTCTGTGACACACAATCAGAAAGTTATTGTTGATATTGGTGGTGGTGGATATTGGTGGTGGTTATTGGTGATATTGTTAAGGATGTTTAATTATACATGTGCTCCTTTTTTTGATCCCAATATGGATGACATAAGCTTAGATAAATACAATACATACGAAGGTACACTCACCTTCATTTGCCAACAACCCACATTATTACAGTAGCGAGGATTGATTGTCATTCCCCCACAGTGGTACCACCTCGAGTGAATGAGTGAGTGCCACAGCTGTACAAAGTCACCTCACGATCAAGGAACAGTTCAGGTTCAGACGCGGCTAGCATTGGATGGAGTTATACTGAATTGACATGACCCACAGTTGGATTAAGTAGTGTGGAATTTCTATATACCCACGTCATCCATTTATAACCGTACTGAAAGACATCAGTGTGGCAAGAACTATTTTACTGTTAGTTCTTTATTGAGAAGGATATCATCATAGGATGTGAAACAGACCGGATTTGGCTTAAAAAGAAAGGGAGTACTGGTAGTGAAGGTGGCCATCACAAAAGGAACCCTGAAACCCACTCCTGGGTCGCAACTCCCAGGCACTGCTTTGGTTCTTTTCTCTGCAATATGATGGACTTAATTCCTGCACGATCAATCCATGAGGCATTGCTAAGAACTCCATCTCTTTGAGATTTCAACTTCAAGTCTTGTCTGAGTTAATCCAGTTATGGAAGATAATAATCCAACCAAACCATTATTATTGAAGTAAGCCCGCTGATGTGCCTTTACATATCTAGGGCTATCAACACATGGTCGATTGTTCCTAAGGTAGGTAAATCAACACCTGTGTTAACTGTTGACTGATGCACCAATGTGTTTTTTAAAGACATACTTATACCCAGACTCGAGGCGTGAATTGAACACACTACCACCGAGGTAGGTAGGGCCACTGCGAACTGCCGCAACGGGCCATCCAGCTCAGATCTTGGTGTATATGCCAAAATCTGAGCTTATGGGACAATATTAACGGAAACACGGGATGCTCAGTTTGACATAATGCTTTTAGCTAAGGTTACTATTTATAATTCCTTTATATGAATAAAGAACAGTTTCTTTAATTAAATTAGGAAGAAAAACTTGACATGCGCAAGAGTATAATTGTTAATATTTTTGAATACTTACGTACTTCCTTACTCAAAAATTTAAAAACCTATTAATTCTCAACCTTGATTTTTATAATATAAATTTAAATTAATTTAATTAGTGGCAAATAATTTTAAGGTATTTCATTTACTGAAGCTAGATATAGCTTCATTGGAATGATCATTTCAATGATCATGTAATGTAGCCGGGGACTTTGTATAGCTGCACAAGGTTTTATAGAACTTTGTAGTCTTCAAGGATAAAAATGTACAAACACTTTGAACTATGTCTGGCTCCGGCATAAGTAATTGTATAAATAAATAAATAAAATAAAATATATAGGACTATATGACACACGGGCGTCTGTTCCTAAGGTAGACAACTTAATGCCTGTGTTATAGGTAACAGCTGATAGAAATTAATACAAAATTCAATTACTGTGTTTCGAAGCTCCTTGGATTCTTAAAGTTTTTGGAGTAGAGCGAGGTGATAATAAAATATGCTTTCTTTCTTATGCGACTTTATATTTTCAACAATTTCTTAAAAGTGACTTAACAATCAAATTTCCTTGGTTACAAAATAATTCAAAAAAACATTCTATTTTAAAAGACACGAAAGAGGTTAATTACGCCTAAACAACTTTTATTTGTTATTTTATTATAACAGTGATTTTTATACATTTATTGCATTCTTATACATCAGTCTCAAACGTTTAAATAACATAGTGAATAAGTTAGCAAACTAAAGAAATTGTTAAAATGAGATAGTGTTTTTCGTTTGTTTGAGTTGTTTGTTATTACAAAAATAATTGCTGTTTGTATTCTTTATTGATGATTTGTTCACTACATACTTATATTTTGTATATTAATCTAGTGGAATGCACTTTTTTTTGTATCAGTTTCTTTTAACTAGCACAGAAATAAGGGCTATAACTCAATCGTACCAAATGCAAGTTTCTTAAAAATAAATAAATAAGTGATCGCCCTGGCTGCTTTGCGGTTATTTTTTTTTTGTTTCTATAGAAAAATCCTTGTATATGTGTGTTTATTGTTAAAATTAACGTCGAAAAGCTCCGAAATGCCCTATTGTAGAATTCATAACTCGAAAAAAAGATTCAGCGAGCGAAAAGAGATGGAATAACACTCATTAGAGTGCAAAAACCAACTTCGAAACGAAAAAAAATATACATGCTTTTTTGCCAGAAGTAACCAAATAGAATAATTAACGTTAATTATTTTGTTTTCAATTAATGATTTTCTATTAATAATTACTATGATCCCATTCAAATTTGGCTATCAATTTTATATCCGGTAGATTTCACCCCGGTAGCGTCAATCAAAGTAGCCAACTTTAAATAATTAATGGAACGTTAGGATCACTTGAGAGAAACCGACGCTGGTTCGTGGAATATGCACGTGCATTACTTCCGAACGACTGCATCAAATTGGACAATTTCTTTTTTGTCGTGTTCGTTATTGTTAGGACAAGATTTGTATAATAAAAAAGGAATGGCAAAGCGGAAATGGAACGGAAACGGAACGGTGACGGGAACGTGAACGGGTAATAATGTTACAGAATGATAGAATGTAGTAAATAGTATGTAACCCAACGTTCGGGCAGGATAACGTCTGTTGGGACAGTTAGTATGTATATGAAAATCATTCGTTGTTACTTAGTCTCGCTAAAACTCTAAAACGGCTGGACCGATATAAATTCTGTTTGTTTTCTTTTATACCCCTTATTTCACGGAAGGCTTAAAAGAAAAGAAAGAAAGGAAAAAAGGAAAGGTTATTTAAAAATGTGAAAATAAAAAGTAAGAAATAATTATGTTGAATACTTTAAAATGCTTCAAATGCATGGACGTTCCTACTAGACCTTTAGAGTGACTTGTTATGTAAAATTATTATTTGTGTACATTCGGTCATTGTCACGTTTTATGGAAGAGACATAAGGGATATAGGTTAATTGGTTTGATGGTTTTAATTTTAAATTTAATACATGTTAAAATCATTTTGTGCCCATGACTTCGTGCAATCTGAATAGTTCAAATGCAAATTCTTTATTTACCTGACTGTTATAATGTTCTTATTAATATATAATACTAGTTGTTACTTGTGATATTCGTCCGCCTTAAATTAGGTGAGAAATTTTAGCGTGATGATATATAGACTATATAGCCGTCCTCGATAAATGGGCTATCTAACACTGAAAGAATTATTCAAATCGGAAAAGTAGTTTCTGAGATTATTGCATTCAAGTAAACGAACAACCAAACTCTTCAGCTTTATATATTAAGTATCTTATATATGAAATTCTCGTGTCGTAATGTTAGTTACCGCACTCCTCCGAAACGGCTTGACCGATTTTTATGAAATTTTATATGCTTATTCGGTAGGTCTGAGAATCGAAGTACAGTGCAGTAAAAAAAACATTAATTTCAAATGATAATAAAAATTCTGTTTAAGTATGTATATCTTTACAACAACACACATACATACACACATGCACACACACGCGCACACGCGCGCATGCATGTAATAGTATCATTCACCCACAATATATTTGTCATTTTTAACGGGAAGGAACTAGCTCCTGTAACACAGTTTAAGCTAGCTAAGAAGCTAGGACTACATAATTGTTCTTTGGAAGGTATTTTATTTTGAATAAAGATATTTTGAATTTTTGAATTTCGAATTTTTGATAACAGCAGTAACTTTTAATTATTATCAGGCTTCAGGAAATCTGAGGACTACAGAAGGAATCCAATTTCAGCGTTCATTCAGAATGACTCAGGAATAATAAAAATACGTCCGCATAAAAATATCAGAACCGTAGAAAATATTTAATTAAAATTTTACACACTTTCCACGTCTCCCCTAATTACCACAAAAATTCGGGCGCTGTCATACATTTAACTATAAAACTCACGTTAATACATTAAACGTGAGTTTTATTACTTCAAAGTTGAAAAAGTATAATAAAAGGCTAATGAACATTAAAATAGATCGCTCAATTATATTACACTTGCAGTGCCCACAACTTCGTTCACAAAAAAAAATAGATAAAATTTTAGCGTAATAATATATAGCTTATTGCCTTCCTCAATAAATGGGCTATTTAAAACTGAAAGAATTTTTCAAATCGGGCCAGTAGTTCATGAGATAATCGCGTTCAAGTAAACAAACAAACTCTTCAGCTTTATACATTAGTATAGATTTGAGGTTTATATTAATTGAAAAAGTTTACATAATTAAAATTGTTTTTTAAATAAATAAAATTGAAGTAAATGTTAAAAGCTCTTTTAGTAAATCCATATATAATTTAATAATTTGAGGAGGTCGTGGCCTAATCAGTGGTCGGTATTTGAGTCGATCGCTAAGTTAAGTTGCTCTGGCTGCGACCGGGTTTTTTTACCTAATATTACGCAAACGAAATCGCGGGCACAGCTAGTTTTGTATAAACAAGATTTTAATCCTTATCCGAAAAATATTTTTAAACTCCTAGGTGATATGAGTAGCCCTCGTGGAAGAAGTCACGGGGTACAGCTAGTGTAACATAAAAATAGTATGTATTTATTTATTTCAGGCATTCGCCTATATTATGTTTCATAGTGTATAGTCAACCAAGAAAGTGCTTTACCATTTTGGATGACAGCTCCTACTTAAAGAAAATTTTGCTTACCGATTACGCATAATGCTTAACAAGCAAAAATGAGTCTTTAAACTAATTGACGTGCAAACGACATTCGATTTTAGCGTGGCGAACCAATTTCTTGGTCGACTGTACATCCTGAGATAGTGTCCTAAAAACTTACACTATCGTATAATTTTTTGTGATCTTTACAGATTACCTATGACAAAGGTCCTCCCTACAGAGCCTATGGAACATACGATATATGATGCTGCACACAGACTTGGTGTCCTGTTGAAATCCTGTGATACCTTCGAATGCCCGCTGTCGTTGGTGGATTTGGCGAAAGGTTATTACAACGCGCCAGCGCCTGCTGTCGATATATCTAAGAGTCCTTGGGCCTTATTCAGCAGTCGATTTGGATAATTATTAGACGATATTTTCTTTAATCATAATAAAATAGATTTAATGTTTAACACTTTTTATTACCTCTCTATCGTCAATCGCATGCTTAATCGTAAACTGACCTAACTCAAAAAATCTGATTTTTGAGAAATCGTAAAGTTTTGTCATTTAACACTTATTCCGCTTATAATTCGATAAAAACGACATTATAGTAAATAATTATGTATTTTAATTGTAGTTAATGAAGTCGTGAATGATATTGAACTGTTATTTTAATGAGATTTTATTATTTGTTTGTTTTTTTTTAACAATAACCTTATTCTAGTTAGAAAGACAAAAATAGCTGTATCTCAGTGTTGGATGGAGATTTTAATATATAAAGCTGAAGAGTTTGTTTGTTTACGTGAAGACGCTAATCTCAGGAAATATTGGTGTTTAAATGTATAATATATAAAAACTCGATAAAAAACTCATTTTTTTTAAATATAGAATTCTATGTATAAGCCCAAGTCTATCTATAAGCTTGTCAGAAAAATCATACCAATAAAGCGCTTAAAAATGAAAAAGTAACATTTTTATTGTATTACATTATTACCTATACTTGTTGAAAATAAAAGATAAAGAAACTAGGAAAACAATATCTGTAAAGTATACAATTATACAACTGGTCCGATTTGAAAAAGTCTTTCAGCGTTAGATAGCCCATTTATCGAGGAAGGCTATAGGCTATCATCACGCTAAAATTGAATCTATTTTTTAAACAAATTTTACGCAGAGAAGTCGTGGGCCCAGTGCTAGTTGTTCATATTTCTCTAAAATGTAAAACGTTTATTAGATGCGATGTTGTAAGGTGTTACGTTGCGTAGTCGTGTTTGTTTTGGCCCTAAAGTCTTATTAAACCTTCTCAGGAGAAATAAGCTGCTTGAAGTTATTTGCGTCGATAGCTTTTTAAAAGATATAAGCAGTCAAATAGGATCCAATACTTAGTAACGTTATTGGCACGAGATCGTATCAAAGAGATGTGGAATTATTTGATATTGTTAATTTGTGGTAACTGTTTAATTAGGTCGTGTTTCGGTGTCTATTTGGATGGTTTTAAGGAATAACGAGCAAATAACATGTCAACCTATACGGCTTCATAAGAAGATCTGTACGGACATCCACAACTCTTTGATTAATATTTAGGTTGATTTAAGAGAAGAGACAATTAATATCCTTAGAAATTCAATCACAAAGTATAAATTAATAACCTAAACGCAAACTATCATCGTTACAGAAACTAAGTATTTTATAGTTTTATCATAAAACCATCGGAAGCACGTTTCGCGTCCTTGTTTATTTTCTTCTTCAACTCTTCACAATTTACGCCTCTTGACGAACATATCATACTTAATAACAAATTGACCTAACTTAAAAAATTGATCTTTGAGAAATCGAAAAAAAAGTGTGTCTACCTTAGGAACGGACGTCCGTGTGTCATAATAGTCCTGTATATTTATTTATTGCTATTACTCTTTATTTTTTTAAAAATGTGCTACTTTCTAGAATAGTCTTTCTACGCAGGAAGTTATAATCATTCAGCATCTAAAGATCATACGTTTTTATATTTGAAGGTCATCTGTTTTAATAGCATTAAAATTAATCAGCAAGACTTGTGAGACCATCGTCGTTGATAAAAAGTTAGCTAATTAATTTTATACCAAATTAAATTATATCGGGCGTCGAACTTACCGCAGATTAAGCAATCCCGCAAAAAATCAACTGTTTAAATAATTTACACGGCCCAACTAGCAGCAATGATCTACAAAGATAAAACAACAAAAACTAGATATTTAATAATAATTAATTACACTTTAGACTATATTGCGAAGAAGTAAGTTTTTATTTTACAATATATGTACATTTATACATATTTCGTCATCAAAAATAAATTTTAACACACTTTTGTATAATATTTTGTTCGTATTAATATTGCTTATTGAAAGTAAAAACTCAATAACATAATACATAATACTAATATATAAAGCTGAAGAGTTTGTTTGTTTGCTTGAACGCGCTAGTCTCAGGAACTTCTGCTCCGATTTGAAAAATTATTTCAGTGTTAGATAGCTTATCGAGGACGGCTATAAATCATGACGCTAAAATAAAATAATACAAACGCTGGGTAATTTTATAGTAATTTACAGTGTGTACACTTTTCACTTAAATCAAACGCTTAACAAAATCTTCTTCTTCCTAGCGTAATCCCGGTTAAATACCAGGGTCCGCTTACATTGCAGAGGATTTGGCTTCGGGGCGAGTTAAGATGACCGATTGCCATCTGACGTCATCCTCGGAACCCCCACGATCTCTACAACCTTACGATTAAGTGTAACGAACAATATATCTTATATTAACAAAGGTACGAATTAGTTCAAAGCAATTACGTCGCGACGTTTCTGTAAGCTACCCTCTATCGCTCGTATGTTATTTGATACCACTGTACTGTAAGGCGGAATACACAACATCGGTCTTTACTAAAAATTAACTAGAAATACTTTCAGGTATGTTTGAAATTCGAATAGTTTTGACGAGCGTCAGCATACAGTCTCATATTGTAAAATAATAAGTGGTTATAGGCTGTATGCTGGACGCTCGTTGCCTTTTAACGTATAGAAAAGAAATTAGGAAAAATTGTAAAGGATTTGGCGGGTATTGCAAAGACGAAAACACGGTGCTGTTTTAAAAAAAATATTAAATATTATCGAGAGGATAGATAAGGATTCACAAAATTGTTGAAACATATTTAATAAAGGAATTAATTCAAACAGTATGTTTGATATGTTTGTTTTCCGTATGGTTCGAGGAATAGATTGTGCAGAGGAAGTGTGTCACTAGCCGATTAGGTCTGGCTCATGGCCCAATAACACTGTTTTTTTTTTTAAAACTAATATTATGTAACATATTTTATGGAAAAGCGGCATCTCCTAACACAAGTAATTCTTTATTCGATTTTCTATGATTTTTATTATTGAAATTGTACACGAGTTATATTGTAGCATTATGTGATCGTCGATTCGTATTTTGCAGTATTATTGATACTATAAATAAATAAATAATTATTATTAACCAAAGGTGTTCAGTTTACCATTTCCAATATATACGACATATGTATATGATCTAATTCTATAGTGTTAGTGTGTTTTTACCATTCGCTATAAGTGTAATAATATTAAAGATGCTTCTTATAATTAATTTAAAAAGCTAAAGCTCTGTATACTTCATTATTTAACCAAAGTTGTACGCAAAATTCTAACCTATTTTTTACCTCGTACGTGTACACTATGCTTTATGTAGAAGGCAATGTGGTTTAAATTTCAGCTAAATACTAAACGATAAGTAGGCGGCTTACCTTTCGGAGTAGATAGATTAATTCTCCTTTATTTCAATCTCAGTTTATGGCTATATCATTTTCATATCGGTTAAAAATAAGTTATGCCTAATGCCGGAGCCAGACATAGTTCAAAGTGTTTGTACATTATTGTCCTTGAAGTCTACAAAGTTCTACAAAACTTTGCGCAGCTACACAAAATCCCCGGTCATACTAAATGATCATTCAAATGAAGTTATGTCTGGCTTCGGGATAATTCTATTAACGGCGTAAAGATATATAGTAGCTATTTGACATTCCAAGACGTTGACAGAAGTCAATCACGAGTAAGTGCGAAATAAAGTTTTTTGTGGTCTTGTGATTTGCTCGACAGTCTTGAGAAATCCATACTGACGAAATTACAGTGTTCACTTGTGTTACAATTTGTAACGATCTTTCGTATAAAATGTCTCAATTCTTTGGTCGATATTATAACCGCTGAAATAAAGAATGGTAGCTTTCTATTCTGTTACAGAAGAATAACACTATTCTATAGCCCTTTTGGTGATGATGCGATGATTCATCTCATGAGCAAATGTTCATGGTTTTTCATCAATGACATAGAAACATTAAAAATAGTTTCTGATTGTTCACTAATTAAATAGAAATGGCGAAGAGCGTGTCAAGACACGCTTATATAGACGGGTTCCGTATCTGATACGCTATAAACTTATTTGATAATAACTTCAAAAGTTGTTGTTCGATTTCGTTCAAAATAATTTTTCTTATAAGATTGTAGAATATTCTATCAACATGGAAAATTTCAAGTCTCTACCTCTAATAGTTTGGAAATGCTACGGGGGGACCACCTTGAGTGCGGAAAAAGGGACGGACAGACGGACAGAGTGATAGGGTAAGTATTCCTTGCTTTACGTAACCTTAAGATGCATGAGAAACTAAACTACTTTAAAGTAGTTTAGTTTCTCATGCATGTCTTGGATTTCCGCGAAGTAACGCAGAGATTAAGTAATAATTTTAAGTGAGTAAAATTTGTGGATTATATCTAAAGCGTTCTGTAATTGAAAACTCAAGTATTTAATTGAATATAACTTCTAATGGGTTATCATTATTTGTAGTTTAAATTTACGTAAATACTTGGTAAAGTAACTAAGTAAACCTTTATAAGAGCTTTAAGATACTACAGTTTATAATCACAAGATATAACAGAAATTTTCTAGCTACTAAAAACCCGCTCCGTTCTATTAATTTTGCAGATAGTGCCTAATCTTCGTTGACAACGTCTTAAGACTACCACATTATACCACTACTACATAAATTATATGGCTTTAATCTTGTCTAACGACTAGTCTCTTGTTAATTAATTATTCATAAGTTTTGTGGATCGTCATGTTACCGGCTGAGCCTTAACTAGTCAAAAACATCTCAGCAAAAACATTTTGGTGTAAAATGTTGCTACAACGAGAAAATTTGGCTCGCACTGTCAAAAGGTTATCAGATCTCTTTTAGAGCCACGCTTCTAACTCTACACGCCCGTACCCTACACGCCGTAACTCCACACGCCCTTACTCTACTCGCCTTAACTCTACACGCCGTAACTTTATTGACTCTTTATCTTCGTCAAAATATGTGGCTTAGCCATTTCGTTACCTTTGGATGGACGTAAGTGAAAGTGAAAAAGTTATTCACTGATCATTACTTTTCAGTTATACAATAATTTTTGTAGTTACAAAACAGCTATGTCACAAAATTTGTATTCCTTTCCTTCAATGGCAACCAAGCTGACCAAAGTTGTTACAAATACTCTAAAAGAGAATACAGTAATATTTCATAACTTAATTAATGTTTCCTTCCTACTTTTTATGTTTATTAAAGCACTGGTAAAAGTCCTATTTTCACCTGAACAGTTTTATTTAAATTAAATTTTAACTTTATGAAAAACGGTTTCATCTCGCAGTGGAATTTTGCACAGCCAAAGCAATTGCTCTCGACGCCGGAGCGTGGAAATGAACTAATTTACCGAATTTGGACGTTTATTTATAATTTCCGGGGAGGAGCCTAATTCTCTTTTATCTTCATTAGTAACTTCCTTGCAATAATATTTAAGACTTCAAGCAATAATATTATAAAAAATACTCAAAGTGGTTTAGTTTTCCTTCCTTTGAAAAAGTACGCGTAAACATAAAAATAGACAAACTGTTTAACGTCACCGAATTGAGAATAATTCTGGGAATAAATTTAGAATAATGTACCTATTTTATTGGGCATTTCTTCAGATTGAACCCTTGGAAGTCTTGAAATCAAATTAACTTTTTCGATCTTAAAAATCTATTCAAAATTAACTCAAATAACACGGTAAGATCTCTCGATACAAACGAATTGACCTTTTGATGAATTTTACCGGATCAAAGTGGAGTGGGACTTGATGTTCTTTTATATAATTAATTATTTTAAAAAAAGCCTTATTTTTTTTAATAATTTCCCTGAATGCTAGTTTAAGGAACTTAAAGCGTTTTTATAACTAACAAAAAGAACTTATAAAATGAACACGACACCCCTGAACAAGAATCCGTTAATTGCAGCCAAGAACCAGCTCCTTCACGTCAGCTTGCAAATTGAAAAATCTCATCAATAATGGTGCTTTCGTAGAGCTACACGTCAGACTTATTACACACCTCTTTATGCTTCTTCTATCTAGAGTTATCCCGGTCTAGTCTCAGAGTCCTTTTAAATAGCAGAGGATGTAGCTGTGGGGCAAGTTAAGATGACCGTCTACCGTCATCCCCGGAACTCCTATAATATTACGACTAATATCACTTAGTTACATTTATAGAGATCCAATGATTTAGGTGCCATCCGAAACACGGAGGAGGTCGGATATTTGAAAACCAGTATTAGAATGGGTCATACATCTATCAGTCTGCTGCGGTAAGAACTGCTTAACCTGGCGTCCCCACTTTTTGTTTTGGAGATATAAAAAATAAAACGATGCTAAGAAGTTGTTGACTGCCCACGACAGTCCGCTGCTGGACTAACTTCTATTCATGGGCATGCCTTTAATCTTTGCCAAATGTGGCCGTTTCTTTTCTGCTACTTTTACAGTGTCATCACCCTTTTGATTTTAAACTATTGATCTGTCGTTAACTCTCCTTGAATTGGAGTAATTACTACTTTAGTTTTCATAAACCTGGGATCATTCAGGTCACTGAAAATAGCCGAGGGGCTAGGCTTTCAATTATTCCTAGGCCTACCACGAACATTATCATCCTAAGTAATGTCGACTCGTCTAATTAGCACAAAACATTTTGTACAAGGCCATATGACTGTAAATAAAGATCTTCTTATTCTTATTTATTCCTTTAAATCCAGATCGAAATGGGTCAAATTACGTTCGGATTGAATAAACCTTTTTAATCCAATCTTTACCGTTATAGCTTAGTTTAAAGCTGAAGAATCAATTTAAATTCTAAGTACTTAATAATAAAATAAATAAAATATTTGACATCAGTAATCATGACGTTTTGTCGCGGATATCCGGTACTAGAGCGGAAATAGTATAAAGTCAAAATACAATTATAAGGCGCAGAGATTAAAGTATCGCATTCGGACACATTACAATTAAAATAGATTAAATAAATTATATAAATGAGTGAATATTTAAAAATGTGCATTTTTGACGTTCCTAATTTTTCCGAATATTGTCCTAAATGTATTTTTTTTAACTTTAATGGAAAATTTATTGTTCATATTAGGGATGGTACGGAAGAGTTACATCGGAACCGAAGTTTATTTGGTTTATCGAAAGTGGAATCAGAACCAAAATCATCAGATAATATGAGCAATAAGAATTGGCTGATATTAGGTTATAAACCAACCAAATTAAATAGCCCCCAAACCAAATTTAATAGCGCAATATTACTTGGCAGTCATATTTACATTTATCTATGTAGCGTAAACATATTTTTGTAGCAACGGTTACAAAATGGTCTACTTTGTGTATGCCATTGAAACGGAGTACCAAATGTTGATGAAACCATTTGAAGCGTGAGCTCCGTGACTAATAAAAGCATTGATTTGGTACAGAGTCATGAGAGAGCTATTTATCTATTCGTATATACATAAATATAAATCAAACAGACGCGCGTGTATATCGGTGAATTCAAATTTCTATGCTCTTTAACCAAATGATCGAAGTCAATAGATTTAAAAGCATCGCTTTGAATTAAATGTATTGATAAAATCAGAGTAATTATTTTTGAAAAGACATATGTACGATTTTCAATTTGCAGAGAGTTATTGTAAAGAAATTACGCGAACTAATGTGGCGCGGGCGCCGCCGGGAATGCGCGCCATTTTGTTTCCCCCCGTAATTACGTAATTAGTAGCGATGTATTAAAGTGCATTTACGTCGTGGGTCCTTTTGTCCGCGCTCGGTGTGCGCGCGCGCCTTTTTGTTTCCTTCGTGACAGCTGTTTGTGCGTTCCTTTTTGCACTTTCGTGATAAAAACGGCTTTCTTTTCAAAACTCCTAAATTAAAAATATGTCGCTATTGATTGGCGAAAAAAAATATTTTTTAATATTTCTTCTTCTACCTTCAGTTAACCTGGTCTAGTTAGCCAAGGTCCGCTTGGATTGCAGAGAATCTGGTTCTAGCGCGAGTTAAGATAACCGATTGCCGTCTGGTGTCATCCGCAGTGATATCATTGGGGACCCACTGTTTTAAGCGCCTTCCGAAGCACGGAGGAGGTCAGATATTTGATAACCAACCTTATAAGCGGCATAATATTGATAATCCATCTACCACCTGGCCGCGGTAAGAGCTACTTAGCCTAGCGATCGAATCAAATGCAGACTACTGATTAAGTTGCGACCTCTTCAATTATTATTTATTTTATGAAATATATCTGTGGTAAAAAAATATAGAAACATTGTGTTATGCCGAAGTCAAATATAGCTCAAAGTGTTTGTACATTTTTGTCCTTGAAGACTACAAAATTCTACAAAACTTTGCGCAGCTACTCAAAGTCCCCGGCCACACTACATGATCATTGAAATGATCATTCAAATGAAGCTATATCTGGCTCTGGCAGAAAATACGCCATTTTCTATTTTTTCTACTAAAAACTAACGTATGTACTTTTAGACCATAAACAAAACCATCAGGAGATAAACTATATACCGGATACTTATGACGTAAATACACTTTTAGTCTGTGATGATATATCTTTATACATAAATTTTCGTCAGTAATTTTCAAAACAACTTGCTTGCTAATTACCGGTGAATCGTAGGCAACAAAAACCATTTAAATGTATTAAACAATTAAAATGTAAATTTTTGGCATGTTGTTATCTATTTAAAAATCTCGATTATATTTTTAGCATTTTGTTAAAGTGAGATAATGTTCTAGAATATAGATAAGGCCATTTGTTTCAATGTTTTATTACATGTTAGCTCCTGCCCGTGGCTTGGTCCGCTTTAGATTAGAAAAATGTTCTCTAGTTTGTTTCTACTTATTCCGCTGTGATAAAATATTTAGTCGATCAAGAAAGTGCTTTACCATTTTAGTTCCTGCTTAAAGAAAATTGTGTTAAGGGTTATTATTAGAAATTAACGTAATGTATAACAAGCAAAAATAAGCCTTTTAACTGACGTGAAAACAACATTCGACCTTAGCGGGGCAAACCAATTTCTAGGTCGACTATACTCTAAAATCTAAGTTTGACAAATCTTAAACCATGTTACAAACATGACGTAGATCTTGTAAGTGAAAACTTTTTCACTTCCCCAAAAATAAGGT
The DNA here is from genome assembly GCA_024363005.1 of Charaxes varanes. Taxonomy (NCBI): domain Eukaryota; kingdom Metazoa; phylum Arthropoda; class Insecta; order Lepidoptera; family Nymphalidae; genus Charaxes; species Charaxes varanes. The sequence goes on from JANCMC010005487.1 coordinate 162,886, forward strand.
TGAGGTGTCATTCGATTCAGAATCGAATATAGTTTCTAAAAGAAATTAAGACATGCTCTCAAAATTATAAACAATTAACTGAAACAAAAAGGGGTCTCGTTGTTTTTTATATCTCAAAAACTATAACGAGGAGGGAGTCATATTTGAAATTTCCATTCATTCATTCGTTCATTCATTCATCCAAATTAATTTTAGACTTGAATATCGTACTCTATGTCTGTCAAATATGTTTTACGCCGGAGCCACACATAGCTCAAAGTATTTGTACATTTTTGTTCTTGAAGACTACAAAGTTCTACAAAACTTTGCGCAGATACACAAAGTCCCTGACCATACTACATGATCAGTCAAATGATCCTTCAAATGAAGCTATGTCAGGCTCCGGCATTAGAAATATTACTACAATATATATATTAGAAATATGACTTACAATCTTTTTATAGTTTTATAGTGTTTTATGAAATGATTATCTCTCAATACACGATCCGACCCAAGATGAACTTTGTAACAAATACCAATATTTGTAATATAATTGTTTGTAATTGTGTATTGTTTGTGATTTGTCTATGAGAAAATCATGAGCTGCGGTCAAAGGGAATTTATTGCAATTATTGCTACTTCAGAACTAACTGCGAGTAAGATGACGTACGTTGAGTGTAATGTAATGAGAATGGACGAAACTTCTAGTATTGGGCAATAAAACATTCAACGACTTGTTCATCATTTTATTTAATGCTAATTTTATCCCGTGACTACATCGGATTTGTTTTCTTCGACGTTCATACCAACTATTAACCCCTATTAAACTCCTTTCAACTATCATTTTTGCGATAACAAGTAGCCTTCCTCATTCTTCAAGGTTCAATCAATCTCTATACTAAAATTCATCAAAATAGATTCAGCCGTTTAGGCGTGAAAACGTAACAGACAGAGTTACTTTCCGGTATGTAATATTAGTAAGAATGCTTTCAATTTCCTATTCATATGAGTAGGCCAGGTTTTAAAAAAAAAACATTTTCTAAAAATCATTTTTTATATCCTTTAGGAACAGTACTATTATCTAGGTGATAGGAACCTTATGTCCTTCTTTTTAGTCCTCGTAGTCAGTAAAGAAAGAAAGAAAAACAGAAACATTTATTTTTGAGCTACACTATACATAAACTTTATATACTTTAAAAAACACTATAAAATAACACAAATATAAAAATAAACTATAGTCTATAAGTGTAATAATGCTCCAAAGAACAGTGTAGCCTCTCAGAATTTCTAGAATTCGGCAACATTATCCCACTCCTAAAAGCAAAGAAAGTCAACTAAGGATTGCACTTTTATTCAAGAAAATTGTTATTGTAAAATTAAGAGTAGGTATTTGCGAGACGCATCTATGCGCATATTTACGCCTGAATGTCGTTATTATATATTTATCTTTTTTTGATCAATTATTAGTAATTTTAAATTAATAACCCAGTAATGTTGAGTTTATACAAAATATTAACTTTAGACGTAACATATTGATGATACTCTGATATATATAATAATCATGTTGTTTTGTGCTAATCATCATATAAATACTAGGTATTGGTAAACCAATACCTAGTATTTATATGATATCTAAAGATAATGACATTGTTGATGGTAAATTAGTGCGGTATTCCCTATACTCTTTTATAATCACGTCTAGATTATGAAGGACAGTAATTTAGATAATTTATTAAAATTGTTACAGTATATAAATAAATAAAAGTTATTTCTTCAAGGCATATAAAACTCAAATATATCACAAAAGGTAAGTGTAGTATAATAAAAATAAAAATGAAAACATTACAGTTATCTGGAACGCTTAATAAACCGTTCCAGATGTCATAGGTCACAGTTCTTAATTTCTATTTTTGTCATGGTGTACAGACAGCCAATAATTGAGGATAGGATTTGGCATCGTTCCGGAGACTAATTTAAGTATGCTATTATTAGAGCTCCTTAGTTTTGTCCAAAGTTGTATAGATCGTCTAGTAAATTTCAATCAATTATAAAGGCATATTGTTGCAGCCTGTGCGGCCGTTGTCTACTAACATTTAATGACGGATTAGAAAAAAAAATTAGCCCATTACCCCAACGGCGGTGGGGTTTGAACCGGGTACCTTGCGGATTTCAGTCTATACCTTATACCGTTGAGCTATTGAGGATCTACTAGACTTTGTTTGTTTGCTTGAATGCGCTAATCTCGAGAACTACTGGTACGATTTGAAAAATTCTTTTAGTTATAGATAGCCCTTTTATCGAGGAACACTATAGGATATATTATGATAACGCTAAAATTGAACCTATTTTTTCACCTTATTTTACGCGAAGTCGCTGGCACAGCTAGTTTATTATATTTGAAATGTGAGAGGTGAGTTTAAACAAAGAAAATAATAGATTGCTGTTAATAAAGCCCATAGTCAAGAGATAGACCCGTGATTGAGGAACTGAAAAATATATTTTAAATTTTCATACCGGTAAAAGCTGCCAAAATTCTGCCGCATTCGCACCAATTTTTTTAATTGGTCGTTGGCAAGGCTCCAGATCATCAATTTCAAATTTACCGTCATGTTACAGTGTGCTTCATTTATTCAAACATCGTCATTTTTATCTCGCTTCGTTTCACTAAAAACCGTCCGTTTATGTTTTCACTTTTGCAGAAACTGACAAAAATGAGGTTTACAGGTGTAATTTAGCGGGTTAGTTTGTAATCACAGGTTCGTAAACTCAATTTGCCCCTTTTTTAGTGTCGATGTAAACGCCAAAACTTTTTAATTAATTGCTAACAAATGAGGTCAGCAAATTGTTTAATAATATTTTTCGAAGCTGTTAGCGAATATTGTTATACTTTCTCTAATAATTCAGTGTATACAAAGTTTTATAAAAATAATTATTCCTAACATAATCTTGGCCTCCTTGTGTAGACATTAAAAGAAATAATAATCGTATTTTCTATACAAAGCAATTATTAATCTTTTAAAATTGTGATGAAGATAATTATAAAGCCATCATCACGCGGTGTTCCCAGGCGGTCACCCATCCAAGTACTGACCGCGCCCGACGTTGCTTAACTTCGGTGATCGGACCCGTTTAAGAATCAACAGTGCACAGAAAAACCGACTGTGGTTTATGATGCACTGACTATATTTTATAAGTAAAATTGGCTCTAAATAAAAAATTTAAATAAAATACAATAATTGTTAGAGGTGTCGCTCACCGAAACGGTGTCGCAAAGTTGTTCATGGACGCCGAAAATTCAGTGGGGCGATACACAAAAAAATGGCCAAAGGGTGTCAAGACACACTTATATAGAAGGGTTCCATATCTGTTACGCTATAAACGTATTTGTTAAATAACTTCAAAAGTTGTTATCCGATTTCGTTCAGAATAATTTTTCTGATGAGTTTTTGCATGTTCTATCAACATGGAAAATGCCAAGTCTCTACGTCTTATAGTTTAGAAATGCTAGGAGGGACCACCTTACGGGCAGACAGACGGACGGACGGACACAGCGAAATTATAAGGGTTCCTTATTCCTACGGAACCCTTAAAAACGACCAAATTTACTAATCAATGAATTTTTAAATCAAAAATTTCACTACGCTTTTTCATATTCATATTTGCTCTAAATATTCAATAATAATTATGTATTATTTATTTGAAATAGTTTACTGAAAAGGTATTCACGCGATAAAACAGTGATTAGGCTATTTTAGGCCATTTTTAGGAAATTTCAAATTCCCAACGAGCGAAGCTATTTCGGCCAATACCTAATTGGCCGAATTTACGAAATTATTTATAATACTAGTTCATACGGGACTATGTCGTTAAATATACTACTTATATATTAACACATGGGTTGTATTCTGTAATAATATATTATTATAAACAAGAGTTCATAGCTGATTCAATGGCCGGCATTTGAATCGATCGCTAGGTTAAGCAGATCTTACCGCGGCCGGGTGATAGATGGGTGATCAATTCTAACACTAGGTTTCGAAATCCGATCTCCTCCGTGTTTCGGAAGGCACGTAAAACAGTGGGACCCGATTAATGTCACTTTAATTAATGTCACTTTGTAATATATAAATCAATTAAATTTAAAACATATATCACGTGACACCGAACAGCACTCATACGCATGACGTCACTTCTTACTTGGTATTTTAGGTTTAGTTGACTGCAAGGCATAATATTACCTAGTTTCTGAAAAATAGTCAACTAGCCTACCCTTATTGTAGTTAAAGAGAATTCCATTCCCATTGTAATTTGATTTTCCTGGATGTGGACAGACTATTCACTTATGTATGAACAACTTAACAGGCTAGCTGTGAGCTTAGAAATTTTGTAGTAATATTTTAAAAATAGATCTTAAAATCTTGTAGATCTTGTGTAGTGAGCATTTGCATCTATTGCTAAAGTGTTGTATATTGCTATTGGAAGTTTTTCCGTTCTGTATTTGTGTTGTATGTCGGTCATTTTCTCAAGGTTAAGAAAAAATCATTTATTGGGTGTATTGCTAGACATTCGAGATAAAAATATTCCGGCCACTCATAAACGCAATGTCATGGCCTCATGTTCTAATATTGTCACGTCTAGTCCCAAGTTATATTTTCAATGCACAAAGTTTCTAACGCAAACTCTCAACAACATTTCAGAATTGCGTGAACAACATGCGCGGAAATAGTGACATTTCATTCGAAAAAAGAATACGCGAAGTTTGCCATTTACGGATATTCTTATTTAATAATGAACGCGCCTGTAAAGTAAGTTGTATGAAATTTCATTCATGTCGTATTTGTAAATATCGAACACGAGACACAATTTATCTACAAAAAAAATGAATCAGAAAATGGCGGCACTTTTTAATTATATTTATAGAAGCCTAGAGGTAAAATAAAAAATAATAGAAAACTAAAAATGGGACCTAACGTAAAATAATAGTAATAAAAATAAGCCTAACGTAAAATAACTGAGCACATTCGTTTGATTATTATTTTTATTTTACCTTTTATATACTTTTTCATACAGCCCGTACGGCCTTGTTACCTGTGCCTTATGAAAACCGAATAAACATAAAATATCCGTCTTCGACATTGGGAATTTTTAACACCAATTTTCCTTAGAAAAAAATGTTATGATGAGAAATGTATTGAAATATTTCAAAATGATATATATTTAAATACATTTTTAGTGCCTTTTTTCAATGAAAGTGTTTATTACTGGCTTTCCTATGCAAATTCATCCTCGTTGAATTGATGATTTTGTTACACAATATTTTGTAAATATTATTCACTCCCCGTTTTTCGATATTGAACAAAATGCGCTTTAAAAAATATGTAATATTCTTCTCGGGTCTATAAGAGATTGATAAAGTTTTCGAAAAAATCTACGATTGCCGTAACAGAATTTGTTAAGCTTTTGGTGGGTTGGTTACAGACTTATTTCATTGAAATTTTTCTATATAGATCTATGCTACTGCTTGAGGTTTTTAGTAACCTTAAAGGGCACGTATAAGACTAGAGCCTGCCCGAGGTTGGGTTACTTATTATTTTCTACATTCTATTATCCTATAATATTCTTTTATTATACCTATTCCCATTCCGGTTCTCGTTCCTGTTCCCGTTCCGTATAAAGGTATAGATAAATAACGTATACGGGAACGGGTATATTAAAAGATTATTATAGGATAATAGAATGTAGAAAATAATAATGGTTAACCCAAACTCAGGCAGGACAGCGTCTGCCGAGTCCGCTAGTCCGCTAGCTAGTCCAATATAAAATAATTAGAATTGCAAATATATTATGGCGTGGGAGCGACAAGTCTGAATACAAAAATTGCACGTCCTAACGCAACTCTTATTATGGAAGGTTGTTAATTACTTTACAAACTTCCGTGACATTTAACTAATTGCTAAACTGTCATCAACAAACGTATGCACTATATTTAGGTGATTTATTATTAGAAATATCGCGTTAAATCAATAAAGCTATAAATTTTATAAAAAGGCAAAGTTGCAATTTATTACGGTTATCAAGTTCGGGTTCTACATTATTATTACGCTAGGCTGGATTATTATTATTTATCGCCACCTATTTCTCGATATATATTTCATTTTATTTTGTAATGTTTATTTGTATTTAATAATTGATTCATTTAGATATTTATCCAATTAGTGTAAATTACATTGTTGTTTCTGTTTAATTTACATAAATAGACGAAGCAGGTAAAAGAAGACTCCTGCTTTTGTCCTATTAACATAAAACGATAAACAATTGTAATAAATTAAGAATTAGTGTTTGAGACAAAGATACGACTTGAGCCCTACAATGCCTTATAATGTACAAAATATAACAAAACACTGTTAATTATCAAAAAAAGCATAACTCATATGACAATCAGCAACTGAAAGCAAGAAAACAGAAAAAATTATCAATAAATACGGAATGTTGCATTGTTTTCCAAACTCAAATTGGTTGGAACTAAATATAGCTATTTCTATCTGATCTAATCTAATCAATATCTCTGCACAAAACTTCATATAATCCTGGCTCAGTATCTGCTATCTCCAATTTATAGAATGGTTGGTAATAAATGAAAATATTATCTGTATTTGAATACGATATCTTTATGCAAAATTAAACATCTTATTACTTTTATCTGTTTCCTCTTCAATATTTTTCTACATAGAGGATATCTGATATAAATCTTTTAGTTTATTTTTTATCTTTCCTCTTTATCACTTACAAAGTTATTTGATCTATCTAATGTTCCATATTTATCTATAAATCTTAGTCATACATCTATCTATCCTGCTTCACTTTTATCAATAATCTTATAAGTGGTTTATCTGTTTATCTTTTACTGATCTGACTGTCCTTCTTTTGTTGTGGTTATCAATTTCCTATGTCACCATCTTCCGTTAAATATATTATCATCAATTTACCTACCATCGAGGAGGACGTAGTCTAATCAATTGTCGTCATTTGAGACGATCGCTAAGCTATTTAGAGAAAATAAAATAATTCGTTGATAAATTATAGATTCTCAGATAACAATTATTACTATTATTATAGAAAATTATTAACAAGTGACTGTTATATTACAATTTAGTTGTTTGTAACATCCTACTGTAAAGCTGGGAATTTTGAGTTACAAAAACATACGTGGGAGGTATCATAATGTCAAAAAAGCAAATTGAGATGCTTGAACCGCGCAGTCTGCGGCCCTGGGTTATGGCGCAGGTGTCCCTGGATTTGTCCCTTTTTATATAAAGAAAGAACCCTAAAATGTAAACGAGCATATAACGACAATGAACGCTATCCTGTTACAAACTGTTAACATCACCCGCATCTCAAGTTTTTTACCAACGATCCCTTTTAACATCTTTTTTATTGTCACAGATTAACCACACACGAACTCCGAAACAAAACTACTTAGCATAGACACGACATCTACCATAGAGCATAGGCATGTCAGGGTTATATATTTTAGTACACTTCCTCCGCTATAAATTATGGTAGAAACTTAAACTTAAAATAAATAAGTTATGAGTGTCATATAATTATTACATGGCTAGTCATAACAAATGTAGTCTTTAATTTTAAGTTTCTGAATAAAGGCATTTTTCATTCCATTTTCATTTAAGTGCTATTGGATATTTAAATTTACTGATAATTTGATGGCGATACTAATTCTTTTTTTCATGTTTTTTTTAAAGTGAAAACATCTTTAGGCACGATGAGCATTTTTTAAGATGGGAAGTAAAACGTTCTGACTGAAATAAATTTGCGTCTTCATTCATTCCTCAAATTAAGCTATGTCTGACGCCGGCATTAGAAGACTCTCACTAAGTGATTGAATAGTGTTGTGTGAATTCATTTATATTTAGTTCTTTATCTATGGTTAATTTATAAGCTATACTTTCCCAACCAAAAATTCCTATTTCATCACTCAATGTTTTTTTTTTCACACTTCGTGTGTGGTCACATGTCGTAAGTCCTGGCTGTTTAGTATCGGTTAATTTATAAGGGTAATGTTTCGGTCACGTTGTAGAGATCAGTTAAGACGTGGTTAAGTCTATATATACCATGCAACTCTGTCTTTAAATAATGTGTATATCGTTGATGGCCTTATTAAATAAATAAATAAATAAATCATATATCACTACTGATTAAAGTAAAGCTCGTTTTAGAAAGTGAGTAAAATGTAAAATATCACCGCAAATATAATTACGAACAGATTTGGGTCAGGTCTCAGTATTCATATTTAATTATTTCTCTAACATTTTCAAATTCCCAAGTTGACCTTCCCATCATTGTTCTACCAACAATCCGTGGGCTCGCAAGTCACATTATTGCTCACTCAAATTACAGTAATTAGCGACGCAAAACCCTATCTTAGTATCCCTTAGCATTATACCGTTCTCTTAAGTTTAATGTAGTCTGGGATGTTGTCAAAAAGGCTTCATTCCATAAATTACTGAGTCTTGCTTGTAATAATGTGAGTTGTATTTTAAAAAGGCTAATTAATCTTCGTTACATTTTATAATAAATATGGCCAAAAGCGTGTCAAGACGCGCTTATATAGAAGGGTTTCGTATCTGATACGCTATAAACGTATTTGTTAAATATCTTCAAAATTTGTTGTCCGATTTCGTTCAGAATAATTTTCCTAATGAGTTTTTAGAATGTTCTATCTGTTCCTTGTAGTAGTACGGAACCCTAAAACTGATAAAAATCATTTAATAAAAAATCATTTCGACGACTGTTATTTTTAAACATGTTTAAGGAGAATTCTCTGAAAAGTCAAAATTATGACCATATTTTACTAAATGTTTGTATTGATTATACATTTTAAGATTATTGTTAAATATTAGTTCAGTTGAATGAAAGTACAAGCAAAAATCGAAGAATGCTATTTTAATATAATATTTCATAGTCATTACTACAGTTTCATTTATATATCGAATAACGTTACGACTAAGAGTCATAAGGATATTGGAAAGGATATATTTTTATGAAGGCGATAACATTACTCTAAGCGTAGTTCACCTATAGTTTATTTTCAAATGTGTCACTTGGGCTTATAATTTGGGGATGCGCCAACAAACTTGTAAAATAAGACTTGGGCCAGATTTTTTTATATAAGAATATTTAAACAGCCATTAAAATACAGCATAAATAGTTCTTATTGTTTTTTACTCTTTTAACATATTCCATAGGCAATTATTTTTAACTAGCTGTAACACGCGACTTTGTTCGCATTGAATTCGGCTTCATTTTCGCAACAAAGAGTCGCCTATGCCCTTCTCGAAGGAACAGTCTATATCTATACCAAAATTCAATCAAATTGTTTTAGCAGTTTAAACGCGAAAACTTAATAAACACAGTTACTTAGAAATTTAAAATAATCTTTGAGAAAGGGACGAATAATAATTTCATTGGGAGATGAAAGAGTATATATATAGGGTATTTTATTCCGGATATAATTAGGGCTTTTCTTAAAAATTAAACCAGTTTTGGATTTATCTGAAGATGTAAACGATATTTAAATTGCACGGTTTATGTAAAAGAAGTTGCGAGCTAGTATTGAATAAGTTTTGCTGACATTTATGTATCTCTCAGAGCAAAACCCTAATGGGAGATCATCAATCGATAGGAGATTCATCTCGCAGAACGGGAACGCCTGTTCCACGTCGCTATCCTCACAAAAAGTGTTCCGACCCTCGCCCCATAAGTTTTTGCACCGCTCTATGTTTACTTATTAGAGACCATAGCCATGTATTATCAGTGTCAATATTTTGCGTTTAATAATTTTGGAGCCTCAATAGTTCAAGGAGAATTTAATATCACTATAGGTTTGCACGGTTCTGTTCCCCTCCTGGTATGTTCTATTGTATTGATATGTAAAATATGCGTTTGTGGTTATTTTTAGACGAAATAAGATGTTATAGAAATATCGTATAAAGTGTAATTTCGAAGGTGGTCGTGGCCTAATCAGTGGTCGCCACTGCTGCTGCTGCGGTTGATACATTGGTGACCTATTCTAACACTAGTTTATATTTGATATCCGACCTCAAGCGCGTTCCACCGTAGACCGCATCTACACTTTATTAAGTGTGACTGCGGTCAAGCGCTTGCCTATCTCCAATGAAAAAAAAAGAAGTGTTGCGTTCGGTTTATGAGAGTTGCCGTTGGTCCAAACCCTTCTTTAAAGGCCGGCAAAGCATCTGTGAGCCTTTTGCTTGTTCAGATGTCCATGGGCGTCGATAGTCACTACTCGTTTGCCCCTTGTAAATAAAAATAGGTACACCTTTGTTTCTGTACAATTATCACTGTATTCATCATTTCATGCTGTTTTTTTTAAAGTAGTTATTATATCAAAGCATAACAAACAAACATACATAGTAAATGCCTGACCTTTTGGGCTCAAATTAGAAGAGAGCAAACATAGAGACAAGAATTTAAAAAAAAGTATATTTTGATCTATGCAACATTTTCAATTTTACTTACTTCTATAGATTAGTATAAGTAATACAGCACGCGAACGAAGCCAAAGCGGACAGCTAGTTAAAATATCGAGCGAAAATTCATCTTATCTTTTTTTATGTAAAACCCTTTATGATAAATGCTCACATTGGCCGTATATTGGGCATAGAGGCCGTTCGCCTCGTCACCGACGGGTTATAACTCGGTTCAATTTTATAAAGGACCAAAATTCAATTTTCGATGTCACCTCATGCGGGTTCAGAAAAATGCGTCCACTTTTTTGAGAAAATTCCGATATATTAAAGCGAAATTCGTCCTTATTATGGACATTATAAGCCGCTTATTTGACAACGTTGTTAATTTCATGTATCTTAGAGGAACAGTGGGAAGTAATTTCTTAGCATTTCATGGATTCACTCAGCGGATTTCAGGTCCATTGCTTTGCAAAGAGAGGAACCTAAGCAGTACCTGGAACTTAGGACCCATTCGATAAAACCTTAATCTAGGTTATATTTTTTATTAGATATAACAAGAGATAGCCGAAATTCAGCGGTACGGCTACAAATCTTTAGATTTGTGTAGTAAATATGAGTCTTCTGACACTATACACCACATTTAAAGAAAAGGGTATCTTTGTGGTTGCCCGCGAGAAAGTTGGAAACAATAGCCGAATGTGGGAAGCAAGTTCTTATGTGAAGAAGTAAGTGAATGTAATTTTTGCGTATGATAATTACAATCCTGCCTGTTATCTAGTCTAGATATATAAAAGCGAAAGGTCACCTATCACGAAATTTCGAAAACCGCGGAACGTGCAAACATGAAATTTGGCAAGGTGGCAGTTTATAGTAAATACAGAATTTTCGGTAGGACCCGATTAAGGAGGTCTAATCCAGAAACATGCGGCAGTTTACACGAACTTTCACACGCGGGAGTCCTACATGAAATAAATAGGTGTAACTGTACCTTAGCTTGAAGGTAATTAGTACATAAATTATGTTACAATTGATACTTTATTTGTGAATTTTTTTCCCCTTTATTAGTTAATGCTATCTATATTGAGGCATGTATGAAAAATACTAGTGAGAACATTACCCTATTTCCAATATTTAGAGAACTTACTGCTGTTCTCATGTCACATTGAGTAACATATAATGGGAATTTAATAAATCTCTAATGTACAATTGTATCTCTGTAAGTCGAACTTTATGGGAGACGCCAAAAATTTGAGTAATAGAGTTTTCGACTTAGCGGATTTTGTGCAAATTCATTCTTGTTGTTTTTTAAACAACTGTTTTTTCTTAAAATTAAAGTGGAAAATGTTACTTCTTGTAACATCAGCAATCTGCCAGGGAAAGTCCCATTAAAATCGGTCGGTTAAAGCCGTGTCGGAAATTATCCGGAACAGACAAACTTTTTTTTTATTGGTTTTTGTTTTTGTTAAAGGTGTCGTGTATATAGCAATTATTAGCGAAATGAAATTAGTAAAAGAATATAATTTCGTCGTTTACAAACAAACAGTTTAATCTAATAAATAAAATAATTCAGTTCATTTTTTTGTCACTTATTAAATACAATGTGATGAGTGAAATAGGTATTTTTGTCTCTCCTCTACCAGGACTAAAGTGTGATAGCAAAACCGACCATCATCGTGCGTTCACGCTAGTATGTCCATGCGTTCCATACATAATTAGTCAACTTTCTTTTAATCTCACGTAGTAGTTAATTGATATTTACATTTAATGTTATTTTTTTTCGTCATATATGATCATATATCAGGTCCTGAGTATCGTAAGTGTCTCACCAGTCAACCTGTGTGACTTTTTTTTTGTGTGACTTGTTCTTTTGGTGTTTCTGAAAAAATTGTTACTATTTTTTAAAGGCATGACGACAAGTACAACCTCGTGCTCGTAATGCGCGACAACAACGGCAAGCATCGTGAGGCGTCCATCAACAAAACCTTTGCCAACTTCATCGACGTCAACGGGACTGTGGTCCAGAGTCTGGTCTCGAACGAGATACTTAAGTTGTACAACTCGCTGTCTTCCGAGAAAAAGGAGAAATAATTCGAATAATTGTGTCTCTCTATGTCAATACGTGTCTAAGTATAGTCGACCAAGAAATTGGTTTGCCTAAGGTCGAATTTCCTTTGCACATCAAATAGTTAACAAGGCTTATTTTTGCTTGTTATGCGTTACGTTAATTTCTGACAATAACCCTTAGCAAAATTTTCTTTAACTAAGCGCTGTCACTCAAAATGGTAAAGCACTTTCTTGGTCGACTGTACTACACGTGTTTAATTTAATCTCAAATAAATGTTAGTAAAAAAATGTTGTTTATTTTACATCCTACTATTGACCCGTTTATTTTTTTATTATAAATATATTTGAGTCTTCATTATTCTATAATAGCTGTATCCCGCGACTTCGCGTGAAAAGTATTATGTTAAATATAGCGGGTATTTAGCCCTGGATGGATTATTCCTTCTGATATCGGTTATCTGTCAGTGAAAGTGCAGTTGAAAACCGCCCAGACTTTTCGGAGATTACCCGGAACAACTAGACAGGCAGATAAAAATGTTTACAATTTGCGTTTTTGTTATTTTGTCTTATATATGGTCATATGCTATTAGAAAAAAAAATTTTGACCATGGAAACGGACACTACAATTTTAGTTGTATATGTAATAAATGTCTTTCTATTTTACACTAGCGGACCCGGCAGACGTTGTCCTGTCCGAACGTTACGAGTTACTCACTGTTTAATACATTCTATAATCCTATTATATTATGCCCGATCCCGTTCTCCTTCTTGCTTTCAACAAATCAAACGATATGAAAATCGGTCCAGCCGCTCTCGAGCTATATCTGTTCGAAAAAATCCGACATTGTTTCATATATAAATATAACTTCGACCGAAACATGCAAAAAAAAAACTAGATAGTTTTTTTAAATCCTCTAACGATATTTGCAGCTCGGATTCCCTTCAATATGATCTCAAATGCCGTAAGGTTACATCAAAAAAGTTTAAACTGACAAATGCGCTAAGATTTACATTAGGAATAATTTAATATGGTGTTTAAGTATTCTTAAATTTTCTAATTTTCCGTGTAATTTTCTAATTTTTTTCTTTTAAAAGAATCTAACAATAACAAACGCAACAAAAACAGAATTAGCGAAATCGGTCCAGCCATTCACGCGTGATATCGTGACCAAGAGAAATAGGGTTTTATTTATATTACGTATGAAGATAAATATAGAGGTATATAGATGCTACACCGAGACTCAAAGCGGGAAGCGAACCCACGACTTCGGAGCGGAAAGAAGGGTCACTGTCAACGGACCAGCCATATACTGTTAACATTTTAGAATATTACTTTTATATAAATAGTAATGCACTAGTTTTTAGTGCGCCTTTCACGCATACATTTTTTACTTTCTTACATATAAACAAAGATTTTTTAAACTACAGTATTGAGTAACGATTTTGTATTAGGTACCTGTAAATACAGGTACCTAATAAAAAATTCTTTACTAACTCTAACTTAAAAATATTGCAAAATTAGTTTACCACCAGAGGGCATTTATACTCCGAAGTTAGCTGCGCTTTGCTATACGTATTGATCGCTTCTCTGTTCTCTGCATTCATTTCGCTTAAACTCGAACGAATGCCATGCCATAGATAAAACACAATTTTCCGCTCAGTCTGTCCCTTCTCCACGGCTGGGTTGGGTACGGCGAGGCGTTGTAATGCCTCATCGCGACATAATATACGATTTCTATCTGTAGAGCAAAATAAATACGAGTAGTGTGTATCGCTTTAATATTTCATAACAGAAAAGTGATGTGGAATTACAGTTTATGAATAACGAAAACAAAAAAATCGTAGAGCCGCGATCGAATACAAAACCCTAGTGCCCTTGCATGCTATAATTAGTTTTTATATAACTAAATGTATTGTTAGTTAAACCCAACCAGTGTTAAAGGATAAAAGGTAAGCTCTATTGCGGAAAGTTATTGAAATAAATGCAAATATTACAATTTTCGACATATATTTTTGTGAGCGACTTATTAAAAAGTTTTTTTTTCCTTCAATTACATTGCGTATTGTAGAATCTTCTTTTGATGTAATGTTTAATGCATATTATTTTCACTGCTACAACTCTGATTATAGTAAGGTGCTCTCATGTAATAGAAAAATCTGCAACACTATTGTATGACATCACATTACTGCGCCAAGGTCATTCTAACTACAAAAGGTCGCTTCACGCACGCTTAAGTCATCTCGGCTAAAAGATAATCTTATTTTTTAATTGTAGATTTATCTCCAACAAGAATGCTTAATAAATTACAGCCAGTTAATTTCCAACAATATTTAAAAAATATCAAAGAATAGATCCATTCACACGATTTTTTTAAATGTGAAACATGTGCTGCGTTCGATTTTTAAAATTTAAAAATAAATCATTGATTTTATATACGGGTGCTGAATTATAGTTACTGAGATCTGTTGAATGTTTTACGGCCGCAATCACCTGATAGTCGCATACTTTGCTTGGCATGTAATTACCACGACATCTATTATCCCACCGGCTCGATCTATTTCGGTGTTGGCTCGACTTATCATCTGTGTCTAGTACTCGGAGTAGACATTAACTAGATTGTATTCTGCAATGTATTAGACTTTTAAAGGTCACAATTACATAATCGGCGCGAGGAAGATCTTAAGGCCTCGTTAAATCGATCTACTTATAGTGTGGACAACGCCTTAACCCATAATTCTAATAGGATGTTTAAACAGTTACTCAGTACTCGCCTTTTTACCTCATAGACGAAGCGAGCGTAGGTCAAATTTTTGAATTTATTTCGAATATTTCCTTATTCGTCTAAGTAACTCCTGTAATTCGTTATTGCTATCTACATTAACACATAAATAAAATTGAAGATTTTTTATACTAATTGCATATGACTATATTTATGATACCTATAACGAAAAGGCATCTGAAAACATTTTTGTCTGTCTATCTGTTTGTTTCGAGTGATCTCCAAAACGGCCTTACCGACTTCGAAGGTATTTTTTACTTTATTCTTAGAAAAATATATAGGGTTCCATAAATAAAAATCACGTGGATGAAGTTGCTGGGTACAGCTAGTTAATATGTATTTTCAAAGTAACTGATATTTTTTTTTATTTCCGAAAGCGAATTATAAACTTTCCAATTGACGGATGACGTTGGTTTACATTGTTTTTTTTACCATTAAATAAAGGTTGGTCTCCAGTAGTATTTATTACTATATATCTACTTTCCAACAAAAACCAATCATACTGTTGAAAAAACGAAACGTTACGAATATCGTAAAAATTTTTTTTTAATTCCGAAGATTAACTCGGACACACAAATTTATAAGTACATTTTAAAAATAATATGTACAGATTATTAAAATATATGTAAAGGCAACATATAGGTCGGAGGAGGTTGTAGCCTAATCAGTAGTCGGCGGTGTAGGTTTGGGAGCGCGCTCTTTATAGTGATCACTAACACTCACCTTCACTGCCAGTGTTCCCTCCCCTGCCTATAGGGAACAATGTCAGTCAAGATTCAAATGTAAACAATTTAAAAAATAACGTATTTTGAAAATACACATTTTCAAAGTTCATGCACGATGAATTCAAAAGGGACAATCAGAAGAAAGAAAAAATGTATGATTTATTTTCGTTAGATAACAGATAAAGAAATTATACGGTAAAATAATGTAAACGCCAGTAAAATTAGCATTTATTGTCTAAGAACGTAAAGTTATCGTTAGGTACGCTCGATTTTACCGACAGATTACGAAGTCAAAAAATCACGACTTACAATTTAATCATTTGAATATTCCGAATCTGGGAATATCATGTTTTATTAAATTTCGCCAGCCAGAGCCAAACTGGCCAAGTCGAAAAATAAGAAATTATTCACATAACTTTTGTAGGAATGGTTATATGGTATGGATGGATGATGTTGAGATTTTGTAATTGGTATAAACTTAAAAGTAGCTTAATGGTCAGTATTTAAAAACTTAACTTTTTATTTATCTATACATTAACATACAGACAGACATTTTTTAATGGTTAACGGAATGAATTTCCCCTTCTATCAATCAAAGAAATTTTTCGGTAACATTTTACGAAAATTGCGGGTATGAAATTTGTTTATATAAATGGTAATATTTTTATAAAATATGCATTGTTAATACATTAATTTATTAAAATAAATCTTCTCGCACACTAATACAAAACGATTTACACACACATATATAAATTTTACTATTAGATTGTGTCAAAGCGTTTTCATGACAACCTTGACAAAATAAGCATTTTGTATGACATTTAATGTGATTAAATTCTGAAATATCGTTGTACTAAGAATATTGTAAATTATTATTATTTATGTAGAGCCCATTTTTTCCCACTGCAGGGCAAAAGCCTCCCTCCCGTCTTTCCATAAGGCTCTGTGTTTATATAGTGAGTGTAAGTAGAAACTTCGCTTGCGTGAGTAACTGCGGTCGTCATCCGTACAGCGCCATCTAGTTTTTTGCTTTGGTGTAACCTTTTCTACTTGACATCATTGCCATCTTGTTATGTAGCAGCCGCTACAACTTATACAACTTATACAACTGTATAAAAGCGAAAGGTCACCTTACACGAAACCTCAAAAAGTGTGGAATATACGAAGCTGAAATTTAGGAATGAGGTCGTTCTTTCTTAGTAGACATACGCTAAGAATGGATTTTTCGATAGGGACAAATTAATGCGGTCTAAAGGCTGTCACAGGTTTAATTTTACAGCTAGTATTCTATAATTTGTATAATTGTTAGTAATTCACCCTGTAAGTGTTTAAACGGTAGTAGCTAAAACATTTTTACGTCATCTTTGATTTGGATTGAAGTTGATTAAAAGTTGAAAATACTGAAAATATTTTAAATAATAGTAAAAAGATTACCATACTCATTCAATAAAAGTATTTTATTTTGACGTTGGTTTATTTATTTAATAAACATTGCCATACTCATTTAATATAAAAATGGCCAAGAGCATGTCAAGACACGCTTATCTGATACGCTATAAACTTATTTGTTAAATTTTCCAAATAAATTATTAGCATGTTCTATCAACATGGAAAATTTCAAGTCTCTACGTCTAATAGTTTGGGAATGCTAGGGGGGCCACATTACGGGCAGACAGACGAATGGACGAACGGACAGGGCGAAATTATAAGGGTTCCTTGCAGTGCTACGGATCCATAAAAAGCATTTTATTTTGGGGTTAGTTTATTTAATTGTATAAAGTTTACCACACTCATTTAATAAAAGCATTTTATTTTGGCGTTAGTTTATTTAATCTTTTAAAGATTACCACACTCATCTAAAAAGGTATTCTATTTTGACGCTACCAACAGAGACTTCAATTTTACATTGCTCCAACTGAAATGACCATAGCTGTATACAAAAAGTACATTTAATAAATTATAAATTCTTTAGGAGTAATTCCACGTTATTTAATCATTTACTCTCCTTTGTAAGACTCAATTAGTAGTTTTAATATCGCGTTATCCTTTCAAAGTTACGGATGCAGGTTTGATTTTCGACTACGGTGATAGATAGAGATAGAGATAGCGATAGAGACAGCCATAAAGATCGTGAAGAATCAAATCATGAAATCGAATCAAATTTCCTTTATTTGTGATGGTTGGACCTAATGGGCTAACTAACACAGTAATTTAAGTTGTTACATTGCATTTTAAGTTTAGTTTATTTAAATATAACTCTAGCTACGCCCGCGACTTCGTCTGCGTAAAATTAGGTAAAAAAAAATAGATTCCATTTTAGCCTTGTAAAATATAACCTATAGCCTTCCTCGATAAATGGGCTAATTAAAATTGAAAGATTTTTTAAAATTGGACCAGACTGGTCCAATTTAAAAATTCATGAGATTAGCGCTTTCAAGCAAACAAACAAACAAATTTTTCAGCTTTATATATTACTATAGACTATTGATTTCATTCCTATAAAACTTCTTAGAACATCAATTCAATTTAATACATATGTATCTTTGGTTATATTACTTTCGCTGAAACTAAAAATAGACAAAAACCAGTGCTATTAGTATTAGTAAATTATTTCGAATATTAAAAAAAATATGCCATGAGTTTAGAAAAAAAGTGTATCAAAAATGTAAGTATGATATCTACAAATTAATACCTAATTTAATTGAAATTAAAATTTATATGAAGAAAAAAAGAGAATTAGGCTTATTAAAAAAAAACTAAAAACCAACGAAATTGGACAAAATCTAGTTTAGTAGTTTTAGTTAGTATTGTGATAAATCACTAGTATAAGACATTACGATTCCATTTTATATTAGTCTACTAGTGCTTTTGCCGCGCCACTCGCAACGGCAAACATTACACGCGTGAACGATAATGTTGACGTAATCAATCTAAGTATTTCTACAAATGGTCAAGACCCTCAACATCACCAAAATTACAGTACACTCAGCAGCAAATCCAGCCAGGTACAGTAACAGTTATAGCAAAAATGTATTTAAAATAATTTATATAAAAACTTTAAGAAGCCACCTGTGCAGTTGGCATTTGAAAATCTGACATAAAAATTGTATAGTCAATTTTAAAGAAGGAATGCTTTTGATTTTACGAAGAACGTAACATATTTAATGGTTGGACAAAAAAATTAAAAAGAATTAGACAAGATCAAATAAATGAGTACAAGAAAATATTATTAAACTAGCTGTACCCTGCGACTTCGTCCACGCGGACCACTTTTATCACTTAGGCATTTAAAAAATTGGTTTTGGATTAAGATCAATATCATGTTTATAAAAATGCCTTCGCAATTAAGGCATTATGTTAGGACAAACTTGGTTACCATAAAAACAGTTATAGGCAGCCAACCTTAAAGGATAGATATATGCTGTTGCAGACTTTTATTTAGTACTTTTAAAGGGGAACAATTCCGTCATACATGATTTTTGCGAAACTTTAACCGTTTAAGCAGCGCACGCAGCGGAAGCTCTCAAAACATTCTTCATTGGTGCTCCGCTCCTATTAGTCTTAGCGTGATGATATATAGCCTATAGCCATCATCGATAAATTGGCTATCTAACGCTGAAGAAATTTTTCAAATCGAACCTGTAGTATCGGAGATTAGCGCGTTCAAAGAAACAAACAAACTATTTAGCTTTATTTATTAGTATAGATATAAAACAATGCGTACATTTAAAATGTATGGAAATTTTAAAACTTAAGATATAAAGGATATTGGGTGAATAAGGGGGTTTTTCCTTCTCTATTTATATACCTAATTAGAGATAGCGCCACGCTAACAGTCCTTTTGGTTTGCAGCCAAATTGGATCGGTTACCGGCTGCGTCGCGTCCGGCGGGTACCTATGACTCACATAAGTTCGGCGTGGAGTGGCGGCAATGTTGTCACGTATTTAATATTATTAAAATTTTCAATATTTAAAGTTAAATTTATAAATATTATTATTATCATCATTAACATAAATTGAATTAGAATAACGTCTCTCAAGGGGACCACCCCGACTATTTCCGTTTATTTTGTTCCTTTTTACATTTTTTCCGTAAAGAATACGCTAAGGAATTTCCAGGAATGTAGACCGTTTGAACAAGTTCATTGTATGATTGACGTCGTGTTATATTGAATTTTCGTTTATGTTCTGTTTCCTCGTTCGTCGTTTATGTTTTGTTTCGTTTACGTTCTGTTACGTATAAATACATCCTAGTAACAGTATTAAAACCACTTTCATCATTATCGGTAAATTTCTTAAGTACTTTTTAATATAAAGACATCCCATTTAAATAAAGCCTTTGTACTTTGTATATTTTGATATATTAAGCAAATTATGAATAGTCTTATGACGTCTTTTTTTCTGCAATAAAGTTTTATCTATCGATAGATAACCAAGAAAGTGGTTTTAATACTGTTAATTATTGTAGATAGATATATCTACAATAATTAACAGTATTAAAATCACTTTAATCATCTTTGGTAAATATCTAAAGTACTTTTAAAAGTCAGGCATTTTCTCGTATTATTTAAAACTTGCTTAATAACTAAATGTAGGACTCATTATAATAAATTTTTTGAAGTTGTTTCGACTTTAAATTAGCCTTAAATTTGACTATCCGTAGAAATTTTACTCAATTTAAAATTTTTGAATTTTATAGTACCTATAATGTTGGTAAGAAATTTGCTCTATATATATTTATTTCAGTATTTAGTTGTTAAATGACATCACGCATAATAGTTTAAGTAATATTAATAAAATGTATGTAACAACGTTTGATTGTTACAATACATATGTGGAAGAATTGCTGTTGATTTTAATATGAATGTCGCTCTAAAGCTTAAACCCATTCGGCAGGCGTTCGAGCCGAACGCTTAATTTAACGGTTTGTGTTGGGGCGATTCAGTTATACCAGCAGTTGGCATAGATCTCGGTACTACCTACTCCTGCGTAGGTGTATTTCAGCATGGAAAGGTAGAGATCATAGCCAACGACCAGGGTAACAGGACCACTCCCTCATATGTTGCATTTAATGACACTGAAAGACTTATTGGAGATGCAGCTAAGAATCAGGTACTATAACATATCTCAAATAGAATTACTTACAATTTAGTTGCATCCCTCATTATTTAACTAAATCATTAATTAAATAAAATTGTATTAATGAATAAATGTTTCTACTTATAATGGATTTGATTACTTACCTAATATGACATATTTCTTAATTGCTTCCGACAGATTGCATTGAATCCAAAAAATACTGTTTTCGACGCAAAGCGCTTAATAGGTCGAAAATTTGATGATCCCAAAGTTCAGCAAGATCTTAAACATTGGCCGTTTGAAGTTGTTTCCGATGGTGGTAAACCAAAAATTATCGTCGAATACAAAGCGCAAAAGCGGAGGTTTACTCCCGAAGAGATATCTTCCATGGTTTTGACGAAAATGAAAGAAACAGCTGAAACTTATCTTGGTGGTACAGTTAAAGATGCTGTTATTACAGTGCCTGCGTATTTTAATGACGCGCAACGCCAGGCAACAAAAGACGCCGGCGTTATAGCTGCATTAAACGTATTAAGAATTATTAATGAGCCAACTGCAGCTGCTTTAGCCTACGGTCTAGATAAAAATCTAAAGGGGGAAAAGAATATTCTTATATTTGATCTTGGTGGAGGTACGTTCGATGTATCCATATTACAAATATCCGAAGGATCACTTTTTGAAGTTAGATCGACAGCAGGTGATACTCATTTAGGAGGTGAAGATTTCGACTGTCGAATGGTAGATCACTTTAGTCAAGAGTTCGAAAAGAAATACAAAAAGGATATTAAAAGTAATCCCAAAGCTATGAGACGGCTACGTACAGCATGTGAAAGAGCAAAACGTACCCTTTCGTCCAGCACTGAAGCCGCGTTTCGTGGGAGGATGGATTCGTCGCATGCTAAGTCCACGTGACTCACAGCATCGAACCAGTATCGAATTGCAGATGGGTTGCACAAGACACTTACGAATCGTCAATGCTTATCATAATTTACCTAAACTGAACAACATCGCATTTGAATACATTTTCTTTTTCCAAGAAATATATATCGAAGCGCAAAATTGATTCTACATTTATACAATAACGTAGAAATAGATTCAAGTTTATCATCATAAGAAAGAACATTATTTAATATTGCGTAATAAGTGACGACCAAAACTATATTTGAAAATTTGATATAAATTTTAAGATTTTGGTAATTTAGACCTCAACCATGTTGAAGTAGGTCAGAAAGACTGTGAATATATTTTTAACAACGACTTTTTTGTAAGGGCACACGAGGGCACACAGTGGCCTCAAAGGTTTTAAAAATATCGAAAATTTTCTAAAAAAATACAAAAGAATATTAAAATTAAATGTTTACGTAGAACCCTGTCAGCTCGGCTGAAGTTACACACACTTCTCTTTAAACTTTATTTACACAACTATTGCAATACAACAAGTTATAGACTTAAAACTTTCGTGAATTAGCGTGCCCCCAAAAAAGAAGTGACAAAAAAGGCTTGCCAGTAATTAAAATACATTTTAAAAGCATAACAAATTCTACAACCAAAATTTTTGTATTCCCCAATGTTGAAGTGGTACAAAAGAATGTGAATAAACCTGCAAACTTAACCAGTTGTATTTAAAAAAAAAACGTTATTAATCATACAAGTGACGTATGTATCGTCCGATCAGAGGCGTGCCGGAAGCCAAGTAACTACGCAGTAGAGTTAATTAATTCATGTGACTCGTTTAACAACAAAAAAAAACTTATATACTAATTAAATACAGGTACTTAACATAATCTGATCATAAATACGTCCGAATTAAGACAGCTGTCTTGTTAGATAGATAGATAAATATGTTTATTTCGCACGAGCAAAAATAACCTACCTGTTACAGGTACATTTATACAATGGTTTAGTGTTCGGTCAATATTGGGTTCTGTACCTAAAAGGATAAAGGAATCCTTATACTATCACTTTGTTGTCCGTACGTTTGTCAAGACCCTTTTTGTCGTGTGGAACGTGTAGAGGTTTATACCTCAATTTTATAATTGAAATAATTACCAAGTATTGAGGTCTATGGTCCCTTGAATCTGTACAAAATCAACCAACTCTATAAGTGTACTCAATAAAAAGATACGGCTGTTTATGTCACATTTCCTATATTAGTACATTCGAAAAGGAAATCAAATTCTATAGGGTACTTGCCGTTGTCCTATAATCGTGAAATTTTGTAAGCAGCTACACCTTGAAGTGCAAGTATAGAAAAAATTCTGAAAACCGTAAATTTATAGTTACCTCACAAAAAGTTGCAGTGACTTTGTCAAATTAAAAAAATATATGAAAAGTATAAATCTTAAAATAACCCGATAAAATATTATGTGATGGTGTGGAACCCTTTTTGCGCGAGTTTGGCTCGCTCTTGTCTGGTTATTTTGTATTATATTCGGTCTTTCTACTGCCACACTTGTTACAGAGTGTTTAAGTATAAATTTGTCCTCGTGAACCATATTAGAGCTCATAAAAGAAAAATAAAGTAATCCTCGTCTTCTTGGGTCGCCGTCATAGAAATAGTTGAGGAGCGCTATATTATCGCACGCTTGATTGACGATAAACTGACCGATAACTTTTTAGGTCTAACGTTAGGTAATAAGACAGGCAACTTTGTTTCAATGTTCTCTATCTGCCAATGTAAGAGTTATTTCGATACCTCCATTCAACACTGAGATACAGCTATTTTTCACTTTTAACTGAAATATTTCTTTGGTTAAAAAGGCTATATAAATAAAATATCTACAAAGGACTTTACGAATAACCTTTGTAGAGTCTATCTCCTGATGATGCTTCGGTGTCGAAGCGAAACGTGCGTTGAGGAACATGTTTCCTCCTCCTCCTCCTTCAGCCTTATGGAGTCCACTGCTGGACGTAGGCATCCTCCATGGATTTCCACAAAGATCTATCTTGGGCCGCTGATGTCCAGCGGCTCCCTGCTTATTTTTTCGTTTCAGTCATACACAATCTCTTTACTTTATAATGTTTTATATTGCTTGTTCTTTAACTATAAGTTATTTGTAAAATTAAATGAGATATTGATAATTATTTATGAATGTCATTGTAATCATTTAAAGCAATTAAATCATTAAATAGGAATCATAATGGACTTATACACTCCTACACTCTCTTCGTATTTGTGTTGCCAGGAAGTATATACACACAGCTTGTAAAATTGAATGATGATTATTAACAAAATTTAATAAAATTTCAAATATGTGACCTTCGTGATCGTTAGGCAATGTTATATGTCACCTAGTAATATTAGTCGAAAGATTGTGGATATTGTGGGGATTCCGGGGATGACGTCAGCTAATGGCAGTCCGTCATCTTATCTCGGCCCACAGCTAAGCGGACTCTGGTACTTAACCGGGATAACCGGGTAGAAGAAGATTATGTATAACATTATTATATTTGTTAATTTTAAACATATACTCGTATTAAAATGGGGATTCAGTTGCCTGTCTGTGTATATTTCCGCTATTTTATGATATGCGGGATTTTAAAGAACAATTTCTCAAAAGCCGTTAAGACACAGCTGATGCTGTAGGTGTCCATAGGCGTCGATGACCAATTTTTATTGGATTACAAATCGTCTATGCTACAAGTAGCTCGTTTGTTTGCTTAAGATATTAAGAGAAAAATAGGTAGAAGTCGGGTAAACATTTGTATGTCCTTTGACAGGGCTGTTGGCGCATTTGTCAGTGATTGCCGACACTCGTGTGTATTTAAAAAACATTGGTTGTATGTAAAGTCGGTTTACGGACGATTTTACGTATAACGCCGAACACTTAGGCCGGTCGTTGGTCTCTATCGTGCTTCCACGCGCATGAGAAATTATCTAATATATCTTCTAAACTTATTTAGTATATAAAACTGCACCAAAGAATGATGTTTCAAAATCGGGGGATTTTTTCCTTTAGAGAGCTTTCATTGTGTGAGCTGCATAAATTATTAATGTTTCGTAAAAATCATACATGACCAAAATGCTCCCGTTTAAAACTTCTTAAAAAGTCCACAACAGCATATGTCTATCTTTTAAGGTTGACTCACTATAACCTTTTTTTCTGACAAATTTATTCCAAAATGATTTATTATTAGTGAAGGAGTCTTTATAAACATGATATTAATCCTTATCCAAAATCTAGTTTTTAAACCCCTGAGTGATACGAGTAGCTAGTTCATTATAATGTATTAAGCATAAATATGCCAAACCAAAACAAGTATAATGTTATATGACTGACCATAACCAGCATTCCACCATCTGCTTCAATTCTCTGTGTTTCTTTAAATAGCTCTATAGCTTTCTTTGCACCAACAACCCCAACAATTCTACCTGCAAACCAAATAGAAATAATGTTGTTAATTACGTAATTCATTTGTACATACAACAAGTCTTGCTATGTTTACATACTTTGATTATATAAATTAAAAGGATCATAGGAAATAGTGTCTATGCAGCAAGTGAAAAAAATGCTGCCTATTATTTAAATAATAGTTATTTAAAAGCAAAGAAAGATCAAGATCCTGTTTCTTTACAACAATTTGTAAATAATATGTAAGTTACATAATTATATGAATTAAGTTATAATTATAAATTTATTTTATTTTGCATCTTTCCATAGTTCTGTATCCCTTAGATGAGGCACAGGGTGTCTACAGTGTGTCTCCAGGATTCCCCAAATTTCAGAAGTGAGCCGGAAAATCTTCGCTACTATTGGATATCTTTGGTGTTGGAAGTACATTCTCCCTATAAAGACCAAGATTTCACTGGCTCACTCCTTGCTGTTACCTATCTTGGACTATGCGGATTGCTGTTATAATGACTTTATGGTTAAGCGTGCATTATGTTTAGTAGCGATTTTAGTTGTTCCCAGAGCCGTAAAAAATAACTTATTAACTGAAGAATGAAACCTTAGGTTCTAAGTAGAGTCTCATGTACCTATTCACACCAACTTACTTGTAACTTAAGTTGTAAGTGCGGTCTGTGGACAGGTACCAGGTGCGAAAGGTGACTAAAAAGAGCTGCTTAATTTATTTTTCAATAGCTTTTTTTCTTCCTAGCGTTATCTCTAGTACCAGGGTCCGCTGAGATTGGAGAGAATTAGGCCACGATATCATCAGCAATGCAATGGCTGGTTTTATATATATTTTTTAGAACATTGTTCTGAAGTATATGAAAGTTTCAGACGGCTAGCATTGCCCAGAACTTTTGGCAGGGTCCTTAAAGCTCCTCAACCAAAAAAGAACCTTACTTATTTTTAAGTCTGATTTTTAAAACTGTTATTAAGACAAACATTACAAAATTAAATTTTAATCAGTAAGACAAATTGTAATGACCAAGTATCGCCTAAACACAAAAATTATCACACATAATCATGGTTAAATAAATTATTTATTTAACCATGACTATGTGTGCGCGAGCCTTACGCGATTTCTATGATCTGTGGTTTTAACGTTGAGGTGATTTTTAGTATTACACTATAACTTGATCAATTTATAAATGTTGACGTATACAAGCTTATATATGTGTGTATATTAATAGAAATTAAACAGCTAAAAAAATTCCGTTCATTAATTAATAGAAAAAGTAATTTGATAATGACTTTTTCTGTTTTATTTTGACGTAATAGGTATGAACAAAGTCATCTAGGAAATAAAAACTAGGATAGGATTTGGAAGATTCGTTAGTGAAATCTTCCCAACTAGAAACAAAAGCAATATCTTAACTACTTCTTAAGAGAATAGCAGTCACGGGCCGCAATGAGGGTTCGCGGGCCACTTGCGGCCCTCGCGACACACGTTGCCGACTGCTGAAGAAAATCAATAGCCTAGCCTGTTTACTAAACGGCACTGTTCTACTAACATTCTGAATAATATTCAACCATTTGATCAAACAGCTGGGCTGGGCAATTGCTTGGATCGATCAGGTTTCATTAATTGCCAAGCCTGTTCAAAGTTTAATGAATAATAATACAATCGAAGGATATATGTGAAAAAAAAATGAATACTAGCACTCTATCCTAGAGTGGTAGTATTCATATTTTTTTTCTAGAGAGAGTAGAGGACACCTGTCCTAATCGAAGTGAAATCGACATATCTTCAGACGCGTCAGTAACGTTGTCGTTCAAGTCAAGCATTCGGTGATGATGACGCGAGTTCCATGATTAATGATCAAAAATAATTATCTCGATTGTACTCCTGTTGAAAGGGGAAAGGTTCAGACGTTTTTCCCTTTTAGTTATTTTTTTTGTTTAAATCTCAAGAACCTTTAGTATATTAAAGGTAAAATGTCTATATCAACTTTTGTCACTTAGGTAAATACTATCACATGGTCGGACATATCATATTATATACCCCATCGTACGAGTGGTCTAAAAATTAGCCACCATTTATTAAATATTGTAACAAACGCTACTGGATATACGCGTATGTTCGCTATCATTCAGGAAGGTAGATGAAAGGCGCTGTTTAGTCAAGAGGCTGATGGCTAATGTTAATTGAATGGCTGATTAAACCACGACATATACATATATATAAATATCTTTATTTATTTTCTATTCGACAAATATCATCTAGAGATATATTACAGGAACTTCACGAACGCGATCTCTTTACAATTAACTTCACTGCATGTCCACTGATAGTACTAGTGGTATTAAATAGACCAGACAACTGCAGATAACGTCTACATATCACTATAAAAGTTGTGCTTTTTCTATCATAGATGGCGGTGGTGCACAACTAAGCGAGGACAGCTGCGACGCGAGTGAATTGAAGACATGCGTTGAGTCTACCCCTCGTACACCAGTAGGTTTGCCACGTTATATTGTACGAGGGACAACTTCCGATTCGTTAAATATCGATGACATCATGTAGCTCATATAACAACATCCAGTTTGTTTCACCATTTACAACTAAAGAAAGAAAGAAAGAAACTTTATACATACATAAAATAAAAACAACACTATATCTAAAAACTTAAGTCTACTACACACAAAAAAGTAAAAAACAACTAAGCAAATAGATATAGTGCTGCCATTAGTCTGAAAGAGATAACTACTCAGCTTCAATCAGAGTAAATACTCTAAAGCTGATTTTCAGTAGGTTCCTTGACAGACGACAACAACACATAATGACATTATGAATATAAAAATTATAGTAACAGAAATACATCAAATATATAACATAACATAATCACAGATTCTATTGGTTCAATTTGAGTTTTTTGGGAGTTAGTGCTAAGCATAAAAAATATTGGATTTAAATTATATTACATAAAAATTATCAGAACTAAAGAACGGTTAGACTGCAAATATAAATACGGCGGGCTCTCAGACAGTTACCAGCAAATGTTCTTGAAAATTTAATAGTTTACGTGTTATGCAGGCTTTGTAAATATACCTATTTTTGCAAAGGAAAGACACAGAAATGGTTAAACAGCGCCTGTTTGCAAATCTCACGGTGCTGGTACATTTGCTTCCTGTTCAAAAGTAACATCCCCCGCTAAGACCAAAGAAGAAAAACAACAGCCGGCTTTATTCTTAAATACAAAACAAACGAAAAAAGAAACAATGGTAAAGGGCCTTCGTTCCGTTTGGCTATTCAATTTACCATAAACTTTCTTCATAATAATATTTCCCACGAGTACAGTCGCTGAGTATTAAGGAGGGGAAGGGGTGAACCTGTCGCATTCCGAGCGAGAAGTGCCTCGTCTATACAGTTCTTGCTAAAGATGCACGGCGTTAGTCGGAACAACCAATTATTATTACTATTGGACTCGAATGTACTCATTAAAACTTTTCAACGAACTGTAGATAGAAAATCGGGTCCCACTGTTTTACGTGCCTTCCGAAACACGGAGGAGGTCGGATATAAAATATAAACCAGTGCTAGAATGAGTCACCCATCTATCACCCGATCGCAGCCAGAGCAACTTAACTTCGCGATCGACTCAAATGCCGACCACTGATTAGGCCATGACCTCCACAATAAAACTTTGTTTTCTGTCCTCTTTTAATGTCACAACGTGACGCAAATGGGTGGATTTTTTTATCTATCTAGCTATTATCAAAAATTAAACCCTTAGATATCTTCTAATTTTAAACTACCTCCATGCCACATTTTACCTTTGTACGTCCCGTGGTTTTCGAAATTTCGTGATAGGTGACCTTTTGCTTCTATAGGTATATATATATAGCTTCCGTAACTCCGAAGCATGAATGACGCCTTGTACGATTACTTCTTTATACATCTGTATATCAAGACCCTTTTTCTCAGAAACTAGCTATAAAGGTGAAATTAAAACCAGGTACTGAATTTTGTAATTATTGAAGCTGTTAAATTGTTTTTCTCTCGGTATAAGCAATCAAACATATGGTCATTTCTGTCGTATTTCCCATTAGATTAATATATTCGAAAAGGTCAAAATGTGCATGAGCATGAGATAAGTACATAACAGGAAAAAATTCCGAAAACCGTAAAAAGAAATTTCGGCTAAAGTCAAATGAAAGAATTATTAATCTTAAAATGACCTGGTACAGTACGGTCGTTTCGTAATGGTACGGAATCCTAAGTTCGCGAGTCTGAATCGCACATGTCCGGTTTTTATCTATTAAATTATGTTTTTGCCTTTATAGCAATATAAAAACACAATGTACTTTAGACGACACGTAATTTAAAAATGCACAGACAGAATCTTCAATTTTATTTATGTATATATAGTTATATTGAAAAAGTAACCGGGGCAGTCACGTAATACATCACGGTAATCTTCTTATATCGTCTCAGTCCCCGGACCCCACCCCGTGGGATTACCCCCCAGATAAAACTGCTTGGAGTTGAGTCGCTCCAGCTTTGTATAGTAGACAAAGAAATTGATTTGCCACTCTAAGGTCGAATATCGTTTGCACGTCAATTAGTTAAAAGGCTCGTTTTTGCTTTAATTTTTAACAATAACCCTTATCAAAATTTTCTTTAAATAGGATTTGTCATTCAAAATGGTTAAGCATTTTCTTGGTCGGCTATATTTTACTGGTAACTGCTTACATTTTTTCTTTTTTTTTTTTTGTATATTTTTTTTGTCGCTGGGAAATGCTTTTAGGCACTGACCAGTTCGCAAGTGTTTTTACTGTATACCTATTAAATGTAATGAGCAATAAATGAGTTATTAGTTTCTCGGTACAATATGTGGAACATCTGAGCGAATTACTGCGGTTTTAACGGCTTTTGTTTCTCAGAATAATTGTTTATGAATCAATATTTTATTTAAAGTTAGTGTAAAAATCAAATGTTTCTTTACGTACAATTCTACAAGAAGAGCTAAATTGTTTTTTTTCAAATCGTTCAATATCTTGTTTACGGAGAAAATACATCATGTACTCACCGATTTACAAAGAAAAGATTTGTTTCCCATTCCTCAAAGGCCAACAACGCATCTGCGAACTCTCTGATGTTGCAGTTGTCCATGGTCGTCGGTAGTCACTCAAATAAATTCCGCCAACTTGTTTGCCCTTTGTTTTTTTTAAAACATACATAATCTCTATAAAAGCAAATGGTCGCCTAACACCAAATTTCGAAAATCGCGAGACGTGTACGAGGTGAGGAGGTAATTTAGTTAGTAGAGATCCGTTAACAACGGATTTCTTGATAGCGCGCTCGCATGTTTACGCGGACGAAACCGCAGGAAACATCTAGTTTAAATCAAAATGAAAGGATATCGTAGCTTGAATCAGGAATTGAGTGAAAATCCGATTGATTTTCTACATCTGACTCCGATTTCTAATCTTCACAGTGAACAAACAAGTGTTCAAACATTTGAACTATGACTACGCATGTGAACTTCTAATGAACCATTATATGAAAATTGCTTCTTACAGATTTCACAGCTGAATTTTTTAATCTTGTTTTTTCCAGGTTTAGATTCCTTTGCTGTAAAAAAAAACACTTTTAATTAAAGCACGTTTTCTACAAATAGTTTCTATGTATAATAAAATAAGAACAAATTATTAACAAATTATTATTATTATTTTTTAAATAATTGTTTACAACCACACTTACACTATTCTGAAATCAAGTCCATTAAGTATAATTAAAAAAAAAAAAAAAAAAAAAGTTCAAAATTGTCTCTTTCCAACGTAAACAGAAGCAACTTAATACAACAAGAAATTACTTTCATTGATTTCAAATTCCATCAACCACTCAATGACTTCAGACTTCCTACACTATTCCTTCTTTCTTAATCAATAAAAATGAACATACACTGAATTGATTCCCAGTCAATATCTGACTTATACTGAATTTGAAGGCTAGACAAAGGTTGATCCTCGTCCTCAGCGCCATCTGTTGGTTCAGAGTGGGACATATCGTCTGTAACAATGTATAGTAATTTTATTTATTTGTCTAATCGACAGTTCAATATTTATACACATAAATAAACCAAAATTAATAAATTAATTAAAGACCTACAATAATTAGACAGATGAAAAACAGTAATTGGTGGCTGCTACTGAGATACTCTGGACTAAACTGTGTGGTGTCATGTTATATGTGTAAGGGACTAGCTTAATAGATAAAATGGCCTGCTGAGAGGAAAACAATGAATCTAAAGCTTTGGTCTCTTAACTGTAACGCACAACAGTGCGATAATCGTCACGATGCAGTGTGGCGCGCTTGCCTTTCACCGCTGACGTAGACGGTGACGGAACAAAAGACAGTTCTAGACATGAATCTTACAATTATGTGTCCGAAACCGCATGTCGCACACTGCAGCTTTCTGCATTATGATCAAGAGACCAAAGTTTTTAAAATTTTTACAATTTGTGACCCAGGTGTAGGTTTAGGAGCGCGCTCTTTATAGTGATCACTAACACTCACCTTCACTGCCAGTGTTCCCTCCGCTGCCCAGCCAAATCTGGTATGATTCTACTAGTGCGGCTTTAGATGTCCTTTCTAGTAATTAACTTATAATAGTTCTTGACAAGCCAAGGTCTTTTAGTAGGTAACGACAGAATATCATTGACTGATTTCGGAATTACATCAACATCATAATTCTCAACCTATGTTGACCCACTGTTGGGCATATGTCTCCTCAAAATTACATTTCTGATTGAAGTATTGATTACAAAACGTTGACCCATCTTTCACGGCATAAGTTAAAACGAAACACGCCGTATTTTTGCGATTTTCCAAAAATCAGCTTTTGCGAGTTAGGTCAGTTTGTGATTAAGCGTGCGAATATGTTAGCTGTAATGAATGGTGTAAATGTTAATTTTGTATAATAAATTATGTTTTTCCTGATTCAAGAATTAAAATTCCATTTTTGAATTAAATAAACCTTTAGAATACGCTGGCCTTTTTTCCCGGCGTCCGTATAAATGGCGTTATTAAAAAAAAACTACTTTATATTAGTCGTAATGAATCTAGGCAAGAATGAGGCAGAGCCGTGGGAGTCGCTTTGTTATAGCACACATCGAGGTCAAATTATCAACGAGTCGAGAGGCGCTACAATGAATGTTCTAGAAACGTTTTACGCGTAATGTACTGGCATTTAATATCGCTTGTATATCAACCGCCATCAAGCAATCAAGGAAATGAGAGATCCCCTAGGGTCTAGGACTATCCCAGTCTAGTATCAGGGTCCGCTTAAATTGTAGAAGTAGTGACTGTGGGGTGAGTCAGGATTATCGACTGCCATCTGACGTCATCGTTTGTACCCACCATTTCTACAATCTATAAACCTAGCATTTAATTAGAGGTAGCGCCATGCTTGTAGCCGAATTGGGCCGGCGCGTCCGGGTACCAGTACCTCTTTCTCACATTAGGTATATATACTGGCAGAGGGGTTGTAACAAATGTTTTAATTTATTTAGAGGTTGCTCATAGCTCTCGCCCTTCCCAGATACTTTGAAACAATGTCAAAGGTTAAACAGGACGTTCAAAACGTTTGGATAGCGCGTCCTATATGCCCTTGGTGATACGCAACCATTACAATTGTATACATACGTACATTAACGTACATTAAGACCCTCTTTTATCAAGTCGAGTAAACTAAATCAAGTAAACAGTAGCTGATAAGAAAAACATGAACTACGATTTGCTAGAAATTACTAGCATAGGAAATAGCTGCCTGCTTCGGCTACTGGATCCTGGTATACCTGGCCTTTTGCACAGATTCAAAATAGCACATCCACTAGAGTTTCACATCGTACATCTAAACTGGGCAATAAAGTGTGTACAAAAGCAGACGTGTACTCCTTAATTTAAATACAGAACTTCCTATGTCAGACCAGTTTAAGTTATGGCGGGTCTGCCATGTCCTGAAGGACAAATTAGATTTAAAAAAAAAAACAAGCACTAGCAAAGCAACTCATGTCATTTTACTAGGCGAAAAAAACTAAGGCAATAGAATTCGTATTCAAACTAGATTATTCTAGATTCTTCACAAAAGAAAGTTGGAGTGGAAGAGTATATAATCGGAGGGGACTAATAGCAAAATGTTTTTCATCAATTTTTCCTTTTTAGAGATGAAATTTTATTCGTCAAATTTTTATAAATCGACTATCATTAATTTACCTTCGCTAGATGGATGGATGTCGTTTAATGTTTAAATTTTGGGAACTCCTAGGAGTCATAGCTGATAAAAAGTTATGAATACAAAAGATTCTATGGCAAAGACGACCTGATGTCAACATTAGAATTTTAATTAGAGGTAGCGCCACGCTTGTAGCCGAATTTGGTCGATGCGTCCGGGTACCAGTACCTCTTTCTCACATGAGATCGGCGTGAAGTGGCGGCAATGCTGTCACGTCAAGTGATGGTAAATGTTTTTGTTTTTATAATAATATTTAAAAATGTATGTAAGAATAAGATATATTAAATAAATGATAGTCATAATTAACGAAACAGTTAATGTTATTTTATTTCAAACGCACCTAGCAGTTTGCAACTCTAAAAAAAGCTTAACTATTTCAAAAACTACATACAGACGCTTTAAGGTTTACATTCATTTAATTAATTGATTAAATTCAATTCGGAAAGAGAATATATTTTGAGTTATATATATCCAAAAATATGAAGCTACAATGATAAGTACGTCTTTAAGAGGGAAAATGAGGTTAAGGTTATTATTTTAGCAAAAACACTATAAATAATCATCAAATAAACTATCAGTACCTATGAGCTAAGCAGCATACGATAAATTAGTTATTTGAAGTCATTACAAACTATAAAAAAAACTACCCATCATGCAACCTGTAAACAATTAATATTAAAATATATATTTATACATACAAAGATGAACAATTTCTAACAGACGCACATACACTTCCTTGTATAAATTGTTTACCCACTAACACACCGTTTTTAAAAATATTAAATTTGTGCAATTTGAACATTTTTAATACGCTTTTATTTGAAGACTTGCTGTTGTTTTCACGACACAGTTATTACTAAGGTTTCTTTATGCAAGTACTTTTTATATATATGCAGAGAAGTTAAAAACAACATATAAAGTGTATATAGACTTACGGTTGGTCTATTTAGTGCCCCTCTACTAAAATTTAAATGAACTATTAAACTAGAAAAAAAGCTGAGCTTTCTGAGGGCTCGCGTAGTTTTATATATAGTAGTTTTAATACAAATCTAGTTAAATTACTATGTTAAAGCAAAAAGTTTTTCAATAAAGTGTATCATACGACTTCCCAGGATATAGTTTTTTTTTTGTTGGTGTATGCGTTGGTCAGGCAGTCGACTCTTCGACTTCGACGAATGCTGGCCACTGATCAAATTACGACCGCAAATATTGTAATCCAAATGTGGAGACTTCCCGGTGGCCTAAACTCGTCAGTAAGGGCCGGCAGCGCATCTGCTGGCCTTCTGGTCGTGCAGATGTCCACGGGCGCTGGTAGGCACTTCAGTGCCTGCTGCCTGCTCGTTTGCCCCCTTGTAACATAAAAAAAAAATATATATGGGAGACCAATATCCCTAAAACCATCTGATAAAAGCAAACGAGTACTTTGACCTAACCAATGAGCTCATCAAAAATGATGTATTTTAGTTCTAATAATGATAAATACATATATAATATGACATTTTAAATTAATATTTGCACATCTATTAATGGTATTTTGTAGAGAGGTTGTAATTCTGTAAAAATCTATTTATATAACTCGCAATCAAGTAAATAAATTAATTTGAACCAGCTTATACATAGTATAGATAGCAGCAAGGGGTATACCAGCAAAATCCCTGTACAACCTACAAAGAGACCTTTGCTTATCAAGAACTATCCTAAGTTCTTTATTAGAATAGACACCTGTATCTGCACTAGTAGGATCAAACCAGATTTGGCTAGGCAGGGGAGGGAACACTAGTAGTGAAGGTGAGTGTTAGTAGCTGCAAGAAAGAGCGTTCTGAAAGCTACACCTGATCATAAGTTCTGGACATTTCTATGGTTTCTTCCTCTGAAACGCAAAGAACTTGGAATCCGCACTGTAAATTCATGGAATGTTAAGAAATTGGTCTCTGTATATCTGGGGTAGCATCCAGTCTTGCCCTGTATTTGCTGTTGTATAAATATTGGCTGAAAGACTGTTTTACAACTTTGACTCCTTCTAATCCCATATTTTGCGCTATTTTAAAATAATTTTTGTAACTTTGGTACTATTTAATAGTTATTAATAAATAATTTTATTGGAACCCTGATGATATTACTACAGAACCCAGTTTGGTTTGGAGAATAATAGTATGCACACTTAAGTTTTGGTCTCTTGATTGTAACGTGCAACACTATGATAAGGGTCACAACGCAGTGTGTCGACCTAGTTCGATGTTCTGATCGCGTTGAACCTTGGACACCGTTACAGTTTGCATACCATTCATGTGTAGAAAATACGTAGCAGAGGTCAAGGGAACCAAGTTTATTATCACAGTTTCAAGCTTTAAAAAATCAATTCAGTAAAAAGATGCGTTCTGGGCTGCAAAAATATAATCGTTGCCTGTAAAACGCTAAGAAAAAGTAACAAATACTAAGAAGACAAATAAAAAAATAGGCGTATGATACTCTGAGATAAAAAAAAAAAATGTAAAATAAACATTACAAAGTTATTTAATATTATTACTTATAATTTATTTCTAAGTCTTTGAATGTATGTAATGACAGAAATAGTCTAGTTCTGTAGTTATGTAGCCGCTACAATTGTAAAAAATTATAGCCATTGTCTGTTTTATCTTTCCTGTCACTTTTTTTCTAACAAACGTGTTCTTTGGAGTGATTACTTTATGTTAACGTCATTGTATTTACATAAGTCAATAATTTATCTCTTCTTTCTTATCTCTCGAAGTAAAGATAATGTTGTCTACAAATATATAAAAGAAAATTGAAATATTTGTGCGTCAAAACAAGCGTTTTTTTTATTTTTAACTACGATTTCACCCATTAATATTTTGTTTAACTCAAAAACGTCTTCGATAGGAAGGAAGATGCCTCTCAAATAATATTTGTAATGCCGGAGCCAGACATAGCTTCAACTGAATGATCATTTCAATCATCATGTTGTATGGCCGGGGACTTTGTGTAACTTCACAAAGTTTTGTAGAAGTTTGTAGACTTCGAGCTATGTCTGGCTTCGGTATAATGCAAATAGAAGAAAACCACTTCTACCTACTTCTTCAAATGTATTTAGAAAGAAAATGTGTTATATGAATGTATACCAATGAGCTCACCAAAAACGGCTAACTAACTAGCTTATACGCGGTAGAGGTAGGAGCAAGGGGTATACCAGCAAAATCCCTATACAACCTACTAAAAGACCTTGTGTTAGATAGCCCATTTATTGAGGAAAGCTGTAGGCTATATATCATCACGCTGAGTGTAATAGCAGCGCAGCACTAAAATCAATAAAGTCGCTAATTTTCAAAACTCCCGGAAAACATTCTAGATAAACGTTTTTTTCGAACCAAATGACTTTCTTGACTACAATGGAAGAACTAAAATATCTTTATTTTACTCCGGCTATTTCGGATATATTGGTGGTTAGTTGATCAACAAAAGGCTAGAAACCCTCGTAAACACACGAAGGTTTATAGCTCTTTGATGCGAGAAGAGCCCATAATAAATTTAGTCTGATATTGCTATTGTTATACTCCACCTTTGAAAACATATTTAAAATTTTACATATACATATAATCAACATAATAAGGACATATTTCAAATATACTAGAAACGCCTGGTGGTCGAAATTTGATCACTAATCTTATATTTGCTTACTATATGATGTTTTAAAGCTATATATACAAAATTTCAAATGTTTGTAAAACGACTTTTTTTTTTAAATCTTCACTGTCCTCCACAGGCTAAAGGCTCGTGGTATTGTTATCTTTTTCTTCATATTTTTTGTCTTATTGTGATCTTCGATTTTACTTATTCTTCTATAGTCCCAGTTTGTTTTTCAAACTTCTTCGGGCAGCCATTTTCGTGATGAGATGGGTGTCACGGTGGTAGATGCGAATCGTTTATCATTGGTATTCATTAGCTTTTATTTTAATAATTGATTACATTAATAATGCATATTTTGTAAAAATAATAGCATTCGCAGACCAGACTTCTTCTATATAAACTTCGATTGTGCCAAATTTTATATTCCTCTGTCCGCGCAATTTCTTAAAATGGTATCGAAAGCTGTCTTTTTTTGTTACAAGGGGAAAACGAATAGACGGTTCACATAAGTGGCTACCGATGCCCATGAACATCTGCACCACCAGGAGGCTAGCAGACGCATTGCCGGCCTTTGATAACAGGATTATTCGACAGGCCCATGAGATTTGATTACAGTTGATCACAAATCTGGTTTTCATTGTCTCACTTGGTGTCGTGGGTATTGTCTATGACGCAGCAGACCTCGCCAAAATACCTATGTTTTGACACACATATCTGTGGATTTATGGAGTCACCATGTGGGCTTGCTAGATTGGATTGTTTCTGTGTAGCGATGGTTTAATTCTTAGCCATTTTTTGTAAATTTTTGTTAGAATTTGCTATAACAGGCTGTGCATTTAAGAGAGGTAAGAGTTCAAGGTTATGTACAGTAATAAGGTTTGATTAAACTCGTTCATAAATCTGTTTTTTCATTATCTCACTTGGCGTCATGAGGATTGTCTGTGACGCGGTAGACATCGCCCAAAGCCGTGTGTTTTGACATACATATCCGTATTTATGACGCGGCCCGCCTTCGCCGACCTGACGCGAGATTTATGAAGTCGCCATGTGTTTGAGAGATTGGATTGTTTGTGTTCGCTAGTGCTTTGGAGATAGAATCACTTGCGTGTGGAGATTGTTTATATGCCAAGTCTTTGTTAACGGGCGCTAGAATAATTTTTAACTTTAATCTTTAATCAAGTGATGGTATTGTTGTCGCGTTTCGTTCGGTTTGTGAGATTTCACGGTGGCCTAAACTCGTCATTAAAGGCCGGCAACGCATCTGCTTGCCTCCTAGTCGTGCAGATGTCCATGGACATCGGAAGGCACTTAGCTGCCTGCTGTCTGATCGCTTGCCTCTAGTAACTTTTAAAAATAATTGTACAATTACCTATATAGAACCAATATTACATTCATTCGTTCAGTCCAACATATTTGCGACTATACATTAACTTAGAAATAACTGATGATAAAGCTTGTTCAAACATAGCCAAGTATCTTTGCCAAAAAGGTCGCGATCGTAAGTCACATTTTCATAAAGTTTTCCAGCACCAAATGTGGCATAATACAGCCGGCCGACACAAAACCGAACCTAACGCAATGTGGAATAACACTCAACCACGGATTATGGCGGCCGGCAGCGAGCAGGAACGCGGTCGAATTTTGATAAAGCCCAATTGTCCGATATAACAAGGCCGGGTTCACTTCTGCCTACTATCGTGTCAGCTGGATGCTCCTTTATTCGTGGCGCCCGGCTTTGGGCTTTTGGAAGTAACGTTGAAGATGTAATAACACTTTGGATAAATACGCAGAAAACACAGAGAAGATATATGGAGAATAGATGGACGATTAAATGCACACAAATATAATATCACTGCATTGACACATCATCTCTTCTGGCATCCAGTTAAATAAAACAAAGCTTTATTGAACTTTCAGCGACTGTATCGAAAGCTACGTCATGCTTTGATAATCTTAGCTCTATTCTTAGCCGTGGTGATCAAATCCTTGGACGATGCCGCACATGATGCCATATACCTTCATTGCATTTAGGGGACATCGATTTCTTTGCAATGTTTAACCCTGGAAATACCTCTGTACGAGCGCTATTAATTGAAAAGCAAGAGTTAATAGAATCTTATTACATTATACATATTCTACTATTTTTAATACCCATATATTACGAGCTCTTTCTTATATGACATAATAAATTTTGAATTGAGTTTGAATATAATTGTAAATTTTTACTTAAATAATAGAAAGTTTTAAAGGTTGTGTAAAGGGTTTATCATATTGTATTTATTTTTAATGTTACGACTTTTTTTTAAACTATAGTAGTTTTGCAAAATTATCAATACATAGCTATTCTCAAATTATCCATAGAGAGAATGAATGATGAGAGATGAATATGGAGTTATCTTTTTATTTATAGAAAAGAAGTATTTCAAGTTTAAAATAACTTCGCTAGCATTTTTATATTGACTGCGTTATTATTTTCGTTACTGCAAAAAGGTGCAATTGACAAAAGAGCACGTTTAACATTTTTTTTACTGACCTTGTGCCGCGTGAAAAATGAGCAAAAGATGCAAAAGCACCACTGACTTGAACTGGTTCCATGCACGACAACAATATCATCACTTGACGTGACAGCATTTCCGCCACTTCACGCCGATCTCATGTGAGAAAGAGATACTGCATCTGCTTGCCTCCTGGTTTTAGCGCATTTAGCTTGTTGTTTGCCTCTTGTAACTTAAAAAAAAAGAATTTTAGTTCTTTAATCTTATCTGGAAAAGTCGAAGCGCATATGTTAAATTTTTAAAAAAACATCTTGTTTACGATGCAATCAAAATAGAAATAAGTTATTCTTTTTCTTTTATATCTTATGAATAAATTAGAATAATAAAAGATACTTTCCAGAGCATCTTTAAGGTCTGACGGAATTTTTATACGAATGTAAATATTTGTTAGAACTACTGTCTGTTTGTCTTGGTTATTTATATCAAAGAACGAAATTTGCAACATTACTGGCCTTCTCTAATTATAGTTAAACTTCCAATAAGATACTTCTTTCCATACATCAAAGTAACTCAGCATTGAGTGCTGAGTTACCTTAACTCATCATTGAGTGTATGTGAAGAGATGAGTGGAGAATTTTTTTGAGTGTGAATGATTATAAAGAGCAAAGAAGAATCTTGGCTAAAACTACGAGCTCGGTGGCTAGAATACGTTTCCATCAAGAGGCTGCAGTTTCTGTCTCCGAGGCATTTCTAACTTGGAAAATTATTATTATTTAATTACGAATATATGAATCATTAATGACAGGCTATGAAGGTAAGAGAAACTTCGTGATGTTAGCTGCATTATGCAATAGACGATGTTGGAAACTTTTTACGCAATGAATAAAGTATACACGAGATGGGACTAAGTTATAAATGAGCGCAATAAAAACCTAGTGCTAAGTGGCAAGAAGATACCGAAGAAGTCTTCTTCTCCCTGGGTTTATCTGGGTTAAATACCAGGATCCGCTTAGATTGTAGAGGTAATATATTAATATGTCTCTTTATCATTAATAGCACTTAATGAATGTGGACGCGAAGTTGCAGATTCATTATAAATTAGATGTCCATGGGCGCCGGTAGGCACTTCGGTGCCTGCTGTCTGCTCGTCTGCCCCCTTGTAACATAAAAAAAAAATAGTAAAACACTAAACACTATATTTAGTGTACTTACTAATATAAAAAGAATTATATATACTTTCTCAAGTCGTTTAAGAAAGCCTATAAAACTGTTTACTTAACTCAGTAATCTGTTCGAGAATGCGTTTTATAGTAAATTGAAATCCAATAGTGACTGATTGTGATAAATTGTTGAAATACCGGGCTTTACGGCGCGGGTCCTGCCCGTTTCTGAACATGATTTACCGATTCTTGCATAAAATCGATTTTGCCTTTATAGAATCGTATTGTGTTTGATTTATTGCATAGGAAATTTCTGATATGCGGTTGCTATTTATTTATATAACCTATTAATGGTTATATATAAAAATGGCCTTATATTATATTTGGTTAATCAATGTATATAATAAAATCACCCGTACAAACCTTATCATCTTACTATTTCTAAAGCGCTAGACACATTTTGATAACTTTTTTTTGGTATATTCCAAGGGCTACGTAGACGGTTTTAGAACACAATTGGACCAGGTAAGTGGCTCTGCTGTCGGGAATTATATCCTAAATTTGATACGTTTCTCGCTATAACTCAAAAACGGCTGTACCAAATTGAATTGTGTCTTTTCTGATGTATTCAATTTATTTCACAGAAGGATTTAAATAAACGAAAGAGAGAAAATCTCAAAGGAATATTTTAAAATATTAAAAAATGCTGAGACAGAAAATTTTTCCTCCTAATTTTATGCGGGCAAAGTCGCGAGTAACAACTAGTATATTATATAGATTGCTCATCGAAAGTTAACACGTTTTTAGGGTCTTTATTTATACCGAATCCTTT
This sequence comes from Charaxes varanes, assembly GCA_024363005.1. NCBI lineage: Eukaryota > Metazoa > Arthropoda > Insecta > Lepidoptera > Nymphalidae > Charaxes > Charaxes varanes. Next base: position 204,757 of record JANCMC010005487.1, read on the forward strand.
TGGAATAATAAATAAATGAGCAACGTAGTTTTTCTGTGTCACTTGAAGTTAATTAATAAATTATTTATGGCATACTTGCGGTGAAGTTGGAGAAACTGTCTACCAGGCCCTCTGCGCTAACGGACCTATCCATCCAGCCAAGTGTGCCAAAAATGGCCATATCTTTGACTGCTAATACTTTAAGGGTTAATTTCTTCACCAAATTTTGAGGTATACAATCCCTTGAAGCTTCAAGGGATCGCATACCTCAAAATTTGGTATTAATGTCGTCAGAAAAGGGGGTCTTAACAGACAGACAGGCAAAGAAGTGATCCTTTTTTTCTTTGCAGGTACGGAACCCTAAAAAAGAACCGTGTCCTCATTTATCTCTCGTATAAAAAAAATTAAGCATCAGTAATTCAAACAGCTTTAAAAATAATTAACAGCGGCAAACAACGGAATCCCGTCCCAGCTCGCATCGGAGACAGCGTCTGCATAAAATATGAAGCGACCTTTCATACCATTTTCAGGCGCGTCGCTGTTTTTATTTTTCGAAAAATTTGTGCCGCACCAATTACGAGCTTGATTTAAGCTCGTCTGCCCTTAATTAAGTTGGATATATTCATATTGAACAAAAGATAGTTTTTTGAAAAGAACCCGAGCGCATCGAAGTGCTGCATGAATGGAATTACGTGAAATGCATTTTTTATATTCTGTTCATGGCTTGAAATTGTTAGTTTTAAATGAGGCAGCTGTGCGCAGCGAGCTGTGGGGAAAACCAATGTATTTTTTCGGACTCTTTTTCACTTCATTATCACATTAGCTTACGTTATGCGTTTGTTCAATTTACTGGGACATTTATCAACATATGAATAATATTTATTCTTCTATACTAATATTATATATAAAATGGCCAAGAGCGTGTCGAGACACGCTTATATAAAAGGGTTCCGTATCTGATACGCGTTAAACGTATTTGTCAAATAACTTCAAAAGTTGTTGTCCGATTTCGTTCAAAATATTCCTAATGAGTTTTTAGCATGTTCTATTAACACGGAAAATTTCAAGTCTCTACGTCAAATAGTTTGGAAATGCTAGGGACCATCTTACGGACAGACAGACGGTCGTCGAACGCGCTAATCTCACAAGCTACTGGTGCGATTTGAAAAATTATTTCGGTATTAGATAGCGAATTTATCGAGGACCTCTTATAGGACCTTTAGAAAAACTCAGGCGCTTTAAGATAAGATATGTTAATTACCTGGAGATTGGTTTATATTTCAATAATTTGACGAGTTAAGCGTTACATAAGGTAATGGGAGAGTCGTAAAGTCTAAAAAATATCATCACCTAGAAATATTGGGCACGATTATTTATTTATTTTATTTTGATAAAAATCGTTTAAGGATTACGGAAAACATATAATCTGACATTTTCTGAAGACAATGTAGCTGAAACCATCACGCAATCCATAAAACCATGCTCCAGGTATATTTGACAACATGACCTTACCTTAACATAACTTTTTTTTCGTTTCTGCGCCTAAACTACGTAATCCAATAGATCTCTACGACGCTTTAGTGACTACAAATTTAGCATCACTGTCTCCCCTACTATTACTACAAAGCGGGAACATTTTTAAATTATATTTTATACAATTAAATACCTGATCAATTGACAGAAATCATGAAACTGTAATATAATGATTTTAATTACTTCAGTGACATCTATTTTATAGATACTTGGCCTCCATTGCCAATTAGCTTGTAATTAGTTTGCTATTCTCAACATATGATTCATATGATTCGTATATTTATAACAATTAATATTATGAGACATGTTTAGAGAGATGACATATTAGAGTAGATGTTTTATATTTATATTATTTTCTATGATAATAAAAAGGCTATTACCAAATCTTTTTGAAATATTATTTTGGTACTTTTTATTTTTGTACGGAACCCTAATTATATTTCTAAAACTAAACTAGCCTATGTTACTTCTTGCAACATCGGCTACGTGCTTGTGAAAGTCGCGTCGAAATCTGTGCAGCCGTTTCTGAGATTACCCGGAACAAACAGATATACAGACGGACATACAAAAAATTTACCTTCCGTTTTCATTATCCTTTATCAAACTGTAATACTATTTAATATGTTGAACAAAATATATTGTGATTTGCAAGTTTAAAAATTAAAAGAATTTAATAAATTCGAGTACATTAACATTGTATATTTATAAAAGGTTTGTAATTAATTTTTTACTCATAGTAATTTATACACGTTTGTAAAATGATTATAGAGGCAAATTTGGCTGTCACTTTTCGGTAACTCATTTAATAATTTCAACGACGAACAGGAGTTTACTGAGCAGTTATCAGAGCAGTCTTTATGTGTAGTTAACGGAATAGTGATTTGAGTCGATCGCTAGGTTAAGCAGTTCTCACCGCGGCCGGGTTATAGATGGGTGACCCATTCTAAGGCTGCGTTTTTAAAATATCCGATCTTTTTCGTGTTTCGCAAGGTACGTAAAACAGTGGGTCTCGATTAATGTCACTGAGTGGTATTCGTCGTGAGATTGTAGAGATTGTGGGGGTTCCTGGGATGACGTCAGACGGCAGCCGGTCATCCTAATTCGCCCCACAGTCATATCCTCTGCCATTTAAGTGGACCCTAGGGTCCACTTAAATGGCGTCTTCCTTGTCTTCGTCTTCCTAGCGTTATCCCGGCCTAGTACTAATACTAGGCCGGGAAATGCTAGGAAGACGATCTTATAAAGTTATCTTCCCTAAGTATAAAACAGTCCTTTCTGTTTCATCCAATAAATTGGCAAAGGGCATAATATCCTAATACATTTGGCACATATTATATAAAAAAAACTCTTTGGGATATTGTCTAGAAATAAAAGTATCCGAAATATATATAAATAATGCATTAGGTATGATTAGTATCTTCGATCAGAAATGTGTACAAAGTCATAAATTTCGTTATAAAAGAGTAGCTGAAGGTTAAGAGGTTATTTCGGCTAGCTCTCACAAAAATCTCATTAAACTTGGAACCTTAAGTGCCTTAACTTATTACCCTTTATAGTACAAGAGCCTATAGTGACAATGATATTATACTCAGATCAATAAGGCCGTCTCTGAATATTTTGTATATCAATTGTATATCTCAGCAGCATATTTTAGATATACAAACATATACCATTTAAACTTTACTTATACAATTATATGTGACTACAATGAATAAAGAAAAAATATATGTTATAATATGTAATACAACTGTTTATATCATCATGGTATACAGTAGCCAAAATATCACATTTTGACAGATATATCAAGTTACTGAGGTTAGGGTTAACGCTTTTGAAATATTGATGCTGTTTTAAGCAACAATATTTACAACCGTGAAGCTTTGATGGCCATGTGACTAGGATGACGTCGCTTCAAGGACCTAAAAGGGATACAGGTAATTGAGTCTTTCTTGCATAACTTGAGCTTTTCTGAGGAAAATTTAACTCCGATGCTATTACAACTGGAAAAAGATAGTCACTTAATTTTTATTATTTTTATCGTATGCAAATGTTTTAAAAATAAGGTAGAAAAAAGCTTTTGGGCTTAAGTTGAATAAAAAAAGACTTATCTTATTTCTAGGGCTAGCCTATGTTTTGTAACAGATAAAATAAAACATAGAAAAATTTAAGTGACAAATCTAAAACCTTTTACAATTTCTTTGAAATCTATTATATTTCAAAAATGATTATGGGAATGTCAATGACGCTCTTGAAGATTTTTTGAATACTACTAACTAATATAAAGTATTTTTAAATAAAAAGAAAACCGCCTTCAAAAATCAACAAGGAACTGAAAAGCAAAAAATAATTAGTACTTTCTTACGATTACCTAGAAGACACCTACTCATGTGTCGAAGTCGTTACCAAGCCAAAAAGTTACCCCGCTGAACCCATGCAGATGGTACCTGAGAAGAACACAATTCCTTACCCAGCTAATAGAAATACCGCTCAAACTCCTACTGATTTATTCGATTCCTACTGATGTATTTAACTACTTAACAGTTGAGAACACAATATACCTAAATGAGAATATTTAATTTCTAAATATGTAGTGAGCATATTGTTATAGCCTTATGTATGCAGTCAATGGCTTTATCCAGATATCCCAAATGCTCTTGAACCACTCCAATATTAAGTAGAAGACGAGCTCTCATATCCATCAGCTCTGTCTTATTTATTTTCCCGTTTAATCTAAAATAATTTATGATTATGACAAAATAATTATTGTTTAAACTAGTCATATTTATGAGAAGCTTCCTTTACTAAAGTGACTCTAAAAGACAGCATATAAAGTTATGTTTGTGACCTAAACAGTGGTCAGCATTTGACTTGATCGCTAGGTTGGGTAGCTGTTGCTGCAACCAGGTGATTGGATTGGATATCCGACCTCTTCCAAGTTTCAGAAGGCATGTAAAACAATGGGCCCCGAATGATGTCACTAAGTGATATTAGTTGTTAAGTTGCAGAGATATTGGTGGTTCCGAAGATGACGTCAAATAGCAATCGGTCATCTTAACCCACCCACTGTCACATCCTCTGCAATCTATTTTTTTACAAGCCACAAACCTCACTATATAGTATTTATTCAAACTTCAAACTTTGAAGCTCTACCTGTTCCTTAGATAAAGACTCTTGATAGACAGACAGTAAAGTGATCCTATAAGGCTTACTTTTTTCCTTTGGAGGTACGGAATCCTAAAAATTATTTTTGTTTATTATAAATCTTACTTTTCACACAGCACTAGACTCTTCATGAATGCTTTTTCAGCTGCAGTAAGAGAGTGCTTTGCTTCAGTATTGTCTGTAGAACTTTGTCCTTGAAGCAAATATATTCTGCCGAGTGTTGCCATTGCTCTTTGTTCCTCTACCAAATTGTTAAGCTCTTTTGCCACAGCTAAAGAATAAAAAAAATTAATATACAGAACGATAGATGAAGGGAAACCAGACAGAAATTTTCACTGTTGTGCAATTATTATATATATAAATTAGGACCTGTTGGTCTTAATCTTACATCTCCTTAGAAATGTAAGAGCAAATTTGATGATTTTTATAATAGTTTTACGCAAATAATAAAAAAAGCCAATTTAAACATTTGACTAGCGCCAGAGCTGTTTCGCATAAGTGGTCAGCTGTCCACTTATAATTGCAAAAAATTTTTAACTTCCTTAATCTAGCCCTAACGAAAAATCCTTACCTACTCCTTGCCAAGTTTCATCATTGTACATCCTGCAGTTTTAAATATTTCGTGCTTGGTGACCTTGCGCATTTATATAACACTAGCTGTGCCCGCAATTTTATCCCCGTAAAATTGGGTAAAGATATTGTATTCAATTTTAGCGTGATGATATATGTATAGCCTATAGCCGTTCTTGATAAATAGACTATCTAACGCTGGAATAATTTTTCAAATCGGACCAGCAGTTCCTGAGATTTGCGCGTTCAAGCCAACAAACAAACAAACTCTTCAGCTTTATATATTAGTATAAGGTATAGACATAAAGATTAAGTATCATTACCTAAGTGCCGCTCTTCATACTTAAGAGCTTTGTCAAATTCCGCCATAAGCATATACATTTCACCAATCATCCTATTACATGTTCCCCATTCCATTCGAAGAGAGAGTTCCTTGTAAATTGAGGCTTCACTTTTGTACTCTTCTAATGCGTCATTATATCGAGTTTGTTTGTAATAATATGTGGCTAAATCATTATAGGCTTCAGCCAAAACTCTTCTGTTGCTACCGTTTAATGCTTTCTTCTTCTTACGAATTAGTTCTGCAAGACACAAGTAAACTTTGAGGCACAATGTATAAAAGAAAATAACAAATCAAAATTAAACTGGTATTGTTATTACTCTCTTCTTCCATGTTTGCGTTTACTGCATATCAGACGAAATATAATCATTTATAACTTTAACAACATACTAAAAAAAACTCCATGAAAATTTAATGTTGAATTAGCGCTCTTTATTGACATGCAGCATTGGTTTCCATTTTTTTTTAATCAGTGACATTGACACTTGACAGTATACTTTTGATATGAAGGCTGTAGAGTGTAGAAGTTGATGATTTAGATTTCAGTTCATAGCGGTTCATAAGGTAGTTTAGGTTTCGGCACTATAGCAGTTGGAACCAGATTTACACTTATAGAAAAAAAATATGTTTTAAGATTGCTCTATTTAATAGAATTCTGTCGTCTATAAATAATACTTAATTTATATTTATACAGATTATTTCTACTGATACGATGTTAGCTTCATTATATTGGTAGTACTGAAATTATATTGACAGACGATAGTACCACAACAGTTGAGAAAAAGCGTGTTTCGTTGTTTCTTGTTTCCTGTGTTCTAAGTGTTGTTGTCTATCGTTTTAGTACGATTTATGAATTAACTTTATATAAAGATCAAACAAAATACACTTTATTCTCAGTTTTTTAGTTGGTTGAGTAGTTATTTAACGGTTATATTGTTCATCGAAAGTACACCGGCTGTGAAGATTTCAATACTGCCAGTAAGTTTGTTTATATTGATATTATTTTATAAGTTAATAAAAAAAAAATAGAATATTATTGCGTATAGATAAAGTGTTTAAAATTATAAATATCAAAGTAAAAGTTTTCACAAATAATCGCTATATGTCATATTTCATATCTGTTCGTTAAATCATACTATAATAAAAGTTTTATTAGGGAAGGGCCGAAATAACAGTCGGTCATTAAACTTACCAAACGAAAGGCATTACAGTTTTAGCCGTAATTAAAGTTGTATAATTATACAAAAATTATACATTTATGATTTAGTTTTTTTACCATTAGGGTAAATAAAAAGGAAGATTTAGAGATAATAATGAAATTATTAAACTAATAAAAAAACATTCTCATCTAGCTTTTGTTAATATTTAACAGGCTGAAATGTGAAACAGAGAATAAGGCATAATGTGATTATTATTCTATACTTAACAAATGTAGTTACAATATATTTTTTAAGAAGACCACTACAGATATACTGAGTTTAAAAAAAAATAGTAATGGATAAATTCAAACAAAAGAACTGGTATCTGTGACATGAATATGTTCTACTTAAGGGTAAAGAAAAAACTTATGAATAAAAACATGCAAAAAGTTAGCAGATTGTATAAATTACTATTTAAGACTAACCACTGGAGACCAATTTTTTGAGACCATTGTGTCTATCATTAATGCCACTATGAGTATTCCTCATATTGTGTGATAAAGATAAATTCTTATGGCCTTATTCCATAAATTATCTTGTTCCAAGTTTGAATTTCGATTAATTATCTATCAGTCGTGTAATAAATTTGATTGTAGTTTATTTAAAGTTTTTATTTTTTTATACGCTTTAGTGTACACCACAAAAGAAACTAACACGTAAGAAAGTAACATACAGCAAGAAAAGAAGTACAAAAGTACTCAATACTCAACCTGTTTTTGGGATAAAAAATCCTAAAACTTATTTTAGCACCTGCTACAAAAATAATCTTATGCATATGAAACATACCAGCTACACATTTTACGTAGGTAAAACTTAACTGTCCCCGTATAAACACATAATACTCTTTAAATGAAAGTCTATTTGGAATTTTTTTTAATTAACCCACTTAAGTAAGAAAACTTTTCTATACGATGAAAGTAGTACTGCCACAATTAAAAATATCTGACATTTATTATTAGACTGTAAAGTTATGCTCCCAGGGATCTGGAGAAAAAATAGTAGAGAATTTTTTTTTATTAAACTTAAATTTGTTC
>JANCMC010005487.1:212673-361270 GCA_024363005.1 Charaxes varanes
AGACTGTAAAGTTATGCTCCCAGGGATCTGGAGAAAAAATAGTAGAGAATTTTTTTTTATTAAACTTAAATTTGTTCCAAACTTACAATAATTCAATTCAATGCTTATCTGTATGTGTGATCCCACACTATTTCTCCTGGTGACATATTAAAAAAGATAAAAATGTGTTAGGTCCGATTAACAACTGGAGTTTATGATTTACTCCTTACATAGCATGGTATGTTTTACTCCTCATAAATTTTTATATCCCAGGCTTAAATATGTAAATTGATTCTTAGGGAATAATGTCCAATGATTAAAGTGGCCAAGAGTGTTTTAAGACATGCTTATATTGAAGGGTTCCACAACTGCTACGAGATAAAGGTATTTTTTAATTAACTTCAAAAGATGTTGTTGATTTCTCTCAAAATAATTTTGCTAATTAGTTTTTTATCATCTCCTATCAACATGGAAAATTACAACTATCTACATCCTATAGTTTGGAAATCCTGGGTAATCCTGGGTAAGGGTAAACCACCTTGCTGGCGGACAGACGGACGGACAGACGGAGCGAAACTATAAGAGTTTCTTAACCCTAAAAAGAAAAAAAATATGTGTGCCAAATCCGACGCAGGACTGGAGTTCACACTTTATTGATTCCTAAGCAGTAGAGTCCAATAAAAAAGATCCAAGTGTATTCGTAAGGCTAATAGATAAAATAGCATTAATTTATGAAGCTCCTAGTAATTTTATGGATCGTCATATTATTACATAATAGAAGGGTCGATGACATACTATAGTTGTATCCTTGCATCTTCGACATTTCCATTCTGGCGACGCTCTGGCGCCATATAAGGCGCCACGGTGCGACCTTCCCTATTTAGCGCCTGAATCACGTGGACATGAATTCGTTATCAGTCTGTTGAAAACTCAACATTCGGAGTAACGATCATGAGTTGCATAATTGAAGAGCCCCAGCTTTTTTGGGTGTCATTCAAATGATATTAACTATTATTTGTTAGAAAAAATCATAATTTTTTTTTATAATACAAGAGGCAAATGGACTGGCGGTATACCTAAGTGACGTCCACAGATATTTGCATCACTAGAAGGCATTTAATTTTATTTAGTCTAAGTAAAAAAGAAGCTATCTCTAGATTGGATTGATATATTATTGTTTAGACTATATTTCTGCTTAGACGCGAAATTAGCGCCGTATCAATGATCCGGCGCCTCAGGCTACAGGGGCCAATGTGTTTTTTTATATATAACAAGCGGCAATCGAGCAGGCGGTCAGATCTCTAGGTAAGACTTTAAACTAGCGGGCTACTCTAGGATTTAATCTAGCAAACCAAACGAAACGCAACAACAATGCCATCATTTGTCGTGACAGCATGGCCGCCACTTCATGTAGATATTTTGTCAAAACAAGGTACTATACCCCGACACCCCAGCCCAATGGCTGCTAACCAAGAGAATTGCAAACGTGACGCTACCTCTAATTAAAATTATTATTAATTTATATATTCCCAAGCTCTTTAATATTACTTTATTAAAAAGAATAAAACTTAGAGATCTATTCACATAAATTGAGTCTGTTCTCTGTCTTGAAAACCTAAACTTTTGCATTTTCAAGTACGAGTATGTTCCTGCATAATAAATAGGTCAAACATGAAATAAATAAATTGGCCTACAGCGGGTCAAGACACGCTTATATAGGGTTCCGTATCTGTTACGCTATTCAGGTACTTGCTAAATAAGTTAAAAATTTATTGTTCGATATTGCTCAAAATATACTTCATACATCAGAAAAATTGAAACACTTTCGTTTTTTTTTTAATTATTCCTAAATACACATCACTCTGATAAACCTTACAAAACAAAAACTCGCCAGGTGTTTCGATCTTTTTGATTAGAAATATATTTTTTCTAATGAGTTTTTAGCATGTGCTAGCAACATGGAAAATTTTAAGTTTCTACATCTAATACTTTGGAAATCCTAGGGTGGCTAACTTTGCGGGCAGACAGACGGACGGACTTACAGAGGGAAACTATGAGGGATCCTTGTAGGACTACGGAACCCTAAAAAATTTATTACTACTAATAATAATAGTAAATTTTAAAATTTTATAAGCTACTTTTTGAGCTACTTTATCAAACTTTTCCAAATGGCCCAATTCCAGGCTCAACTACCTGAGGGTGAGCCCCAGACCCCCTATTTTTTTTTTTTTAATTTGTAGACGACAAAAAACAATTTCGCACTGGAAAAAGCATTACTGAAAGCGTGAAGTTTGTTAAATAAATAAGGTTACATTAAATGTTATTAGACGCCTCAATTATGCCTCATCGGAGTTTAAAAGAAGGTATTTTTTTATTGACGCGATAAGAAAAAATAAATTCGCACTGGAAAAAGCATTACTGAATGCGTAAAGTTTGTTAAATAAATAAGGTTACATTAAATTTCATTAGACGCCTCAATTATGCCTCATCAGAGTTTAAAAGAAGGTATTTTTTTATTTACGTGATAAGAAAAAATAAATTCGCACTGGAAAAAGCATGACTGAAAGCGTGAAGTTTCTTAAATAAAAAGGATACATTAAATTTTATTAGATGCCTCAATTAACTCCCATCACAGTTTTCAAGAAGGTATTTTTTATTGACGTGGTAACGTCTTATAAAGCACGGAAAAAGTATGACGAATTGTCACGTCACGTTCCGCCTGAGCCGAGCGTGCAAGCGAGAACCCGGAACGAGCGATAGAGAGGCACGATCCGCGTAAGAGCTCGTCGTTATCGCGTAAAATTATCGTCCGCAAACCGAACTAGCAGACAACCCTCTTTAAAAACCCATAGTATAACTCGTTAGAAACCCTCAAAATGTAACATAATCGTTGAAATCATGCGGACGAAGCCGCGGGGTACAGCTAGTGACACAAATAAGGATATAAATTGTTGATGTGTTTTGTGTTTAATTTTCCAGTTGTGCGTGATCCTGGAGCCGATGCAGGAGCTGATGTCGCGGCACAAGGCGTACGGTTTTTATTGTATTACTATTGGCCCCCCGCTTTTCTGATATGCTTAAATAATCTTCTGGTAATTAAGTTTGGTTCATTTATACGTCCACGAAGAATAAGAAAAGTTCAGTGTTATTTAATTCCCTAACCCTGTTAGAGAATAGATCCCCAACAATCTGAGTGGCAGGCGGTTCACGTAAGTATAAGTGACTAACGATCAAACAGAAAGAGTATCTAAAATTGAAACATTAATTTAATACTGACAACGTACACATAGTTTATTTAAATCATGGTTATACAGCAATCACAGGCTTTGTTTCATTCAATGATGTATTACAGTAAATTGTGTGTAATCTAATAAAACTGTTAACCTTAATGGATGATTACATTGACCTCTCTATACGAAGTTGATCCCAACTAATTGAAGAGTTGTGAGTGCTTTAGTGTAGGAAAACTTATTCATTTGTAACTTGGAAAGTAGAGTTCTTACGTCTGCTCAATCCAATTGGGACTTAGAGATTGATGGAGTCGTTATTAAAGGCCTATGGTTAAAGTTTTATAAAGCGTCATTTGATGCATTAATAATCTTACCGTGATATTTATGCGAATCAGTGACCTTTAGGGTCTAGGAATTAGTCGTTAGATCTTGGAATTCCACCCATTCTACAGCACTGCTACTACAGTTTTGCTGCATCCCTCCAAACGGACAAATAGAATAGCTTTTAGCTAGTTGTTAAATTGTAACTGAGTTAACCGAGGCTCATATCTCGGCAGAATTTAGCCTACGATGATGCGAATGTACTATTACCATTAGTCCAGGCGGCCTAATATTTCTCCCGAGATTCTTTCGACATCTTTTTAATGTAACAAGGGGCAAACGACCAACCGGCTTTCATCTAAGTGACGTCCGACGCCCAAGGACAACTGCAACACCAGAGGGCCATTCAAGCCGGCGCCCGCCTAGCTGCCCAAGCCAGGTAAGAAGCCAGGTTTGCAACTGCAGCACTCGCAACTGAGGGTTCGCAGATGCGTTGCCGGCCTTTGAGAAATGAGTATGCTCTTTTCTTGAAGGTCCCTAAGTCTTATCCGTTCGGAAATAGGGAGGGGTAGGTAAAGAAAAAGGATACAGCGCGTTACATGGGGGGGGGGAGGGGGGAGGGTCAAAAATCTTTCATAAATACGGTACTAGAACGCCCTCTAAAAGTTGTCGATGATGAAATGGCCGATCTAGAACTTACATGCAAATTGGTTGAATCTACGATCGTCCATAAATATGTAGACTATGTTAACAATCGAACGTTCTCTAAATGTCTATCTTGAGTTCAACACATTTGTATTTGTAACTCATATCTTGTTTACGATTCATCTCAGTTACCAATCAGCTACGAAATCTCGTCTAATATGAGTAGACGTTGTTTTTTTCTTTCTTTCTAATCTCTTCGACCAACTCTCTAGTGCTGAAAGCTTCTATAACTCCCCTACTCTATAGGCGTGGTGCTGAATGTATGGAAGACTGCTTTGGTTCACCCGATCCGGAAGAAAGGCGTCCGCTCATTTCCCTCCATTTACAGGCCTATGGCGATATCTCCCTTGTTTTCAACGATGATGGAATCCATCATCAATGACCACCTCCATCGATACTTGGAGAAGTACCAGCTGATTAGGGACCGCCAGTACGGCTTCCGTCGGAGTCGTTCAGCTGGTGATCTTCTAACCTACCTAACACATCGATGGGCGGTGGCTATTGAGAGCAAGGGAGAGGCATTGGCCGTTAGTTTGTATGTAGTGAAGGCTTTCGATCGGGTCTGGCATAAAGCACTTTTATCAAAGCTGCCTTTCTTGCGGGCTTCCTGAGATAATGTGCGACTGGATCACTAGTTTTTTGACTGTAGCATCAAGGTCTTTGTCGACGGTGCTTGCTCGGGCCCCAAATCTGTCAATGCTGGTGTCCCACAAGGCTGTGTACTATCTCCTACTTTGTTTCCTCTGTATATCAATGACCTGCTGCAAACAAGCGGTATTCATTGCTATGGCGATGCTACAACTGGAGCTGCCTTTTAATCCGGCTTGACCAATATTTCTTAGGGACCCGTCACCAATGCACCCCCGCAAAAAATCTTTGCAATGAAGACTAAAAAAAATTAGCCTTTTTCGTGTGGCAACTAAAGATTTTCAGTCTAAAAATGCAAGCTCCTCCACTAATTATATGCAACGCTTGCTTGTGTCTGTTCAGGGTTTTTATTGTCAACTCAAACACACACTGTGAGCAAATGATATTGGCTAGCTTGCGTGTTTGCCTCTACACGCTATTTTGCATGTAGAGGTAAATACTTTATTAGAGGCGTGCATTTTTAGACTGTACGCACTCTACCTCGGAAAATAAGAAACTTTTCCATGATAATACGTAATGCCGTAGCCAGACATAGCTACATTTGAATGATCATGTGGCCGGGACTTTGTGTAGCTGCGCAAAGTTTAGTAGAAGTTTCTTCAAGGACAAAAATGTGCAAACACTTTGAGGTATGTCTGGCTCCGGCATAATAGTAACAAACATATCACTTAAGCGTATCTACAGTTAGAGGTTATCCAAATATGTATACCTACTTTTTTTTAAATATTCAAACATTCTCTTTTTGCCACTGTATGAATGATAAATAGCGAGCGAGTTCGCGCTACTTCCGAAACTACCTGCGGCTGTACTTGACCTTACAAAATGCTAAACGTCTAATTAATAAGCAAATATTAATTTATTTAAAATACGTGTTACGAGTGAGGTTTCGAGCGTTTCCGACACACGGAACTGCAGCGGAATCTATATATAAATCTACACTCTAAACCAGTTTTTCCCAACCTTCTCTAAACCATGCCCAACCTTAACATTTCTAAAACATACATTTCTAAATACTAAATACATTTCTAAAACATACATATGCCTCCATACATAATTTTTAACCTTTAAAAATTGTTTTGTTCTCTTAAGAAATATCAAAGATAAGTTTTAGGAAGTTGATATTTTGGTAATGTCACATGAAATTATACCTAATAATCATTTACAGCATTTACTGACATCTAGCATTGCATTTAAATAACACAATGAGACAAACCTCAGTGGTCTTATTAGGCTACTTGGTAACAATTTGTTATAAAAAGTCAAACCCTGTTTGCCCCTTGTTATATATTTACTAGTGGACCGTACAGACGATGTCTTGTCCGAATTTATACTTGTCTCATATTAGCCAATCAAGTAATGTCCTTCATGTCTTTCTCCATAAAACCTGACATTGGTGGAATTTTTCATGGCGAGTACTTACGAACTTTATCTATTCCAAAGCAATTCTGCATTTTAGGCTTCCGTAGTTCCGTACTACAAGGCACCCTTATAATATCGCTCTGTCCGTCCGTCCGTCCAACCGTAAGGTGGTCCCCCTTCTAGCATTTCCAAACCATTAGACGTAGTGACTTGAAATTTTCCATGTTGATAGAATATGCTAAAAACTCATTAGGAAAATTATTCAGAACGAAATCGGACAACGACTTTTGAAGTTACTTAACAAATACGTTTATAGCGTATCAGATACGGAACCCTTCTATATTAGCGTGTCTTGACACGCTTTTGGGCATTTTTTTAGTACTCTTTTGACTTTTCCTTTCTTTATTTCTTCTAAAACCGTCCCGGAAATAAGGGGAATAAAAAAAAACAAATGGAATAATAGAATGCAAGGATGGAATTCAAAATGGTTCAACCCTTTCTTAGTTTTATCAAGACTAACGAACAATGACTTCTATATAATAATAAATATACATTCAATTAGGAGTTGAGATATGTCAGAAGATATTCTGACGTCACGATAAATATTGGCGCGATAGAGTCAGCATACTTCTGGGCCGTTTTAGTATTAGTTGGATATATTTTGACTTAAGTCTATCATAAGTTTGACGTTGATTGAGTTATTTCATTTATGACATTTCGCGACTCATAGTACGTAACGAGAGTGTTTTACTTCATTTCCGCAACAACTTTTGTCGCTTTGTTACTTCAAGAATGACTATCATTTTAAAGATAATAGGATGAAGATTCATTCTCTTCACTTCCAATTTTTTACTTTTTTTACCGAATTTTTTTTAAATACTTTTTGAGTGTTCTCATAGCAATAGATGGACTATCGTTCCGTCACCTCGTAGTGACCGTACGAGCACGCGTTGTGAAGAGGAACCAGGCCACTATAACACAATTAATGGATTTTAAGCCCCATATTTCTGTCGTAAATTGCATCACCAATTTATTAAATAATGGTTTTAAAAAATGTGTGTTTATCGCATCCAACTAGCTATATTAGCCGTTCAATCAACTTAGACAAAGTGTGTACTATTGGAGAAGGAATCAATCACTTCAAAATTTTATAGGTCGAAGACATTTTCAACATAATAGATACAACTTGGCGGTAAGATCTTTAATATTCTGTTGGCACCTATTTATGGAAACTATTTTAAAAAATTCGCTAAGTAATAAAAACCTAATTATAATCAATGTCAATGTCACAAAAGGTTTATTACTTGTGCTAGAACACTATCACGTTTATGCCAAATAAAAACACACTAGCGTGAATTTTTTTTTTATATCACAAGTGGCAAACGTGCAAACACTCAAGTGAACCGCTGCTCATGGACATCTGCACAATTAGAAGGCTTGCAGATGCGTTGTCGGTCTTAAAAGAGGGGTCTAAGCCATCGGGAACTCTCACATGCCGAACGAAACGCGGCAACAATACCATCACTTGACGTGACAGCATTGCCGCCACTTCACGCCGATCTTATATGAGAAAGAGGTACTGGTAACAGCACAATTCGGCTGACGACTTCGGTTGAAGACCAAAAGGAGTACAAGCATGGCGTTACCTCTAATTAAATCAGCCTGAAGTTGTATAAAACCATAGCATGATGGTTTCACTTAACGTTTGGTTTGGACAAGTTGTAGATAAAGCGTTTTTTTTTTATAAGACAAGGGGCAACCGGTCATGCGGTTCACCTAAGTGACTACCGACGCCCATGGACAACTGCAACACCAGGGGGATCGCAGATGCGTTGCCGGCCTTTTACTTCCTGCCTGTTTTGGATTTTAGTAAAATAACGCCTCAGCCATGCACTAAGGAAATGTAAATTAAGTAAGTGAACAAAGCAAATAAACAAGCACAACGACCCGTGGGGCCTAATGCGGTCTAGTTCTAGTCTAGTCAGAACGAGATTGTTCCAGATGTCTAGACCGAACATGATCGCAGACCTATCTAAGAGAGAAAATCTTAACCTTTTTATTTAAACCCATGACTGCATATGTTTTCATTATATTACTTTTTTTTTAGTTTTAATTTATATATTTTATTTTTAGTGTAATATATTCATTCGGCTTTTTTGTGTAAGGTACATGCGTTATACGTTAACAGTGTCCAAAAAATACTACTTAATTTTTTCCGGATATTTAACTAAGAGGTATTTTTAAAATAGTAATTTGTATTTCAAACCATATACAGGGCAACCTCGATTTAACAAATCGGACGAGAACGAGAAAATATTCGTTATAGCAAGTAATTCGTTGAACTGAGGTTTGTTATGTTGAGGTTAGGTTGGTTTGAAATTCGTTATAAAGAGGTAAAAGAAGAGTTTTACGAACAAAAGCGTGTCGAAATATGTCGCGACATGAATCAAATACTAAAAGATTAATAGTTATATATTGGTGGGAACTTTATATAAAGGTTTTGGGTTGACAAAACTCGTTAATTAGAGGTATGAATACTTTTTCTTGATAGTTGAAAATTCGTTATAAAGCGGCTGTGCCCAAAACTTCGTTTCTGTTCGCATTGTAAAGGTATATTTTATATTGACTGTTATGGACAATTCAAGGGGATTACGAAGAATTTGTTAAATCGAGGAAATCGTTATATTGGGGTACGTTATATTAACGTTGCACTGTACTTCTTAATATTAATCCGCCGATAGTAGCTAAAAAGCTTTTGATGTTGTGTATCATTTATTAAATGTCATTAATAATTGATGATGCGTTCTATGCCGATTTTGGTAAAGGCGACCGTCTTCAGGTCTAAAAATGATCCCGATATATCAATCATATTACTTTTATGCCGGAGCCAGACATAGCTCAAAGTGTTTGTACATTTTAGTCCCTCAAGTGGACAAAGTTCTACAAAACTTTGTGTAGTTACACTCCTCGACCACACTACATGATCATTCAAATGAAGCAATGTCTGACTCCGGCATTATAGGCACCCACTATTATTACAATATCATTATCGATCTAATACCGGAGACAGACATAGCTCAAAGTGTTTGCACATTTTTGACCTTGAAGTCTACAAAGTTCTACAAAACTTTGTGCAGCACAAAGTTCCCGGCTACACTAAATGATCGTTCAAATGAAGCTATGTCTGGCTCCGGCATAACACATTACAAAGATCCTTCTGGTCAATGCAAATTCTTTAAAATTTAAATTACAATCATGACTAACAGTAAGTTTTTAATGACTTTCGTTGTTTCAATTGAATACCATGCTCATGGTGAAATACAATGGTGAAATAAACCCATGGTGAAATAAAATAATCATAGTATTTAACCATGGGGATTGAGGGCTGACGTTTCTAAATACAGATGATTAAATTACCTAGTTAGGACGCCAGACAGAAACCTAACAACTATGAAGCAAATATACAAAATCTTGTATATTTATTGTGTCCTAAACATGGCTAAGTTTGCTTCAAATTTGAGCTAACTAAAATAACTTAGACTTGACATAAATCTAAGCGGGCAAGTAAAGCATAATTTGTATTACGCAAAACCAAATTGGACATTTAAGGATTAACTTTAAAATGATCAAATTTAACCAGAGCGTTTGCGATCTAAAATAGTTTGTAAAGTTAGATATCTGACCCAAGAGATTCGTTTAGAAATAGCTACGATTCATTCTCAAGCGAATATTCAGACCGATTCAGTGACGTAAATAATTTGGCACACCTAAAAATAAGATACGGAAATACTTTGGGCGTGAATAGTTTATAAGTACTGTTTGGTCTGAAATTTTCACGGGTAAGGATGACGTCAGATGGCAATCGGTTATCTTAACTCGCCCCACAGCCACATCCTCTGCAATCTAAGCGGACCCTGGTGTTTAACCGGGATAACGCTAGGGAGAAGACTTTATATTTGTATAAACCTAGTTCTAGAATGGGTCACCCATCAATCACCCGATCGCAACAAGAGCTACTTAACCTAGCAATCGATTCAAATGCCGACCACTGAATAGGCCTTGAACTCCTCTATATGTGTGTTTTTATTGACATACATAAAATAGTTTATTTCAACACCGCTGGTTATAACTGTTCGGATTAAAGAAAAGTGTATTCATTTTTTTTTTAATTCTAAGATCACTCTCAAGATCAGCGAGGTCCATCAGAGATGAGACTCTCGGAGACCCCAGATTGGAAGCTCTGGATGAAATGGCGGTATACCTGTACGACTATATCAGTGGTGGAAACAGCCTGGACTTTGATTTATATCTGTAGTCTAATTAGCTAAATGTACAAATAGAAAATAAAAAAAAACTCTAAGATAAATCGTAGAAAAGTAATTTATGTAAGCCGTCCTTTACTTTTAAATTTGAATTTAACATGTTTAAATGCTAAGTACAAATAAGTAAAAAATTATATATACTACTATATGGAGTCCTGTATCATTGCAAAATACGAGTATGTTAAAAATATATAAAAAAAGAATTTTTTAAATCGATTCCCAAATGACGGAGAAATTCGTGAACAAACATTAAAAAAAAAACTAAACACATAGCACACATTACCTCCTCCTTTTTGAAGTCGGTTAATAATAACATTTAAAAAACATCCTCTGATTCAAAATATTCTAAATTGAGCAAAACATTCCAGACTGTATTTAAATTGAATACTATAACTCCAATATGGCGGATTTGCTTTAAGTCTTAATTTGAAATACCTATGCGAATTGAATTTTTTTTTTAATCGTGTAGAAGAGTCTAGAGCTGATAATATTATGTTTTAAATAGAAACTCTGGTGCACCTCAGGTATGAATTCTTTTATGTTTCAAAAGAAAAGATTTACTTTTACAGCTTTTACGTATACACTATAGAGATAGAGTAACAAAAACGTTCAAGGTATAAATATACCTGAATATTTGGATAACGATTCGAGACTTTTAAAATTTCAACGTTTTAAATTTGCAGCAATGTTTACCTACCACATATTTAAAAACCATATTTTTAGAGACAATGTTTTTATCCATAATAGATCTCCATTAATAATCAATTTTATATATTATATTAAACAATCTCTATAATATATTTAAGAGCCGGCAGCGCATCTGCTGGCCTTCTGGTCGTGCAGATGTCAATGGGCGCCGGTAGGCACTTCGGTGCCTGCTGCCTGCTCGTCTGCCCCCTTGTAACATTAAAAAAAAAAAGTACAAAAGCTGCTTCTATAAAGATCCAGAAAGCAGAAAGGAATTAGAGAAGGTCCTACAACGCTCCATAGAGCATAAAGGAAGTGAGAATCTTCAATAAAGCTCCAGAGTCCGGATAGAAAGTAGAGAAGCTTCTATATATCTCCAGAGAGCAGATAGAAAGTAGAGACGCTTCTATAAAGCCCCTCCGTATAAGCGCCTTTGGCAACTTTGTAATAATATGTGTCTTATTGATAACTAGCTGAAACCTGTGACTGCGTTCTTATGATTTCAGTGGTTTTATAAAAATTTTGGAGATTCTATTTTTGTGCAGATCCCTAATTGTTCTGTGTATCTAAAGATAAAATAGCCTATGGTACTTCTTGTAGCATAATCTATGTGCCTATCAAAATCGGTTGAGTCGTTTCGGACATTTACCAGTACAAACAGACAGAGAGACAAAAAATATTTGTGATCTTGTTATAAGTATCGTGTATATAGTGATATGCAATTTTAAAATAATGTAATATTACCTTACAAATATACCCATCAATTTTAATTATATGTATAAGTTTAGAGCAGAGAAGATGTCAGCCTTCGACAACGGAATATAATCCATTATAGCAAGTAACCCAACGATTGGGCATGACAACGTCTGCCGTGTCCGTTAGTTTTTAATATGTATTAAAGGACAGACAACTATCGACAACTGCGCCATCAAAAGACTCGCCGATGTGTCGCCGGCCATTGAGAAATAAGTACGGTCTATTCGTAAATAGGCAAAAATGATCTAACATTGTCTAAATTACTATTTCATAAACCATCCAGCATTAATAATACCTTTCCAATCTAATTCTAATTTATCAACAAACCACAGTGAAACAATATCCAATGGATAAAATTACGATATAAATTGATTTTTACCGTAAAGCATTTTATATTATCTCTGAATTAATTCTCAAAGAATATCAGATTCTTATCGGCTAGATCCTTTAGATTTGCAGAAGGATGTGGGATCACTGATCACCTTTTAGGAGTGCTACGAATTTATTTTTTAATTTTACAAGGAGCAAACGGGCAGGCGGTTCTCCTAAGCGACTACCGACACCCATGGACTTCTGCACCACCAGGAGGCTCGCAAGTGCCTTGCCAGCGCTTAAGAAGAGGTTTAGGCCATCTGGAATTCTCATTAACAGATACGCAACAACAACACCATCACTTGACATGACAGCATTGCCGCCACTTCATACTGATCTTGAGTGAGAAAGAGGTACTGGTACCCGGAAGCGCCGGCATAGTTCGGCTGCAGACTAAAGAGACTGCTAGCGTGGCGCTACCTCCAATTACTACTCTACTGTAATAGGCACTTCTGTATAAACGTAACGTAACGTAACGTAGTAACCAAGTTTTTGCTTGTTTTGTAATAAAATTACTATTGTCGATATTTCGATTATTCAATCCAACTGCTCCGACGTATTTATGAAGCAACATCAGTTGTATTGCGGAATCTGTTTGTGACTAGCCAAGAAATGTTTTCCATGTTTATAGCTTAAAAACATCCGCACAAATAACATTCAAGTGGTGTAGTAGACGAGGAGGCTTGTAGCTTAATCAGTATCACTGTGCCCGCCACTTCGTCCGCATAAAATTAAGTAAAAATAGGTTCAATTTTAGCGTTATGATATTAAAGCCTTCCTCGATAAATGGGCTATCTAAAACTGAAAGAATTTTTCAAATCGGTCAAGTCGTTCCTGAGATTAGCGCGTTCTAGTAAACAAATAAACTCTTCAGCTTTATATATTAGTATAGAATATAGATAAAACATGGATAGGTTCTTTGTTCCAAAAAACCTACAGTGCGAGTCCAGCTTTAAGGTGTTCATTAAATATCGAAATCTGCTTTGGTCTGCTTCTTACTTTATGGGATGTCAATAATATACCCTCTTTATGCTTTATCAATAAAGTTTAAGGGGTCACAGACAGATATTAATTAATGAAGTTGCCTTGAAGGAGGAATTTTTCGGACATTTACTTTGCACGAATTCAATTTAGACATCTTTTTTAATATAACAAGGGGCAAACAGGCAGGCGGTTCATTCGAGTGACTACCGACGCCAATGTACAACTGCAACACCAGAGGGCGCACAGATGCGTTGCCGGTCTTTGAGGAAGGAGCGTGCTCTTTTCTTGAAGGTCTCTTAGTCGTATCGGTTCGGTAATACCAAAACTGGTAATTGATTCCACAGGGAATTGTGCGAGGCAAGAAGTTTCTTGAGTATCAAGACATCAAGGTCATCAAGGGCATTAAAGTCATCAAGGATTTCAAATTCTCTGGAGGAAAACTTGTTACGTTCTTATCATATTAGTACTGAATGCCGTCTTAAAATGAGAAATTTTAGGTATATTTTCTTTATCTGATTTTTTTATAAATTACAGTAATAACATTGATGCAATATTGTAAATTCTATCTCTCTCGTGAAACAGGACCAAAACTAGCGCTCTACTTAGTCCGATCTTTTTTTTTTTTTATGTTACAAGGCGACAGACGAGCAGGCAGCAGGCACCGAAGTGCCTACCGGCGCCCGTGGACATCTGCACGACCAGAAGGCCAGCAGATGCGATCCCCTCATGAGACCTTGAACTGCCAACGATGTATAAATTCTTTTAATACCTACCGAAACGGTACTTCGAGAAAGCTTACAGACTCCCCAACCCCATAGTTGTCGACTCCAGCAACTAAACGCTCAATACCCAAGCTCGAAATGAACTTAGGCGCCCCAAAAATGTCCTCCACTACCTGGATGACGCAATAATGACAAAAAACGACCCTGACAGGATAGAGACGAATACAAAAAGTACAGTTGTTACACAACGGTTACGACAGCGGAATCGTGGTCCCCGATTCGCGATGACCCCCGCAAGCTTCGGCGCTCGGAGGCGTCAACCTACTTACGTCCGACAACTCCACACGCGATATCCACGGACTCTGCCTCCTTGGATGCATCCGCGGAGTACCGACTCTCGATCGATACGAATTTTTAAAATTTTGGGTTATACGTCTTTGACTAAGTTGCAAAATTGGTTCGACTATACATGAATATCGGTTTGGGAGGAGGAGAAAGAGTATATTATAGCCCTTTTAAAGAGGGGATACACGGAAACTATATGATAATTAGTTATTATATTTGATCATCGAAAGCTCAAAGAACGCATCACTCATTAAATATGTGCAAAATGACGACTGAATTTACTAATAAATTCAGAAGCAACGTATGTTTCGATTAGTGAGGACGCGTATTCAGGGACGGTTAATTTAACTGAATTATTTTCTATCATAATAATAATTTGAATTTAGAACAATGGAAGTCACAGTCAAAAATAAGTTGTCAAAAAATAGCGAAAAATTCGACTTCGAAGACGCCCTAGACGTTAGCGGTGAGTTCACTTTTGAGGAAAGTTTTTCTTAACAGCATATTCGACATAGTAATGTTAATAAAAACTATATCAAAAAGTAGCAATTTTGTTTGACCTCGACCTCATTTATATTGCTTGATGTTTTGCAACTTTTTACTAAACAAAAAAACTACGTACATCTTAGCATTCCATTTAATATCCCATTTTTTATTGGTGCCGCGGTTTTTGAGATTCCGTAATAGGTGATCTGCCGCTTCTATAAATAATGATAATTTTTTTTTAAAAGTACAAACTTCTTCCCAAGTTGGGCTTAAAATTTTAAGCCATATGTCATTTCCAATTCTTGATTGTCTTTCAGTACATGAACCTACCATATCTGTTTGTGGCTTTATAAAGAAATTTTAAGTCTAAGACAGAAATTTCCGTGGCAATTTGTATATGTATTTAAATTCTGTACTCATTATTCTAAACGCTGTATGACTATCACTTGTGTATATTATGCTATGCCATCGCCATATAGCTGTCAAAACCGATATGGCAACAAAATTAACCCCGCCTTATCAACCATTAACTCATTTGGCCGAAATCCAAAATTTTCGCTGGTTGGGGCACTAAAGCGTTTTCCTTGATAAGGAAACACACTTTCTGTGAAAACTATTAATTAAAATTTTCTTTCTACCCACAGACTATATTCCTTTCCACAGGACCCTTTGACTTTAAGTTAATGGATATTTTTTTTATAAGATTCAATAAATTTAGTATTTTCTTAACCTTTAAAGAACATTGGAAGTATTTTGAGATATACCTAACGTTCTGGTTAACAATCCAGTTAAGTTTTTTAAAAGTCCTTTGTTAAGAGTGCCCCGCGGGCTTGTACCTAGCACCTCATAGGTTTCGGTCTTTACTTCCATCGACAAGCAATTAGACCTTTGTATCAAAGTGAGCCACCTCTACAAAAAGCTTCTACCAAGCAATGAGGGCAACAGTAGACCAAAGCCAATAGCGTCAAATCGTTCGTTGTGCGATGCCATGTGACCACGATCCTCAGTAATGAGGGACCGACAAGAAAGAGATCAAAGTGATGAATTGTTTTGAATATAAATTATGATAGATCTCAAAATAAGAGGCAGATAACCCGAAGAATAAACTGGCAACCAGCCAAGATGCGCTTAGAATAAGCGAAACCTTGGCGCTGGCTTTGTGTATGTCTAATATTCCCTTTTCCCCCTCCTACTAAGCTTAAATTAAAAGCTTGTATTGGGAGTGGGTGCGACAATACCCCAACGGCGGTGGGTTTTGGAACCGGGTACCTTGCGGATTTCAGTCCATACCTTATACCGTTGAGCTATTGAGGCTCAAATACACCTTTAAAGGTGTATTTGAGTCTTGCTTCAGATAGTTCAAGGGAAATATTTGATATAAATCAATGGTACTTTTGATCGGTCAAGTGTCACCATAGACACTTCACGTGCACATCGTTCGGTTGTTCACACCCGCGGGCCTTCGGTGACACCGATGTGATATCGCCAGCACAAAACATTGTTTTTATACAAACAATTTTAATACTTCATATATTTTTAATGCGACGTTTTGAACTATTTTATCATCTACATTTACACTGTTTTAATCGATTTAAATTAAATGAAAAAAAAAGAAAAAAGGTTTCTTAGGTGATAATTCTGAACGCTCACGGTCGCTACAAGTTATGTGATTGTAAAATTATTTAGTGTGTTAATTACGAATTTGTGACACCAATATTTGTAAGTTACGCCAACGGATACTCCGTCCCGATGCGGATTTTTAAATTACATTTTTTTTTATTCGTATCGTCGAAGGCCTTTCATAAATTACGTGGCGCCATTTGCTTTTTCTTATCCATGTCCACCTTACAATTAGTGGAGATGATCGGCCTAACCTCCCAGACTGGTTAAATAAGTCAATGAAAAATATACTTTTAAATGAAGTTATAATTTTCATTAATAACAAAAGTGGACATCAAATTCAAGAACTTGTTTAATAAAAAAACCGACCTCGGCGAAACCGGGACATGCCACATGATGTGTGAACAAAATTTGTTATAAATCGTTTTGATATGCCCATCCTATCATCGGCGAATAATACAGGGTAGGAAATATTTTATACTGGAATCATTTTTAAGTTCGGTAGACACAGAAACTATAACTTACTAAATTAAGTGAATGTGTAGGCACTTCGGTGCCTACTGCCTGCTCATCTGCCCCCTTGTAACATAAAAAAAAAAAAAAAAGGCAACGTTAACACAGCCATACAGCCCAAAGGTTAAAAAAATATTGTAAAACGAACGTGCTCAGTTTTACTATTATTTTTTTTTTTTAGGCTATATATATAGTGAAATAGAGCCGCCATTATCTGTTTTTTTTTGCAAGCAAGTTGTGTCTCCTGTTCCAATTTATAAAACACGTCAATAATGAAATTTCATACAACATTGCAGGCGCGTTTTAAGTTCGAAATTTGATAAACACAACAATAATGAAACTTCATACAACATTGCAGGCGCGATTCCTTTAATTTTGAGTAAAATTAAATTTGTATATCCGTAAATTATAAAGTTCGCGTATTCTTTTATAATCGAATGTAATGTCACTATTTCCGCGCAATTCTGAGAAAATATGTACTTCTCATCAGAAAAATCAAAACACTTCCATTTTTTTAACATCTATTTCTATATATATGTACATATTTTTCTGATAATCCATACAAAACATAAACTTGCAAGGTGTTTTGTTTTCTCTGCCGAAAATATTTTTTAAAATTTTCAAAAATTCATCACCATAATTTCAGCAAGTTATAAAAGCATAAAAGTTCAGCAAGCAGCATCTTCTACATCTATTTCACGACGAGTTCCGCCTACGACTGTCAGCATCTCGTGAATATGGAGGGCATAGTCTGTGGAATAATGTGGAACCGCCAAAACTTAAAATTAGGACAACGATGACAACTGAGAAAGTTTAAACTGCGCACCAGTTGTCACGCCCACCAGAACCAGAAGTTCCAGAAAGAACTTAGAACTAAAACAACGTTCCACCTAAACATAATTTGTTACTAAAAATTGTGCATAAAAATGTATATGAGACTTATAAATTTAATTCTTACAAACTAGTTGTGAGATAGTGTAGGTTCGTGTGAACGTACGTGTAAATTTAGAAAAGTATGTATACAGAGGATAGTACAATGCATCTTAAATTTGGCTTTAGATATGTATATATATTTTAAGATTATCAAAATGAAATTGTGGGTAGCTAACAATAATTCATACATAGATGTAACAATATCAATAAATCTATTCTTTTAGGAACATTTGTCAATGGACCGCAAGGAGTTGTGCTCGATACTTAAAAACTTCGAAGCGAGAAAAGTTATCAAACGCGTTGGCTACTACGAAAACCTAATCACGCTCACAAAATATGCCATGCCTATGTTATTACAGGTTCAGCCAAACTTTCACATTATACCGACACCATGGCTGACTCTCGAAGCACAAATACAGAGTGACGTATTTATTAAGTGGACCAGTGTTATAATCAACAAAATATTTGAATTCCCCGGTTGTTCTATCGTTTATTTGAGTGACACTTTCGAGGTTATCACCTACAGAAGTGTACAAGACATATGCATGTTCTTAGAGGGATGTGAATGTGTAACACTGCACGGCATAGAGAAGAAAGAAGTTGATCTCTTCTCGGAAGATGACGATATACCAGAATTGTACGACTTCAATCCCTATGATGCGCCCGATCAAATTTTAGTGTTCCCAATAAAGAATTGTTTGACAAAATATGCATATATCAGAAAACGTATGTTGAACGAAGATGAAGTTTCCGATTGAGCTCATCGGCCGAGCTAATCTCATTAGTTCATAATTATCACTCTCACCGGCATATCAGACTTAGTATATTCACTATCTCAAATGCCGAAGACAGATATAGCTTCATTTCAATGATTATGTAGTGTGGCCGGGGACTTTGTGCAACTGTACAAAGTTTTATAGTACTTTGTAGACTTCAAGGTCAAAAATGTGCAAAGACTTTGAGCAATGTCTGGCTCCGGTATAACGCCCTATACAGTATTTTTAATCTACGCTCATCGCGTTATTAACATCGTGATATTATCTTAACATAACCTTTTTTATCGTTTTTGCACCTAATCTACGAAATCCAATACTAAACCCGGATACATAATAAATATATATAAACAGCTAAAGTAAATATAAATAAACTTACTTAAATATAAATAAATACCTTATTATTATTACTTTAAAAATAATCAAAACTATCAAGGTCATATATATATTTTATAGACATATGCTTGGGATATAAAGCTGTGCTTTAATTGCTGCCCAAATTAATATAAAATAAATTAAAGATAAGAAATTGTTTCCGCCGATAGGTATAAACTTCTTTCTTATAATAAAATTTGAAACTGCTGTTTTTTTTTTAATTAGTTTAATTTATACATGTATTAAAAATACATGCATAGGATTGAAAAATATGTCATGTCATCAAGGAGGGGATTGGAAAATTTGACAACCTGTCACAAGAACGGAAGAAGTTAAAAAAGGGTAAAATTCTTGCGGCGCAATTTGTCACCAAATTATACAGAGTATCTTAGCGTCTCGTTATATATTAAAAAAAACTTAGGGACAAGAACAAAGTTGTTTTCAATACTCGCACTTCCCAAGTTCTGGGGTGTTTTATTTTGAATAAATATTTTTTATGTTATTTTATGTTATATACGGTTGGTCGAACTCTTTGTGTTTTTAGGGTCCTTTAATGAATATGCATATACTATTAATATACTAATACACCGCGACTTCGTCCGTGTTTGGCCCTTCTTATCACTTAGGAGTATGAAAAATAGATAGTAGCCTTTTCTCAGATCTACTGAATATGCATATAAAATGTCATAAAAATCAGTCAAGCCGTTTCGGAGGAGTATGGTAACTAACATTAAGATAAGAGAATTTTATTTATAAGATCGCGGGCAGCGGGGAGGTTCAAAAGCTTTATGACGTCACATGTCAAAATAAAATTTCATCAATCAATCAACATGTAATATGTTAATACAGAAATTTTATAAAATAATTAAAAGAAACTGCTGTTTTCTTGTTTATTTGCTTGCACAACAATGGGAATAGGGGGGTAAGCGTAGTGACGGATTCCCTGGTTTCTTCCTCTGCAACGCGATGGACCCGGCACCCGCACGGTGAATCCATGGAATGCTAAGAAATTCGTCTCTCTATTATACCTATTTTTATTTTTTATTGTACCTATTTGTTATAAGATTCTCGTGTCTTGTCAATCTAATTTTAATACGTACTCTTGCTTTCCCTCCTTTATAATTTTTCGTTTTGGGTTCTTTACTATCTAGCAGGGGTCACCAACTTGCAGCTCGCAAGCCACATGCGGCAACTCTTATGTCAAGCTGTAGCTCTTTAGTTCCATTTGAAAATATATTGTGATTACCATACCCTAATTTACCGCTGTCGGTCACCAAACGGGATCTGCTGAAAATCAGTAATGTTTTCCTTTAGGTTGGATAAGCACTGCGTTATATTATGTATCTATATTATATTGTATTACCTATCGATGTCTATGTTTATATTTAGTTTTAATTTAGACATTAGTTTTTTTCTTTATTTTACCTGTAATGCAGTATTGAATCAAGCTAATAAAAGTTTTTCTTTCTAATTTGTTTTGAAAAAACACTACTTACGTTGGTAGGGATAAGTTGATATTTTTAGTATGAATAAATAGATTAGCTTTTTTTATTATCAAAAACTTTATTTATGCGACCACTATCATCTATTTTTGGCATAAAAAAATTGTGTGGCTCTTTAAAAACTTTGGTTTTGTAAATTCTTATATTTGGCTCTTCTGACTCAAAAGGTCGCCGTCCCCGGATCTAGAGTATTATGGCTTACGAAACAATTATAATAACGAAAACATTGCAAATTATTCCTATTTTGCATTCAAAGCAAAACGAATAGAATATTGTATTCATTTTGCATTCACAACAATTCGTAATTGACCACGTAAAAATCCATCGGTTTGAAAATTTTAGGCATTCAGCGTTTTTGATGCAAAAAAAAAACATCAGATACTGCCAAATTTGTAAGTGTTGCAAATTGCGGCAATTTTGAGATAAATTGTAAGAGTTTATTCCGTGTGTCATATAGTCCTGTATAAATTTATTTATTATTATTTATTATATAAAAATATATATCTGCATATATATATTTAAATTGTAATATTTACTTTGTTTGATATTTATTATCAATTGTTTTTTTCTATATTAATTTGCAATGTCGTCTGACTGGGCTTCTTGTACCATTGTGTAAGCAGATTTATGAATAAATGAAAAATGATGACTTGTTTGAATTAAAGTGGGTTTAAAGTTATGTAGGCAGCGTTTGTTGGATGATCCGTAGAAATAAATCAAAGCGAATACTTTAAAACAGTCTACTTTAAAACTTTCATAAAAGAATTTGGTTATGTGATTAGGAATGAACATACTTTTAAGTATGTTTAAAATACTCGTTTATTTTTTAAATCTATATATATATAAATGAATCGCAAAATGTGTTGGTAAGCGCATAACTCAACAACGCCTGGACCAATTCAACCAATTATTTTTTTTAAATGTTTGTTGAAGTCCAAGGATGGTTTTTACGGCGAGAAAAATCCGAATAGTTTCCGGGAAACCCCTAAAAACAGCCCTTTTCTCTTTCCCATACAAACGTTTTATATCTAAACAGTAGAGTCAATTTGAACTTATACGGGGACGGGAACGGCCATGATATAGGATAATAGAAGTAAATAATAAGTAGCCCAACGTTTGGGCAGAACATAGTCTGCCGGATCGGCTAGTATAATAATATAAAAATATTCCTAAAAAATATATAAAAATATTTATAAAAAACTATCGAAATAAAGTAACATTTGCATATGTTTAATGCTTGTATAAGTTGTATGTGTTTCATAATGCTTCTTATATAAACGAATCCATGGGGTGGCTCTTCCTTTTATCTATCCGATAACTGGTCAGATCCACTACGGGCACTTGACCACGGAGCACTCTAGCTTGTCATTTCCCCTATACCGGTCGTGACAATAGTATCCGCATCCTTTCTGTCCTCCCCATCTACCTTTATGTCATTTTAGCACAGCACTACACTGACTTTCCGATGTGCCTCAACGCACGTTTCGCTTCGACACCGAAGCGTCATCAGGAGATAGGCTCTACAAAGGTTATTCGTAAAGTAACCTTTGTAGAGTCTATTTATTGTTCAAAATACAAATCAAATCAAATTGTGTTTATTTGTGACATCGTTATTTTTGTAGTATCATGCGTTCGACCGCTGTCGCAGTATACACAACTTAATTTTAATAGACAGATAATTCCTTAACTAAATAAAATATCAACTGAAACATACCATATTGTTACAATATTCAACATTGCGTCGCTTCCTCTTAATTTAAATATTCAAACAAGCGCTTAATTTTTTATTCGATTATGGCGAATGTGTATAATAAGATATTAAACATAGAGTACATATTATACGGAGACGAACTAAAGTTGACACATTGCTCTCAAACATTTTGAGAGCAATGTAGTCAACTTTAGTTCAGTAGTCAGATTGAAGTAGCCATGGCCTGGCCACGTGGCCCGAAGAACGGACAACCGATGGGGAGCAAGTGTTCTGGGGTATCCACAAGGGTATCTAGGATTTTTCTTCGTTCCAGCCTTATTTCGGTCTAGTACCACGGTCCGCTTAGATTGCAGAGGATGTGATAGGTGTGATAGTGACTCACTGCAGAATCATGGATGAAGTCGGATATTTGAAAACGAGTCTTAGAATTGGTCATCCATCTTTCACCCGGCCGCTGTAAAAGCTACTTAACCTAGCGATCAAATGCCAGCCACTATAAGCTACAACCTCCTGACGAGGGTATCTAACATTCCTTATTCAAAAAATTAAAGCCTCAGAGGCTAAACGGCGTTAAGTGTGGGTTGAATCCATTAGGGCTTGAACCGGCCCGGTTTAAAGCCTAGCCCTGTTCATTGTACTAATCATTCTGTTACCCCTCCTAAGGATAAGGGGTAACAGAAATATGAAGCTTAGTTAAAGTACTCCACATTTTAAAAGTATTTTTTTTTCCCCTTTTATATTTTTCCGAGCGGAGAAGTATCAGAGGATTGGGAGGAAGCGATTACTTGAACTAATCCAGAGATATGTTCAGGGTTTTGAAGAGGTGTATAATCTAATATTGTTAAACCCTTCTGGTGGCTATATATAAATATATTAAATCCTCGATTAAAGTATAATAAGTATATTTCGTCTCCTGCTGGTTTTACTTGCTATTACAGATTTAAACATACTTATTTAACGAAATACTCTTCTGATAGCTCCTATTATCTTACTTTGCCGACCGTCGTACCTGAGGGTTCGTCTAGCGGTCGTTAAGAGATTGTCTACAGACTTTCTGATTACTATTATGGCATCTTTTGCTCTCTATCCCGGGCCTAGTAATGCGGTACACCTCTCGGCTCAGAGTTGTGAGTACTTTCTACAAGAAGGACATGCTATCTTGAACTTTTAACTCTTATGTTTGATATAATAATACTTTAAACTTATAATGCTCTAATATATATATATATATTATTAAGCAATTAATCATATGTATTAATAAACTGTCGCTAAATATTACTAGGGATTTAAAAATTATATATTTGTAAGATCTCGTTATTTCCAACGCTCTAAAAGATCTTAGGTTACGACATTCACAACGTATTATGGGTCCTTTCGTCCGAGATTATTTTATTCCATTTTTGGAATACAAAAGAATATTTATACGAATATTATACCCACTATAGGGTCGGGTAAAATCTTGCAGTATTTAAGGCCTAATTAATTGGTTACAAATTTTTGTTTCATTGACGGATAATCAATTGTCTATAAGATTTTTACTTGCAGTCATGTTGCATATAAAGTATTTAAATAGGTATTGTATGTACAAACAAATCTACGGAGGCCGTATTGAAGGTGTGAATCAGCTAGACTATTGCATGGCGTTCGTTTTACTTGGAAACGTACACGCTTATTAATATTGTAATAATTGAATAAAACTGGCTTAATTTTTTGCAGACATCGTCTATAATAGCGTTCCCCGTGGTCTGAATTATCTTTACTTCGGCCAACCTGTGGCCGAACTTTTTCAAAGACTTTCATGTTGGCGGAAGTTGTCTTGACTAAATTTTGGCACGTCTGCTATTAGTCAGTTAACCAACCTCATTTATGTCTTTCCCATAAAACGTGACACTGGCTGCAAGTTTTATCAAATAATAATTTTATTTATTTATAAGTAACTTTTTTAAGTGGCAACTTAATTGATGACGATATAATTATAACGATATATTCTAGTTTTATAGGACTTATGTACACTGTTTGTGCCCTAATAAAAAAATGGCACGTCAATCAAAAGGTCTGTAGTAGGCCCCATATCGCTTGGCTAAAACGTACGATGAACCCTCGTGAAGACCCGCTAAGGCTTCATTTCCCAAACTTTTTTCCAAGATAGGGTTATTTTCACATATAATCGGTGTGACGTGGGAATCTGATGGATTGTATTCCTCAATTATTGATTAAATACTATAATCCTTAATTATAGATATCGCACCCTTAATCATAAACTATGATTAAGGTCTAAAGTGAGTAATTGATACAGACAGCTTCGTTTCAACGTCCTCTATTAGCCGTTCTAAAAATTATTTCATTATCTCAATCGTGTCATCATAAATCCAGGTGAAAGATTCTGAGAAACTGGGATATTGGGATGATCCTTTTTTCAGGATTTTTTCACTTATAAGCAATATTCAATTAAAAGATTGATATTTTTAAAAGAGTGGCTAACGAGTTTTTTACTAATTCTTCTAGTGGCGCAACTTTTCCGAATCAGCGGTATATTTTAAAAAAATTGACGATTCAAAAGAGCTTGTATAGTAGTAATATAATAGTTTTTAATTAATTTCTTTTTTTTTTGATTATTTAGAGGACATTCCTTTCAGATTTTGCATTGTCCTTCTTGAAAAATTAAATACTATTACAGTCGAAATAGGGCCGTAACTAATTTTTTTTTTAAATCCAAAACAAGAATAAGTGTTCCGCTTAAAGGGAATAGACTTGATATTAACAATGTTTTTATAGAAGTCTAGACTGCCTTATGACGTCATACCCGGAACCCCCACAATCTCACGACTGATATCGCTCAGTGACATTAATCGAGTCCCTCTGATTACGTGCCTTCAAATCTAGGAGAGATATTTGAGAACTAGCATTAGAATTGGTCACCCATCCATCACCCGGCCGCGGTAAGAACTGCTTAACCTAGTGATCGACTCAAATGCCGGCCACTGATGTACGACCTCCCCCGATCGAACTAAATAATAACCACATATTAACGAATGTCCCGGTTATTGTGTAATTTATAATCACTTAACAGACACCGGCATCGAAAGGTGTCCCTTCCGTAATGTGTTTTTTTTGTCGCAGCAACGCATCGACAAAAAACGTGTCTACTAGACGAAATGACAAATGATTTTACATCATTAGTGTGTTTTTTTTTAAGTTTTTTGTACCTCCGCTTGGCACTTATTAATTCTATAGAATGCTTTGATATTAAAATGCTATTTCGCTAGTCTATAACTGCGCTTTTGCTTGTGTTAAGATTATTAATTTACTAGCTGATAATGTAAGCAGCGATTTTGTCTTTTATTTCGTACGGAACTCTAATTCATTTGCTAAAATTTTAGTAGCCTATGTAACTTTCGATGTTCCTCAGAAAGTCCCATCGAAATCGGTCCAGCCGTTTCGGAGACTAACTGTAAGAAGATCTCTCGATCTAGACAGAAAAAATACTTTAGTTTTTCAAGTCAAATGCCAATTTAGTAAAAGACGCTACAAACAGACACTTAATCAATGGCCGGCATTTGAGTCGATCGCTAGGTTAAGTAGCTCTAACCGTGGCCGGATGATAGATGGGCGACCCATTCTAACACTGGTTTCAAATATCCGATCTCTTCCGTATTAGGGAACGTACGCAAAACAGTGGGTTCCGCTTAATGTCACTATGTGATATTACTCGTGGGATTGTGGGGATTCCTGATTATATCGACCTGTGATAAGCCTTTCTCCATATGATAGGATTTTTCTTGCCCTCCAAATAAGGTTGGTATCAGGTACCCGGCTTTCGTCTATAACCAGCCGATATATTTAAAAGCGAAATGTCACCTATCAAGAAGTCTCGAAAACCGCGAGACGTATAAAAATGAAATTTGGCAAGGATGTAGTAAAAAGACATCCGTTAACAACGGATTTTTCGAGAGGGCCAGATATAAGGAAATGTATGGGCTCTCGCAAGTTTACGCTGACAAAGTCGCGAAACAACTAGTCTTGGATTTAATCAAGAAGTAGCCACCTCTGCCCCTAAGAGCTGTCAATTCTCTGTAGAGAATTTATTTATAAATGAAACGAATCCGGGATTCAAGCTAACTACAATAATTTCTACAAGTAACAACAAACAAACATTCGCTGGGGTTTTCCTAATACCTCTAGTAAGATAGCATTTTACAATAGTTCTGTGCAAATAGATTTTCAGATGTAATTTATTATTTATTTATTTAATATATATATATGAAGAATATATAAAACTGAGATGTCTGTCTGTGATTCCTAAGTATACTGCAATTTTTAATCTGTAGAAAGTTTTATCCATTTCCGTGTTTTCAGTAGCCCAATTTGTTTTTATTGAAATAAAAAATGCACATGACGCTGATTTGCAGCCGAGATCCAAGTGATGTCACAGCATAAAACAATTTAAATATAATTATGTATCACCGACAAATAAAGAAAAGAAGTAAGAAAGCAACAAATATGTATGGCAGCTGAAATAACAATTCAAATAAAATTAAAACAAAAAGTCTGTCATATGCTAGCTGTGCGACTTCATCCGCGTAAAATTTGTTAAAAAAAAAGATTCAGTTCTAGCGCGATGATTTATAGGCCATAGTCTTCCTCGACAAATGGGCTATCTAACACTGAAAGAATTTTTCAAATTGGACCAGTAGTTCCTGAGGTTATCGCGTTCAAGCAAACAAGTGAAAGCCTGGAACATGCTAAATTATATAATTAATATTTGTACACTGTAAATGATTGATCGTGATAAGACTGTAATTTGTGTAAAATCTATGTAACTTACAGTTACACAGATAAATTAAGAAATGAAAAATATACATAATTGTGTAAGGGAGATTCTCTTTAAAACGTGAATTTCCGTGGCTTGTTTCTAGTCTACTATTGTGATATTTTAAAACCGATTTTTTGAACCCCTTTGTGTTTTGTAAAAGGGCGATTCTATAGCGGCTTATGAACCCGTTTGTATTTAAGGACTATATGATTAAAGGGCGATGCTATATTTACAAGTGAAAGTTACAATGGGTCTTTCGAGGTAATGTAAAAAGCTAGTAGGAACAGATTGTAGTGTAAAAACGTTTGTGCGCCGTGAACTCGTGACCCCCGACACGATGACTCAACGACACCACCGGAGATTCGCTCCGGGAAAAAACGTCCATTGTTCAAATCCAGTGTCTGACTGTGGTTTTAAATTACGAGTTTCTTAAACTCTCCTACTTATTTGCACGTTAATTTGGTTAAATATAATAAAATGAATATAAGCTCTTTTCACATTGGCTTGTTGCTTACCAATTTTTTTAACCCAGTAAGTAATTTAACGTACAAATACGTAGTTCAAAATGGGTTCTGCAATATTATTATGGAGTGGTTCTAATCTCTTGAATAAATTTATTACATAGTGCGATAGGTAAATTCTTTAAAGACCTGTCGGAAGGGTACTTCGAGAAAGCCTACAGACACCCCAATCGTTTAGTTGTCGGCTCATGCAACTACACGCCTAATCCCCTAAGCTCCAAAATATCTTAGGCACCCCAAAAATGTCCTCTCCGACCCGGATGACGCGATAATTACAGAAAACGACCCTGACAGGATAGGGGCGATAACACAAAACACACAAGTTACACAACGTCCCCGATGGCGGCGATGTGGTCCTCGTTTCGCGACGACCACCGCGCGCTTCGGCGTCGCTCGGAAAAGTGATATGCAACATTATTTAAGGTAATTTTATAACTGAAATCCCTCCCTATAACACGCTAGGTTTTATCCGCGTTATAGGAAAACACGTTGTAGAATTATTCTCGTATATCGCGCTTGTATAATTCCGAATGCGCATAATATAATATTATATATATTATAATGTTGTATATTATAGAATAATAATAAGGCGCTATAAAGGCTCCGCGTTATAGGGGTGATTACGGTACAGTCTTTTATTGTAAATGAATTTCCAGTCGTATTTTATAGCATCTACATAAAATAAAAGTAACAAGTAAAGAGCGTGTTAATAAAAACTTAATAGGGATTCAGTATATCATACGCGGTAAGGATATATGTTAAATAATATCAAAAGTTGATCATTCAAAATAATTTTCCTGGTGCGTTTTAGCGTGTCCATCAACATGAAAACTTTCAAGGTTCAACATCTAATAGTTCGTAAATCCCAAGGACAGAGCGAAACTATACGTAAGGGTTCTTTGTAGGATTACGGAACCCTAAAAACCATTGAAATTAATCTCAGTATCAAGTTTATTATGATGTCATAGCTACTCAAAATCAAAACTTCTTTATATCGTGTATACACATTATAAGCGCTTATAGAAGTAATTTTTGAGTTTGTTTGTTTACTTGAACGCGCTAATCTCAGGAACTACTGGTTTGATTTGAAAAATTATTTCAGTGTTAGATAGCCCATTTATCGAAGAGGGCTATAGGTTATATATCACAGTAAAATTTAATCTATTTTTTTTTATAGAATTCACGGACACAGTTAGTAAAATTTTGGCGATAATATACCTGACTAAAGCTAACTTTACGAAGATGTCAAGCGCCCTATCTGAGATGAGCCCTCAACCACTTATGCATTTATTTTCGGTATCTCCAATTCACAATAGTTTAAATACACACAATATACATATATCATAAGATATGAAAAGTAAACATTAAACAAATAATTGTATTGTATCTCTGATTATAGCAATACAAAATGTGTTTCAAGTGTAGGAACAATATAATAAAACAATATTAAATTTTAAACCATAAAACAAGATTACATTTTAAAAAGAATCTTTGCCTCAAATAAATATGAGCTTAAGAACGGCTAGACCGATTCTTATGATCCTTGATTTGCCGGATGTGTTTAAGCCTTGAAGCAGAATAATTAATAAAATATCGCAAATTATAACGGAAACATAAAGATATATAAACAAACTTCTCTTCTGACATTTGGAGTGGAAATTAAGGAAAAAAAACGGGTCTGCTTTAGACCACACGACTGAAGTAATACTTCTGTAGCTTAATCTATATGTATGTATATATGTGAGAGTTTATATGTGTATAATTGAACTTTAAATTGAATTTACAATTACACCCGATCACATTTTTACGTAACGCTCTAGTCACGCATTCCTCAGATCCCTAAGTGAAGCGTGCGTAAAGAAATTTTACTTCAAATAATCCTGTTACAACGCTGTCGCTTATATACGACTGAAGATACTCCCAGACGACGTTTTGTAAGTAATAAACTTTGAATTTGAAGTTTGCCAGGTCAGCTAGTATAACATAGACACGAAATACAAAATTGCGACATTGATCCAATGCTTGATTATTTTCTAGTTGGATTATTTCTTCAAGTACGAGAAGCTATTCAGAAGTTATTTTTATATGTCAAGGTTGATACTTTAAACGAAGTAAGCAATTTTGATTGCATTAACTCTCAATTGGTACGAATTTGCGAGTGCAGACATTAATCAAATATTGATTTAAAAGGCTGGCAGATCGTTACTTCGCGAATTACATACTTTAATAGCCAATTAACTATTCGCCGGAATCTACCTATTATAAAAAACCCTATTTGAGATATAGACTAAGATTTTTTTTTAAATGTAATACTGACATTGAATATAATTATTCATGCTAGATCGAATTTAGATTTTCTTATTTATTATGCGTGTAAAGATATTTTTTCCAGCCGTTTCGGACATTACCCCTAAGATATAGGCAGACAACAAAAATATTTTAGTTTTAGAAACCTTGTCTTGACTTGCCAAAGCCAGACATAGCTCAAAGTGTTTGTACCTTTTTGTCCTTGAAGTCCTCAAAGGTCTACAAAACTTTGTGCAGTGATACAAAGTACCCGGCTACACTACATGATCATTCACACATTATGCTCCAGCATAACAAATACATCAAAAAAGATCTAATTTGTTGTCTACGTTCGGAAGTAATGCGTGTACATACATTTCGGCGATTCATTTGTATTTATATGGATACAGAAGAAGATTTTAGTATTTTAATAATAATAAATATAGTAAAAATGGTTTTATGATTTCAGATTATTTGTGGGACCATGGAGAAAATAAGGAGTGCTAGAAGATCAAATTTTAGTGGCACAGCATTTGATGCCACAATTGCGGCTACTGTTAACCAAGACGTGAGTATTGTCACATATCATATGAATTACATATTAAATTTTAGTCATGGCCATAATTTCCTTTATTGACGGTTACATACAGATGTATGTATACATAAAAATAGACATTACCTTAGAATAATACTCCTATATTATAAAGTGTTAAAAAATAACCCGAATGGTTGTCACTTTCACCTCCACACCCGTGACACAACCAGCCATGTAAACCCTATTACTAAATATTTTTGCAACTGGTGGGATGTACCTAAATCCTTATATACTAAAAAGTACTATTTTTAAAAGAGGGGCTAACGGGTTTCTTGCTGGTTCTTCTCGTGATACTATGTTTTCGAATCAGTGGTGGCTTCTAAAATATTGTACAATTGTAAAAGTCTATTTGAATAAAACATAATTTTGAATTTATATCTATGCATTGTTTAGGTGGCTTGGGCGCCACAAGTGGTAGCGCAAGGAGGGCAGCTCCAACTTGTTGGAGAAAGAGAGGACAATACTTGAATAGAAGAAAGATAATACTTACACACAAACAAAACCAGGAAAGAGGCGGGAAGAGGGAGGAGGCGGGAAACGGCTGTGAAGAGGGCCGGGGGGGGGGGGGGGGGGGGGGGGGGGGGAATATCGTGGCCATATTTTTATGGTAAATTCCCGAAATATTCTAACTTGCTCAATTTGACAAGCCAAAAGGGAAGGTTTCCTATAAGGTTAGGTTCTCGTAGATCAGAAAATAAACTCTATAACAGATAAACGTTAAATAATTAATAAATCATGCGTTACTTTGCGGAAATCCTTAACATGCATAAAAAGTCTTAGTTTAGTTAGTTTAGTTTTCCCTGCAGATAAACATCAATTGACCGTACGAATTAGGATTTCCCATAGTAGAGACTATTTCCTAAAAATATTCCGAATTTTGAGTGAGATGTGTTTTTTATTTTTATTATTTTTTTAACATTGTAATTTTTTAATTTTTTTTAGTTTCATATATTTTGTCCAACAGCTGAGCAAAGGTCTCCTCAATTTTCTATCATTTTATTCATCTCTGTCATTTAGAGGAAAACTTAAAATAATTATAAATTGGTATCGAACATTTTTTTAGTCATTTTCTTATATAAACGACCAATTGGTGATAAGTGGCGGCGAATCAGCGATTGTCAAATGGAACTGCTTATTGAATTAGCATTTTAAAAAGGAAACAGGCAAACTCTCAATCGCTCTTGCATCCGTGCAAGCTTTCGCGCGTCCCTTTCAATTCTCTTCACGCGATTGAATAAGCGATTCGTGTGATCGCAGTCAATAGCCGCTATTACGCGTAAATTGTAAAGTGCAATAAAGCAATCCAATAATAATTGGTAATCGAGTCTTACTGTTCGGAAATCAAACAAAACTACTTTGCTCAATTACTCGAATAAATACTAGGGATAGTCGGGGCAATGATGTTACCCAAAATTTACCAAAAAACACCGGTAAACTCTCCACCAAAGCACATCCCTACGCTGACTTTTTGGCGTGCATCAACGCACGTTTTGTTTCGACTCCACCATCCAGGAGAAAGGTTATGGTGAGAGGTATCGATATATCCAACGACATGAAATAATATATGTATTTACCTACAAAGTATGTTAAAGTGCCATTATTTAACAATGTGGAAGGAAATGCACATCAGAAATATTTATGACATTATCACGCGAAATTATGACATATAACGCAGCTTGACAGGTATGAAAATGACGTATGTAAAATGTGAATAATAATCGACATAACTTGCGTCACAGATACAATTATGGGACTATGAGGTAACTTTCATATAGACTAACGAGATATGTATGGAATAAAATTATAGAGACGCGTTGCGTCAAAATTAAGACCCTTCAGTAAAAGACAACCGGTCATGATTTTAAAATAATGGTAATAAATCTACAATAAAAAAAATGATTTAGAATGAACACCAATTAATTATATGAACATATAGTGGTATTAGAGTCACAAGATTAGAGATCCGCTATCACCAATCTGGCGGTTTGTTTAGTTAACTAGAGTCACTGAAAATCTTTGGATGTAAGTGTGACATAATTTATACAGAAATATAATAATTATAGTAATTAATAATTAGAAATTTTAAGATTAAGTACTTAAAAAAATATTTTAACAAAATATGAAGATCATTAAACCAGTTTTCAGAAAAATGCAACTTTTATTAATGTTACCGTTAATGTTACTTTCATTTACAAACTTTAGACTCAAATTTTTACAATACGTTATTTATTCATAATTGCAGTAATTAAATAAGTTACTTGTTTTAATAAAAAGCCTAATAAGTCAGTAAACGATCTGAAGTCCTTGAATATGTTTCCCAAAGCAAAGCTGATTTATGCGATATTCGACGAACTTAATATGACTATTATTTATATACTAATTGATTTTGAAATTTTTTTTTCTGGCAGCGTTGCATTCTGCTTGCATTTTAGAACCGCTATCATAAGCTCGACTAAGTAAATTGGAACGTCAAGAATTATACTGTAAGTGTAAGGACAAATTAATAGTTCGGATACCGGATCACAAAATGCTCCTAAATCTTGTATTTCCGAGCCATATGTAGGTGGAGATTTTGATATTTATAAGTACTAGGAGCGCTGAAAAATTTTTCGCAGCCAGCACTTTTTGATTTAAGAATACGTTCTCGCGAATAAAAATAGAAACCACCAAAAAAGGACGCGCAGGCGTAGATTTTCTTCTCCCGGGGTCGTGGAATTAAGCATATTAGAAAAAATCAAATGCTCATATATAAATTAAAGTATTGTGAAGAAAAACCTCCGCGGGAGCACTATCGTATTTAGAAATAGGCGGTGACAAGGGACAGCTTTTGTGGCAGTCCGCAGAAGATTAAAAAACCGAAATAGGAAAAGAAAAAATGTCCTTCTCTCTGTGTTTTATAGTCGGTGGAAACTTTAAAATCCATTTGTCACTTATTGTAAATAAATACTTTTTTTTACGTATTTGTAATTTGAAATAGAAGATTTTGCCACCCTCTTGAAACGGCGTTCACTGAACACCCTGAACCCCACATGCGGCAGGCCTGTACTTTCGTTAATAAAATATTACAATATGAAATTTATTTTAATTTATTCTTACCCTTTACAGTACTTCTTTACTCACTGTCCCTACTAGTATCTTTATTTTAATAGAAAATTTAAGCACTTCTTTCTGAACAACATATACCTAGTAATTTTCTATACTTGATGGATGTCAAAATGATGTTTCCTCTTCCAAGTCTATTAGAAGTATATTTTTTGAAAACATTATTCCTTCTTATATACGGATTTCACAGCCGCCATTTTGGACTTATAATTCGATTTCAGATAGTGTATTTTAAATTCAAATGAATATCAGGTTAAGGTTAGTCTAGGTGTGCCGAATTTGGAACAGATCTTCGTGACATTGAGAATTTAAATGAGGAACGAGGCTGAAGAAACGGGAGCCTATTCAATTTCAGCCCACGACGTATAAAAAATAGCTTAAAGAGATGAGCGATACATACACGATACACCTAATTTTTTTAAGCACACTTTAAAAACAACTGATTGTAAAAAAGTAATATTATACCTACTTGATAATTTGGGATTGCTGTTACTGAATGCTAATAGTATGTTAATAGGCTGATAAAGTAATCTTTCAAAACCGATTTTCTTCTGCTCGCAAGAATGGAATAATATGTAGGTAAGTATATTTTTTATGTAAAAAAGGGGCAATGTTCAAGTTTTGGGAAACTAATAAAGAGTTCACAATACAAGAGATACAATGCTCTGCTTAAGGCGGCAGTTTAAAGATATCTATGCAAATAGATAAACGTAAATAGGTACATAAATCACACGTGTTAAACGGACGTCACTTTTACATTGATGTGCAAAACTTTTCAACGTAACACTACGGTCAAGGTTAGGGATAAATCCAATTTGTAAATTTGACAACCAAAAAACGATACTATTATACATCGACGAACGAGGGATCATTACATATTTATGAAACATTTAGTTTTTGAGTTCCTTTTCGTGATTTTGGGAAAAAATAAGTAAAGATACAGGTACTACGCTTTAAGCGAGTGATTGCGCGGAGGAACGAAAGATTTACCTAATCACTTATTGTGTGGTATCCGCTAAAGATTGTGATAAAAATAAAAGTTTAAACTATTTGTATTTATTTATGAAATAAAATTTATCTAGTTTATTCAATGTTATATTGCAATAATATCTGAGAGAAAAAAAAAACTAAGCGTATATTTCTCTCGATGCGCCTACAACAATAAAGAGAGATATCATTATATTTGTGTAGAAGACGATAAGTTATGCAATTGATAAGCGTCAATTAAGAGGAACAAGAAAGCTATAAATAATAATAATACTGTCTTATCATATGAAATATCACAGTAATTTTCTTCTACACAAGTAAATATACTTGAAATCGATACAGATGTTTATAAATAACGATGTCAGAAACTGATAAAAGTTTCATATTATTAACTGGCCGTTACTCGTCGCTTCTTTTGTGTTAGTTACAATGATTTTAACCAATTTCGAATTCTGCTTAAGGTCATGGCAAAATTAGTAAAGTCGTTTCAAAGACAACCAGACTGCCATTCAGATCAACTGAACTTAATCGATGGGGATTTAAAAAATTGAGTCCTTAAAGGTATAGCCTAAAAGGTAAATTTTTCTACTTATAATCAAATCCAAACTCGAACTGGTGGAGATTTAATCAACATTTAAACAGA
The DNA here is from genome assembly GCA_024363005.1 of Charaxes varanes. Classification (NCBI taxonomy): domain Eukaryota; kingdom Metazoa; phylum Arthropoda; class Insecta; order Lepidoptera; family Nymphalidae; genus Charaxes; species Charaxes varanes. The sequence continues at coordinate 247,964 of JANCMC010005487.1, forward strand.
TCACAGGTATTGATTAATTTCCTACGTCCAATCAATTTACATAAGCAAACTATGTGCCCTCCGGAAAATGTGTTAGCATTTTCCAATAACGACTGAAATGACTTCTTTTTTGGATAAAAAAATACTTATTTAGTGAAACTATTTTGGAATTCATATAAGTAGAATAATAAATGGATCAATATTACTAAAAGGACAAGTAAAAAAATATAAAGAAAGAGAATATACTTTTAAATCTATACTAATATATCAAACTTAAGAGTTTGTTTATTTGTTTGCTTGAACGCGCTTATCTCAGGAAATACTGATCCGATTTGAAAAATCCTTTCAGTGCTAGATATCCCATTTATCGAGGAAGATAAGCTATATATCATCACGCTAAAAATCTATTTTTTTACCTAGTTTTACGTGAATGAAGTCGCTGGCACAGCTAGTGTGGATAAAAGCGGGCAAAGAAAGTTGTTAATTTTAGCTTAATTATCTTAATTTTAAAATTTACTCAAATTTAACCCCATAATTCCACATTTATTCAAAAAGTTACCAAGGCAGAAGAAGTCGAAAATATAGCCGCGGAGCTCAAATTCTCTCTTACAAACTGCCTTATTTAGTCGTTATTTATTTACAGTCAGTATTTATTTTATATGAAAATAATGGGAGACATTAAACCTCTGTGGTTAAAATTTGTACATCACATCAGGGTTTGATATACAAGTAACTGTTTTCACGTCTATGTTTCTTTTATAAAGTTCCTTTATCGTGATTTCTTACTGTAAGCTCTATTCGCCACAAATAAGCTCGTGCAGCTAATTAAACAACGTACACATCTTGAAGCTCCACTTAAAGCTCGTCTGTGCTTTTTCAAAGGAACATTTGAATTTTTAAACCAATACGTATACCTACGTTCTTTTATTTAATTCCCCTGTGAAATCCATTACTAGCTTCGGTATTTCCGAACCAATACGACGTAGGGACCTTCAAGAAAAGAGCGTACTCATTCCTCAAAGGCCGGCAACGCATCTGTGAACCCTCTGATGTTGCAGCTGTCCATAGGCGTCGGTAGTCACTCGAGTGAACCACTCGCCTTCATATAAAAAAATATCTTTTATAACTGCCGCCCATTGACAACTGTATCACAATATAGTAATCAATTCGTTTAGTAAATTAAAATAAATAAAATTTCAGTCGGAAAAAGTTCTTTTATACGTTAATATTATATACACAATTATTTTATTCATTTTCGCAGATTGGTGTGACGCAACTTTCTTTTTAGTATGTGATAATGTTTAAATTAATGTATTTAAGTACTAACGTATAATACCTAACTTCAAGAAATTTGGCTATTCCTTTATTTTTAGCTTAAAAACGATTATAATCTGAAACATTAATTTTACAAAGTTCGAAATTCTTTTTCGAACTGCAAATTAACCGCACTTTATCTAATGTTAAGGAAATTTGGTCAAAAATTAAGTATCTATTTTTTGTTTTTTTTTTTCGTTTTTATGTGTATCTTTTCATGTTTATATTTATGTACAGTGTTTTATCCCTAATAAAACTGTTTCTTCTTCTTCTTCTTCGTCTTCTATTTTTATTACATAATCACAACGAGAATCGAGTACCGCGTACCCTTCTTAGGTATTCCAATGGTTCACCAGTAAACCTGTATATAGGACTTCAAATTAATACGATATGGTGGTATCTTCCCTACACTTGGTAAACGAGCGACAAATAATATATTAAATATTTATTTCATTACGCGTAGTGGTAATAAATTTTTAAGTTCCCGTTTCAAAGATAATTTAAACCAAAATATATAAATTATTAACTTTTTATTTTGTTCTTCTACTATATTCATCATTTTGATTTTTTTCTTTCTGAATGTTCAGTTCAAAACGAGAGGAGGAAAAAGTCAAATGTTTTATTCGTATATAGTAAGATTATATTAATATATGTTTAATGTAAGCAGAGAGATACTTGGTAACAGTTTCACTTGCTGTTAAGTCGATGCAGGCTTGTACGTTAGCACGCTAATCTGGTAGTAGGAGAAGTGACTGGTGTACACAGTTGTTTCTATAATTGGTTTCTACACGGAATTGTAATAAAACGCTTAATAGTTACACGGCACGGCACGGTCCGAAGAAAAAGAGAAATTTTGATGGAAGCACCCGAAATGCATTCCACTTTCTATTCCATAGCTGACTTCTGACTCAACGCGGTATAGAACTTTGAATGTCTTCCTTGAAAGATTTGCTCTTGCGCCGGATCCAAAATCTACAACTATGTAATTTGCAAGAAATTTCGTGCCTCGCCAACTGTAGAGCGGGTTGCCATCAGCCAGTCTTCAGTTGCGACCCTATAGAAAATAGTTTACTAGCTTCTCAAAGGCTGGCATCTGCGAACAATCTGGTAATGTAACTAACTGGACTACTGACTGTCGATACTCATGGATAACTTTCCATGTTACTTTTGAACCGCCTGTGTATTTGCCTTTCGCCATATAAAAAAGATACAGTCTTCGGAAACTTTTCTGTACGAATTATTCGGTTATAAATTTACCTTTTGCATCATCATCATCATTTTCAGCCCTTGATAAACCACTGCTAGGCATAGGCCTCCCTTTGCTTCTGAAATTCTCCCCTATCCCTTGCGTATCTCATCCAGCCACCTCCTACCACTCTCCTCACATTAAAAAAATCTTACTTCAAGTTGTCAGAATTGCCCAAATTGAAATGGGTAGCATTAACTTTGAAATAAATAAAGAATCATCAAAATCGAATCACCCAGTCGGTCGAAAGCACTGAGGTAACAGACATAAAAAAAATGCTGTCGAATTAAGAACCTCCTCCTTATTTGAAGTCGGCTGAAAAGGACATAAGCGACTAAGGAACATCGTTTACTTCGGCATCAGCTCCTATCTGTGTAGATTTATGATCTTACTGCGATGACTTGCTTGAATATGAAAATATTAAAACCTTAAAATATCAATTTGTGACACTCATCATAAAAGGTCTTTGTCCAGTCGCGGATCGCAAACCATGGATAAAAACTGTAATAAGTTCCGAAATTGGCAAAAAGCTTAAACGCGTGACTATAAAAATTTAGCTACAAGTTCGTCACTCGGGGCAAGCATTTCTCAGGCATCTATTGATTTTCTGTGACAAATTGTGCTATACAATGGCATGTAATGCCAATCATAACTGGATTCAAGTTCTTTTGAAAGAAAACATTGTGACGAATCTCGAATGTCTCAAATACATTTTAGGTATTAGAGTGCGTACAGTCTAAATTGCATGCCCCTCCAAAGTTTTCACCTCTACATGTAAAATAGCGTGTGTACGCAAACACGCATGGTCAATATCACTAGCTTACGGTGCGTGGTTGAGTTTGAGTTTACAATAAAAACGCTGCACACACAAGCAAGTGTTGCAATTAATTAATTAGTGGAGGGACGTGTATTTTAAGACTGCAGCGTCTATAATACTCGTAAATAATTGAGAATCTGAAGACCTAGTTTGAACATTCTCGATAGTTTTACTTACTATTTTTTGTTCGAAACAGAACGACAAATAAAGGATCTTGCTTCCATTTTGCACGACTTACGTGGTCGATTTCATTCGTGCTAGCAATATTTAGCAACTAAGTTGCATAAAAACGTATTATTAATGTTTCATGTGACGTTCGGTCACTGTTCTATTTTCAACGCTATACATATACATACGTATACGGTATACTTTCGTAACGCTGGAGGATTGCCAACGCCGAGATTTAACGCAACGTTTTTAAGCTCTTGTGCGAATGGGGGTTGACTCGCCCCATAGCCACAATCTCTGTAATCTAAGCGAACTCTGGTACTAGGATAATAATGCTAGGAAGAAGAAGAAGATTTCATAACAAAGGTCAAATAGGCAGGCGGTTCTTGTAAGTTACATCTTATGACCATGGACAGCCGCACTACTGGAAGGTACGCAGAAGCATGGCTAGCTTCTGAGAAATCTATACATTTCTACATGTAAATAACATTGAAGGGGTGTTTAGAACACTGAAATTATGTTTTTTTACGAAATACACATGATTATCTACACGATACCTATAAAAAAAACGCAAGTTGAAACGATTATATCTGTCTGTCTATTTGCTTGTGTGTTTGTACCGAGAAAACTTCGAAACGGCTTTATCGATTTCGACGAGACTTAACTGGCAGATAGATGATGTTGCAAGGTGTCACATTCGGATTCGTTTAGGATTCGTTACTTTCGAAAAATAATTAGGGTTCAGAGAGCCTCGCACGAACTTTTTGAACCGAAGTAAGTCGACGAGTCGACTTAGGATGAAAATGTTCGTGTAAGCCCCATAGCGGACCCTTTTTGAAGTCAACGCGGGTTGCATTGGCATTGATGCAAAATGTGATTCGATTAGGACATGCCTCCTGTGGGCCTAGCACGAACATTTTCATCCTAAGTAAAGGCGACTCGTAGACTTACTTCGGTTCTGAAAGTTCATGCTAGGCCCTCAGTACAAAAAAATGGAAACCCTCAAAATTGGATAAAATCTCTGAATTCACGGGAACGTAGAACGGGCTGCAGCTAGTGTTATACATAAATATATATAAATATATACAGGACTATATGACACGCGGACGTCTGTTCCTAAGGTAGACAACTTAATGCCTGTGTTATAGGTAAAAAAAATTAGTTAAAATGATAAAATTAGTATATTAATTTATTTAAAAATAAATATTAAATAAAATTAATTAAAAGGTGTCTAATATTCCCTTTTCCCCTCGCACTAAGCTTGTATTATTAGTGGGTGCGACAATACCCTAACAGCGGTGGAGCTTGAACCGGGTACGTCGCAGATTTCAGTCCATACCTTATACTGTTGAGCTATTGAGGCTCTACTATATATATATAGAGAGATATTTATATGCCTTCTTAATATAAAATAATCGCATATTAAGATTCGCCCCTTAGCTGAGACGCCCCTTGGACTCGTCGCCTGGAGCTTTCTCATAGTATATTCATAGTATTTTTAAGAAAAAGAAATTGTGGAAATAAAATCAGTAATTTTCCAAAAGTGCAGTGAATGACCCAACCGCAAGGTAAAATTTGCGCAGTCAAAACCTGTCCTTGAAATTTTCTGTGCGAGGTCGACATCTTATAGGAATTATCTCGAGTCGTATCTTGCGCAAAGTCGAGTCGAGTTCAGTTACGCGCTATCTATACACTTATAACATTGTTTTCGTCCAGTTCAGTGTAAATACGTAAAACTAAATTTACTATTCCCTTATTAACCACTTCGCATACACCACGCACCTGTTTGTCGATACTTTTGTGTATCATCGTCTTCGATCAACCATACAACGTGTATAAAGAAATATTTTATTTTACTAAAATAATAGTCGATTAAAAATGTTTTGATTAAAAGTAAATTAATTAGGTCAAAAAAAAAATGAGAGTCACAAGGAAATCTTCACAAAATAGCGACGAAGATTCGTCCGCCAGTTCGGTAAAATCTCATGCAAGTTATGGGTAAGTTAATTCATTTCATTTTTGACATATTAAATATTATTTTGTCGTTTTTTTTTTCAATTCAAGAGGCCTTTGAACACACAACTTACTGGCTTTTTAAAAATAGTTATATATTTCTGCAATTTATTTTATAATTTGATATATAAAGTTTGTATGGTGTACCTTACGGGTTGCAGCATTACACCGATTTTTCCTCGTATTCATTCACGGATTAAAGCAAAGTAGTTTAGTTTTTCATGCAAGTACGCACTGTGTTATATTTTGCAAAAAGAATTACTTCTACTTCGAATTATGAAAGTGACAATTCATTAACTCTTGAAACAATAACTATAGAAGCTAACAACATCATACGAAACGTATTCACCACGAAATCTCAAGAGAAATGTTTAAAGGCCTATTTTATACTGCATTTAAAGACTGAATGCAAATACTTTTTTTATACTGCATTACCACTTCGTATATTTTTCCTTGTCCTAAAGGTTGTGTGGAAGAAATAGCTCTTCAGCGATAACACCGCCTTTTACCTCTTTTCTTGTCTGTACTTTATTGTGTGTTAATTTCTTTTGTGGTGTACAATAAAGCGTATAAATAAATAAATATTTTTTTTTAATTCTATGGAAAAGCAGAAAAGATGCAATTTTTTTTTCTTTCGAAAAATGTATTTTTGCGTATTTTCAAGAATTGGCCAAAACTAAGCAACCTGTGGAGTATATGCTCATTTATTTATTTTGTCATAGAAAAGGGTTGATAAGTAGATAATATGACGCGAGAGAAAATTATTTTTTACCTTGGGCGATGTACTTTGAATCCCTCGCTGCGCTCAGGATTCTACTTTAGAATTCTTCACTTCGCTCGTGATTCAATGTAGCACGCTCGCCGTAAAAATACTACTTTGCTCTCTTGTCATACAATCTACTATTTCCCTTTATTTACAGATATCTCCTAAATATTTTTTTTTCTATGTACCCAATAAATAAATATCGGTCTATATGACACACGGACGTCTGTTCTTAATGTCTATGTTATAGGTAAAAGCCGCCTGTTATAAATAACATTTTTTTTTTTTGGAAATATATAAATACATACATACAGATAATACACCTAGACTCGAAGCGGGAATCGAACCCACAACCCACGAAGCGGAAAGCAGGGGTTCGTGGAAATGTATTTTAAGTTAGTTGAATCAATTATATCACATTTCTGTTCTTCTGTCAAATCTTTGTAAATTGGCAGTAGCGGCATCGCACCTAGGATAACGAGAAATAAAATAAGTTTTGATAAACAATACATACATTTATTGTTCTATTTAAATATCATATCAAAGTTTTATTTTACAAAACAGGCAACTTTATTTTAATTTACATCGAGCATAGACAGGGCAACAAGCAGAACATGCAGGCGCACACTGAGCAGAGCGAGTATCATTAACTGGTACATCTTTGTCGTATGTCACTACTGGAGTAATAAACTGATATTCAAATTTTGACTTCCTACCGGGCATTTCAATCTCTCTACCGATTCTTAGTTTTATCACTTGTTTAGGAAAGTCATACACCACTCCAGGATAGTCTTCACATGTCGTTGGCATTAGTTGGCCCGGCTCATCTCTGGTTAAATCTCCCACTCCGTCCGAGGTAAAATTAAAGTGTGCTCGTTGCTTATGGCCCAGGTCGCAGGAATCCTTGGGTATTTGGAATATAACCTTATTTCCAGTGGGGCAGCAATCTGTGCAACAGGGATTATGTATGTATTTTCAATAATAAATTATTTCGTTAAGAAGAGTCTTTTCTTTATCGTTCTAAAATAGATGATAGAAGGAAAATTTTAAATTACAAGTATGCGTTTAGCTTTTTTTTATTTTAACCTTTTGCTATCATATTTATTATTCAGAATATGTGACCTGATTTTTCGTGATATTATTTTTATATAACCTAGTTATTGCATTTCATCAACCAATATTGGAATTCTGGAAATACTCCTAAAGTAACAATATATGATATATGTCTGAGCTAGAGAATTTTCTAGGGGTTTCGGTATTAAAGTATATATCAAGATTACAAGTACAAGTTATAACAATATATTCGTTTAATAAAAGATTTGATGATTTGAAAACAACAATTAAGTCGAAACAATTAAATATTTTTTTCTATGCAGGGAAGCCGAAGTAACTGCAGGTGAGCGAAAAGTTTTTATGCATTTATATATACAAGAGATATCTGGCTGGTCGAAAAGTTTAATTCTTTGTACAATGACGTTGGTATATTTGACAGTTAATATACATACGGTCGTCAGGACTTCGCTGTGACACTAACTTATAGTAAAATGTATACATGTGTGTATAAATCATTTGACAATGGTGTGCGTTTAGTATTATTTTAATCATTCGAATGAAATCTTCATTACGAATAAAAAAAAGTAAAGAAAAGGTAGACATTTCAACTTTAATTAAATGTATCTTTACTTTATTATATATTTTTGTTTTGATTTTGTTTTTAAATTTAAGTAACAATCATCTTTTTTTGTGATGTGACATAATTTATTATTTATATTCCTGTAATGCAGGAGCCAGATATAGCTTCCTTTGAATGACCATTTCATTGATCATGTAGTGTGGCCGGGGACTTAGTGTAAATGCACAATTTTTATAGAACTTTGTAGACTTCAAGGACAAAAATGTACTATCATAGACATAGCTCATATGTCTAGCTCCGGCATAACGCTTATTCAATAAAAATATTACCATTCGCACATCCTCCCCTCTATAAATTATAATTGTTCCAAATTTTATAGTTTTCCTTCCGCGCAATTTTCGTTAAATGGTACCGAGAGTTTTTGCTTCGCGTATTAAAACATATTTGATGATGGTTAAATTAATCTCCGTAAACAACTATAGAACAGACCGAAATCCTTAAGGTGTTTTGTTAAAATTGCAACCTCTCCACATGTTTAAAAAAAAATTGACGAGTATTAAGAATATTGGCTTTAACGTACTATATTGTAAGAAGAATAAAGAAAGGTATTGTTTTAATTAAGATAGAATTGTTCCTATGTCACTCATTCATTCCCGCACTTCGATTATACAGTGGTTCACGGATGTCCCGTTCTGCGCGCGATGCAGGCTCAGCCGCTGGGCGCACGTGCCATACGTGAATTGCCGTGAATTCACGGCAAAAACCATGCCCTCCACATTCACGGGATGCTGACAGTCGTTCGTGGAACTCGCCGCGAAATAGACGTGGAATATGCTGCTTGCTGAACTTTTGAATTGCCTTATTATATGATTGGAATTGTTTTTATAAATTATAAAAATTGCATTTTAGACTTTCTATAAAGATGCAATTATATTAATATACATTATATTATTGAACCCAGTGGCGAAATTTAATTTCACGGGGTCGTGAATATGGGTGTGTACCCGTGAACGTCGTGCGTGAAATTCCGGGATTCCTTAGACCTCCTAAATGTGGCCAAAAATCCTTTCTTAGCGGATTTCTACTAACTATAACCTACCTCCTAGCCAAAATTCATCATTGTACGTCTTCCTGTTTTCAAAATTTCGTGAAAGGTGACCTTTATATAGATTTGCCAACTAAACGCCAAGAAGATGGTATAACACCTAGACTTACATCACAATGTGTTGTATAACTAGCTGTAACCCGCGATTTTGTTTGCGTTATTTGCTTCGGTTTTCATACAAACTTTCATTCCCTGTTTCATCTCTTTTCAAATTTCAATTTCGCGTCAAAGGTAGCCTATGTTCATCCCCAAAGTTCAATCTTTATACTAAAATTCGTTCAAGCCGTTACTATACGTCAGTGTAAGGACTACGGTTATGACCTATTCAGCCACAATATTATTAAAACGACCCGAACGACCGAACAAAAAGATAGGTCCAGAACAATCGATCAGCCTGTCGCCGCTAATGGCTTGCGGAAAGTTACTGGGCCGACATGTTGGCTAAGTAATTGCAGTAATGTTGGTTTAAAACCTATTGTCACATCAAACACGTCTCTTTTTCATGATAGTACGATAGCAAACAAGTAATTAGTTTGACATTAAGGAGAAATATATCATAGCATAGCCCCCAAACGTTTCTATACATCGTGGCTATTTTTCACTTCTTGTTGAAGCTCCCACGCTAAGAACCCCCGGCTGAGCTTCGGCTCGCCCCAAACATCCCGCCCGTTGACGCTGTGAAGGTCACTCTGACCAACAGCATTACACGAGCAGGAAAAAGAAGCATGCGTGATTCCTGTTTTAGCTAGCAAACAATACAGAACTTTTGTGAAATCATAACGCTATCTCTTTTTGTAAGAATTATTTTAAAAGATTAACTACAAGTTTCTTGCTGGTTCTTCTCGTGGTTCAACTCGTTCGAACGGATTCGGTGGTGTGGCTTTTGGGTTGCAACATTCTCTCTCGTATTTATTCGTAGGTGCTTTAGATATTTATGCGTAGATTTAATTAAAGTACTTTAATTTTCTTGCTGAATACACTTCCATATAGGCTAACGCACAGATAGAAAAAAAGGTTGATAAGATCTGTAACGATTCTATATCAATTGGTGTGGGGTACACAGAACCCCAATTCCGTCGCAATAAGCAAAAGGAATCCAATTAGCATATTAACAGGGATGACACCATAAAACGCAGGTTTCCCGCTCCCGTGCTCCCGTGCTCGGGTCCCTCAGGAAAGCTCCAAACAAAAATAACGATCCCTCGCAACGAACGCCTTAAATCTTCAGCCGCATCTAGTTTTAATGGCATTTAAATGAGCTTTTTATTTACTCCTCCTTTCAGTTAGTCCACCTTCTTTAAGGTACAGACAAACGCATTAAGCATCTCCTTTTACGAAGTGAACAGACATATAATTATTAAAATATAAAACATACATACAATCAAATAAATATTAGAACTATGTCACCTGTCAATTAGAAATTAGTAGTTAAAAATTACTTAATGACACTTTTTTTTTTCATTTTATGTTCATGGGGCAAACGAAAAGGAGGTCGTACCTTAATCAGAAGTCGATCGCTAGGTTAAGCAGTTCTTACCGCGGCCGGATGATAGACAGCAAAGTCTTCAGTTTTATAATATTAGTATAGATACGAGTATAGAGGAGTGTGTGCGAAGGTTAATATTTTTATAAACTCTTGTCGGTGAAAGATCTGTTACGTTCTAGTCTGTATTAAATAATTGTCGAACAACAAGTTCTTTTTTTATTATATTTCGTGAGAGAAATAATGCAAGGCAATGCGTGACTGTGGTGCTTGCATTGAATTATAAGAATTATTAATGAGATTGCTGTAGTTTTAAACATAAGTAGACAGAATTTTCCTCACTAGCGGTGGCCGTTTTTATTATCGCGACTTTGTGACCAAATTTCGTCAATTTACATCCCGCGTCAATGTACATTTCGTCAATGTACAATGTACATATAAACGTATATAATAGATATGATATTTTAATGAAGTACGTATGATACGATATTTTAATGAACTATTACGTATAATAATATTTTTTTATATATCAATTAAGCAATATTCGAATAGTCATAGCGTTAATAAGTTTAAAAATCAATTAAAAATCTATTTAAATTATTATGATTTATTGCAATATATTATAGTTCACAAGTAAACTATATACGTTAATTTAATTAATAACAGAATTAACAAATGTATTAATAGCAATTTATTTAATGAAAATAATGGGAAAATGCCTATAGTAAGTGTTATGTATTCAATTCATATGAGACGTTCAAACTGTCTCTTCTGCTAAATTATTATTATTATTGTGCCATCGAATGGACGCGGCTTCACTCGGCTCGATGTGTTATTTTGCAATTTCTTCTTCATAAATTTATGCAACAGTTGTTAATAAATGCTTTTATATGCCGTTATTGTCCTACTTCTGGGCCCGTTTGACTTTTTTCAACCTTCTCTATCGTTTAATGTGGGAGAGTTAAGGTCCATTTTAATCTTGTCTACTCGTGATTCTTTGCGCCTTTTCGCCTTGGCTGCTCTATTTTTTGGGCAAATAATATTCTACTTTTTCCATTTTTCTCTTTCTCTATCATTGGAGAGCCTCAGTCCTTATCTATTTTGACTACTCGTGATTCTTTGCGTCTTTTTGCCTTGGCTGCTCTATTTTTAGGCAAATAGTTCTCTACTTTTTCCATTTTTCTCTTTCTCTATCATTGGGGAGCATTAGTCCTTATTTATTTTGACTACTCGTGATTTTTTGCCTTGACTGCTCTATTGTTACGTGTTTCAGAAGGCACGTAAAACAGTGGGGCCCAATTAATGTCACTTTGTGATATTAGTAGTAAGATAATAGAGATCGTGGGCGTTCCGAGGATGTCGTTAGATGACAATCGCCCCACAGCCACACCCTCTACAATCTAAGCGGACCCTGGTACTTAACCGGGATAACGCTAGGAAGAAAAACAAGCTATTAAATAGGAGAAAAATAAGGAAATAAAAATTCTTAATATTACAGTGTTATATATATATATGATGCGGTACGGGAACCCCCTTTTTTTAAAACCGTTATAAAACTAAAAGTATTGGAGATGTTAAGGTCCGGTATTTTTTTTCTTTGGGGGTTATCTCAAATCTGTGGTGTATATTAATCGTGGGAAAACCTTGGATGAGAAAAATAATATAATCATAAGTGATAGTAATGAATACGGAAATGCTTGTTAAAGTGGACCTTAAGTCTAGTTTTCGACTCTATATTGACTCTATATTGTGCAGAACGATGGCAAGATGTGACTTTCAAAAAATAATGAAAGAACTTCCAAGGTATATGTATATATAAAAAAATTATATCTCCAATGGTTTTGTTTTTGTTTAACATAAGTTAGTCCTCGTGCAGCATCCTATATAAAGATATTTTCTTAAGATTTTTCATCAATTGGAAGTAAAAACGAAACGGAAATTTGTACAATTCTATATAAAATTTTGTATAGAATTATTCAAACTTCCGTACTACTTTTAACCGTGTTTCTCTTATGTTAGAAACTTGAAAGTTAATATTGGAACTCCTTTCTTTAATCCATAAAAGGTGGTGACAGCGTGTGGGATTCCTATTATAGAGTAATATATATAAACAGAGTAATAACAGAGTTTGTAGTTAGTCACGGAAATGAAATCAATGCTGTTTTCAAACTAATTTTAACCAACGAATTAGGCGTATTTTAAGGATATCTGAAAGTATTAAGAAACACATGACGTCGTACTAGCTGCTTCCCGCGACTTTGTCTGCATAAAATTAAACTTACAAGATCTCCTTAATCCGGCCCTATCGCTAAATCCGTTCCTAGCGGACGCCTACTCACTTATAAACTATCTACCTGCCGAATTTCATCTTTTCACGTCACGTCATTTTCGAGATTTCGTGTAAAGTGATCTGTCACTTTTATTGTATATATAAATAAGGAAGAATGGTACCACAGGCGAAAGGGTTTATAATTTTGTTGTCTTAACACGCTCGTAGATCATACATATTAATGGAATTCATTTATGATAAAGAGGTCCACTGTATAATAGTATAAACAGAAAACCTGTCATCATTCTGGATGTCATTAAACTCTCAGCACAAAACCAGTTGAGCTGCTTATTATATTCCTAATTAAGAAATAAATGTGCAAACTAAAATTTATGTAGGTACGTATAAAGTTTGTATGTTATAAAGTCACTTTTTTTTGGTCATCAACATTTCTGTTGAGAAGCATATAATAAGGCAGTGATTGCCGCTAGGATCTACGACTCGAAAAGCTTTTGTATTCTATTGTTATAGTAAAGCATTGAAAATATGATTATTAGCCTTGTCCTGACTGAAACAGCAGCCTCACGAGGCAGCCTCGCGAGGTTACTCGCTCAGTCAAGACTCGGCTATTAGCTATCGAAAATCCGTTTTTTATTAAACGATAGGATTCTATTATGTTTTCCTGTTATTTTCGTTTACCCTTAAATTAAGCTTAAAAACTTGAACGTAGTAAAAGGCGACTCAGCTCTTCCCGATCGGCTAAATCCTTTGGATTTGCGGAGATATATGGGTTCACTCTGTATCTTTTACCGCATATGTACTGGAGCGTGTTCTGAGGAATTGTTCAGATTTATACCGGCAGAGGAATTTTACCACATGACATCTCGTCCGAACTTGAAATTCCACCACCTCGATGTCGTAAACTCCACAATTATGCGTTTTTCTAGAAACTTCTTATCTCGCACAATTCATATATGGAATCAGTTACCAGCTTCCGTGTTTCCGAACCGATTCGAATAAGGGAAGGAAAGAGCATTCTTATTCCTCCAGAGTTATAGGCAACGCGTCAGCGGGTTATCTTGTGTTGCAGTTGCTCATGGGCGTCGTTAGTCACTTAGGTGAACCGCCTGCCCGTTTGCCTCCTTGTTGTATATTTAAAAAAATATATCAACCCAGTTAGGTCGGCATTGCAGCGCCTACGAAGTACGACGCGGAGCATATAAATCTCTTTCAAACCTTTAAATTTAACTCAGGTCCTCTTTGGTGTTCATGTTAGCGTAAATGAATACTGAACACACAAGCATATTATATTTACTCAGGATTACTTGATGCGATAAGATAACTCGGCTATAACCCTTCCGTGTACTAAATACAGCAGACATATTATATTGTACATAATTACTAATTGTTAACGATATTATTATTAACCGTGTTCCAAGAAAAGGATGTATTTTTATTATGTATTAGGGGACCCTGCAGACGATGTCTTGCCCGAAAGTTGGGCTACTTACTATTTACTACGTTCTATTATGCTATAATATAATCCCCGTCCCCGTGTTCGTTTTTTTTTATACCTTTGGCGATATTTGCAGCACGCATTCTAAATTCAAAATTCGAAAGTTTATTAATCTACATCCATTATTAAAATAAAAATTCCATTGTGTACAATATGAATTTTAATCAAGTATGGTTAAACACCTTGAATATATGTATCCCTGGATATCTCACTAAGATATACCATGTTTTGGCAGACGCAATTCGAAGTCCTACGATCTTTAAGGATTTTTTTAATAAATTTTTTTCTAGTCTTATTCAAACTTCCGTACTACTTTTAACCGTGTCCGAAAGCGTAATTTTAAAATAAACAGAAATAGAATCAGTTAGGTACATAAATCTCCTCAATTTGCAATAATTTTTAAAGTATAATGTAAAATTAAACTAAATATTGACTTTGCCTTCGTTAACACAATAAGTGTTAGTAGTATAACCTATCGTACCTTAACGCTTACGTTTCTTAATTCATAAACAAAACAAAAACGGCCGATATGAGTACTGTTACCACGGTTTTTTGTTAACGAATTCACAGTTAGCGATTTGTGTTTGTGGGTTTCCGATCTCTATGATTATTAGAAAAGCCTCAAAAAGATTCTGAGGTACGTTTAGAGGGGATTGAATAGATCCGCACATGAGATCCCGAAATCCTGTCGTGGAGCTTCCTAAGGGAGTAATAGTTTGGTTCAGTTGTTAGTTCTTAATTTCATGGCTGTGTTCTGATTGAACGAGCACCCTCGCGAGGTAGCCTCGGTCGTTTGCAGCGCAACGTTTTTAGTTATGAGCACGTGCCTTTTCTCCGGGTGATGCACGTCCTGCGAAACGAGGAACATGCCGCGTGATGCTGCCTGCTGCTCTTAGAGTAAAATGTATACATGTGTGTATAAATCGTTTGGCATTGGTTTGCGTGAAGTTTAAGTTTAATAATTTAAAATTCATATTTTATAACAATATTAGCATTCGCACACAATCCTCTATATAAACTATAATTGTGTCAACTTTCATACTTCCCCGTCCGCGCAATTTTCGTAAAATGGTAATGAAAGTTTTCGCTTTACGTATTAATATATAGATAAGTAGGTATGTACTGTGTATTTATATATTTAAGAAATAATAGATATGCACATCAGCTGGCTGTTAATTTTAATACCGGCATTAAGCACCTGAAAATCAGCGCTGTCGTATAATGCATACGATGGCATCCTGTGCTGAGATTGCGACCATTTCATTTTACTGACTACCGACGCCCATGGACAACTGCAACACCAGAGGGCTCGCAGATGCGTTGCCGGCCTTTGAGAAATGAGTATGGTTTTTCTTGAAGGTTTGACTCTTGGTACATAAAATTAAACAATAGTCTGTAATAAATAGTAGGTAACCCAAAGTTCGGGAAGGACAGCGTCTGCCGGCACCGCTAGTCTGAAATAATAAATACTATATGCACGATTGGGCAAACAAGAGGCAGGAATAAACTTGCAGCCCTGATCCTGCAATATGTTAAAGTTTAAAAAACCAACCAGTTAACTAATAAAATAACCACTTATTTATTAGTGTGTTATGAGTGCTTGCCCCGAGGTTATGCCTCCATTAAACTGTCTCATGGTAAGGCATAAAATGGCTTAGATTAATTGTTTCACGGCGTACTCGCTACTTAATTACTAAGAAAACGTTCATAAAGGCATATTAATATAGGACTAGGACACACACATGTGTGTGTGTGTGTGTGTGTGTATTAATGTATGTCTGTGTGTCGAGATGGTTCTCCTAATGGCCCTTCCTAATACTGAGTTATTGTTTTATTCTCTGGGCGTGTCTTTGGCTTCACGTAGGTTATTTCAAATCCAAAATCATCATGTAGTTACAGAATTATAATCATTGTTCATGTTCACAGTTATAATTGTTCTTCTTGGACGCTACACTCTTGGCAGAGTGGTCGTGGCTGTCATTTCTTGTCTGGCAAGCTTAACCGCGGCGCCATTCTTCTCTCGCAGCCGCGCGTCTGGTGCTCTCGTGCAGAAGACAGTTTTTGGCTGACTTAATTTGGTCAGTCCACCTCCTGGGAGACCTTCCACGCGGTCTAGTACCGTCTACATTGCCCTGAACCACCAGGCGTTCAATGTACAAAACTCCACGTCTTGTCAGTTTATACCATATATATACGGTGGACGGAGGATCTGGTGAGGTTCGCAGGGAGCCGCTGGACATCAGCGGCCCAAAATAGATCTTTGTGGAAATGTAGATGAACTAGCTGAGTTAACTACATGCACGGAACATCTCACCTGCCCTGGGGTCCAACGTAACTTCCGTTCTTGTTAATGAACGAGGAAAGTTGCTAATATAACCTTTTCCTATCCCAAGGCTACTAACATAAACCTAATTTGCAATGCCATAGCCACTAACAAGTTGCTGCCTGGGTCTTCGTCCACGTTGCCTACCAGAAAAGTTAACAAATTGAATTTACCTATATCCAAACTAAAACTGCACAGTGAAAGCCCATACTTCAAATCAATTAAAATTTTCAATCACCTGCCAGAATATGTTTGAAATATAAATGACCTGACTATGTTTACTCGAGAATTTAAAAAATATTTAATTGAAAATTCCTTTTATAATCGAGATGAATATTTTAATACGATTTTGACTTTGTTCTGCCAAGGCGGCAACCGCGCGGTTCTAATTTATATTGACCGTTTAATAATCGCTGGCGTCTGAACTCTCACGATTTAGCGTTGTGAAACGATTACAAATCGTGCGGTTCCCGCTGTGTCTGACCAAAGGCTTAACTAGAACCATCGGTCTCCCTACGTGACTAGAAATTATAAATTAATTATTATTGACGTAACACCCTTCCAGGGTGGTTATCATAATCGAATAAATGACATAATTTAGTTTTAAACTAAAAATAAATCAACTTCAATTCAAAACTGCAGGTCCATCTAGAAATACCAAGGAAACACGTTAAAAATGTTTAAACTTTTGTAAATTCTAACGTCGTTAGAATCAATGCCACGTTTTCAACTAATTTAATTAAATTTACCTTAATTTTAAGTAATAACATTGAAACATTTCTTGCCACTGTTACTTTCCTCTTAACCTCATATTAAGTACACATTGAACATATTACAAAATGAAGACTTAAATAGATGTCAGAGGTGTTGGTACTAAATATGTAAGACTTTCTATGTTGTAGCATGTAAATAAGAAACAAGTTAATGGTAACTTATTAGCATCCCTGCCATGTTGCAGAGTAGAAGATCGTTCCATTTTTAAATTACACGACAAATATGATTTTACATAGTAATTTATTTGGCCGCTAAACACTACAGATATGGATTTTCATACAACTATTGCCGGCCGCTGCTCGACCAGTACAGCAAATACGATTTATCTCGAAGAAGGTTGTCAAAATAATGCTCAAATTTCCAAGCATGTTTGAGATAAATAATTTAATTTTGGCGTTATAAACGGAAACTTCAATTTTTTTTACACGATGGCGCAACGACATCGTTAAGGCAGCGGGCAGAAAATTGATGCACTTGGCGAACAGTTCTGCTTTTGTACATGGCATGCTCATGAAGAGGTCCTAGTCCAGCTGTGGACTGTATCGAGCTGAGGATGATGATCATTAGAGTGGCTGTTTCCCGCGACTTTGTCCGCGTAAACATGCAAGAGCTCTAAGACCTTCCTTAATCTGGTCCTATCGAAAAATTCGTACTTAGCCTATGAACTAAAACCTGCCAAATTTCATCATTGTACGTCCCATGGTTTTGCGAGATTTATATGTACTGGTGGTTGAAACTCGGCCGCATATCTTTAGATTTGTATACTAAAAGCTGTATACAAAATTTTAATTATTTATAAAACTGCATTGTAATATTTGACAATTAATATTTTTACCGTCGTCATGTCGCTTTGACAGTCTTATAGTAAATTGTTTACATGTGTGTGTAAATCGTTTGGCATTGGTGTGGGGTGTGGTTTTATTTTAGTAATTACAGATGTTTATAAGGCATATTTTATAAAAATATTAGTATACGCACACCCTCTTCGATATAAATTATAATTGTAACAAATTTCATACCCTTCGTCCGCGAAATTTTTGTAAATTGGTATCGAAAATTTTCGTTTCACGTATGTACATACACAGGTAGATTACCTACTATTAAAGATTCTGCATCAGTTGCGAAATTTAGCTTCAATGTCCTCATGTTAGCTTTTATAGCATTAAGATTAATAATATGACTATATAAAATCATATATCGATACCTCCCACGTAAATTGTTGTAACCCCAAATTCCCAACTTCACAGTGGAGCGTTACAAACATGTAAATTGAAGTAAAATCGTCATTATATAACACATTCGTGTATACAATTATATATTCAATAATGACGATTACATTATTGTATAACATAATAAAAAGGGACTGTAGTATTACAATTTAGTTGTTTGTAACGCTCTACTGAAAGCTGGGAATTTGGGGTTACAACAACTTACGTTAGAGGTATCGAAATATTTGTTGATACGAGTTCGTTCATGCTTTATAAAGTTGCCCATACAGACTTACGTTTCTACAAAACTCAACAGTCTAGTCAACTAGGCCCTTTTAGGTGCAATTTGTTTCGCACTCTCCGTATTTGAATAAATTGAAAATTAGCTCGCAAAAATTACAAGAGTTATAAACCTGAATATTTTTTTTAGTTTGGTATTTTTCTTATATCTCAAAAAGTATTTGAGATGTTTTAAATCTGTGCCCTAAATCTTATCATTGGGCGAAAGCGAAAAAATTTCACCCTTAACGGCACTTGTTGACTGGATTGCAAGAGCACTAGTTCAAATTTTTAGGTCTAATTCCAATTGGCTCCAAAGAGATGTTGTGCAGAGAAGTCAACGTCTGTCGGGTCCACCACTATAGGTATATAAAATGATGGCCAAGAGCGTATTAAGACACGCTTATATTGAAGGGTTCCGTATCAGATTCGCAACAAAGGTTTGTCAACTAACTTCAAGAGTTGTCCGATTTCGCTCAAAATATTACGTATGTCCACATCTAATAGTCTGGAAATCCTAGGGCAAGACCAACTTCGAGGACGGACAGACGCACGGGCAGAGCGAATCTTTATGGGTTACGCGTACGACTACGGAACCCTAAAAGTGGTCTTATCTTCTGCTGAAGCGCTGACCTATTTTTTTCACACATATGCATAAACACGTAAAGGCAGCGCACAAGAAAAAATAAACTTCATGAAGTCAATAAAGTAAGACAAAACTGCTCATTGGCTATGATATGTTTCATATATAGAAATATGTATCAGGACTCCGCACTAAGGTTAAGGACGTCGGATATTGGGTGGTGGGACTAAAATGGAGTTGGGCAGGATATATGGCTGGACGTGATGATGGCAAGTGGTCTACGAACCTAAGTGAGTGCTGGCCTAAAGTGGGTTGGATAAACCCTGGTAGTCCCGTAGCTCGATGGGCGGATAATGTGAAGAGTAAGTGTGACTGTGTAGTTAGATGAGATTGGCAAGGGCTAGAGAAGAGTGGCAGAAGCAAGGGGAGGCTCATGCCCAGCAGTGGGTTTTCAAGGGCTGAAAGAAAAAAAATTGGATTTTACATTATAGACCAGGAAACGGGTAGAGAGGTTGCTATAATGAACTTAATAGGTTTTTAATGATAAATTAAAAACGTTAATCAGTAATGATAAAGGCCTAACCCAAAGAATTAGGGCTTGTGCTATAACCACCTCTTGGAAGTTGGCGATTTTATCTCCGGTACCTTAATTATCTTTGGAACCTTAATTATCTTTGGAATCATTTAGAAATCTTTAACATATGAGTCCCTTAGTTGTTTCGTAAGAGGTCTATTGGAAATAGGGAGCGGCAATATTACAACCCAAATAGAAGTATTTACCATACAATAAATAAGGTCTCTATCTAACTTCAAGTCGTATTGAACTCCCTTATCGTACTTCGATGTTTAATTTCCTGCCCTTATCTATTTTAGGGCATGATAGTAAAGAAGCTTATGATCAATCTGATGCAATCTTTACCATTGCATATAAAAACATGTCTCCACGTAATGTGTATTCGACCTTATTGTAGGTCAATAAGGTATATTCT
Source organism: Charaxes varanes (assembly GCA_024363005.1). NCBI lineage: Eukaryota > Metazoa > Arthropoda > Insecta > Lepidoptera > Nymphalidae > Charaxes > Charaxes varanes. Next base: position 268,426 of record JANCMC010005487.1, read on the forward strand.
TCGATGTTCATCTCGGATGCATGTATGTTTATTTGTAATCTGTTTTGACGTTTGCTCCGAACGTGATGGATTTGGTAAGCTCTTGGATTATAAATGGATGAAAGTTGTAAGGCGGCTGTTACCTATAATACAGGCATTAAGTTGCCTACCTTAGGAACAGACGTCCGTGTGTCATATAGTCCTGTATGTATTTATTTTATATTTAATATAATAAAGCAGGGAAATTTATGAGAAAGTAGATTAGACTGCATAGATACCAGACTTACTAAAAATAGCGAATTGCACGTTTAATATGTAAAAATATTCAAAGTCTAACGTTACGCATTCTTTGATAAATTGATGTAAAATCCGCGCCTTAGGCCATGAACAGTGATAAACATAGTGGCTACATCGGCTCCACCGAATACAGCTTTACGGCATAAAAGCACGTATAAGCGGGCAGTAAGGACGATTATCGCTCGAGATTGAGTATCAAATCGTTTATTAAACGCACCTATTTTTAGCCGTGGCAATCATTAAAACGGCTACACTATGTCATTATTCACGAAACAACAAAAAAGAGGAGAGAACTGTGCCCTCGCCACATATCATAGCGAGGCCTGGCACTTATGCGCGTAGTTTCTATCGTAAATCAAAGATATTAAATGGGACGGCGGAACCTCTTTCGAGTTCACAGTATAAATCACCGAGGCGAGGACTCTTCCAATACTACCTTTGCATGCGTCCACATAAATCGTACAAAAAAACGCCTATATATCTCACGGTGATAGTTCACTCGTGGAAGTGGAAATGCAGGTGACGATTCGTGTCCTTTTTTAAAGTATGTCATGATGGTTTGTCTGAGAGCATATTTTACCTGTTTATAGGTATGTAGGTAGTATGTGAGTGTTTACAAAATTGTATCTGTTTCGTGGCGCTTTTGAATCCTAGCCTCTCTCAAATATTTTACATATTACTGCCATTTTTAGCCGACTTCAATAAAGGATAATATACTTACATATATAGGACTATATGACACACAGACGTCTGTACCTAAGGTAGACAACTTAATGCCTGTGTTAAAGGTAACAGCCACCTGTTATACACAAATATATTTTTTTTAGAAATTTGATCATGTTCGAAAGATTAAATTTATCACGTTTATGTTTTTTTAATTCGCTTTATACCCGAGCCAGAGATAGCTTTATCTATTTAGATAGATCATTGAAATGACCATTTGGTCATTTCAATGATCTTGTTGTCTGGCCATGAACTTTGTGTAGTTGTACAAAGTTTTATAGTACTTTATAGTCTTCAAGGATATAAATGTACAAACACTTTGAGCTATGTCTGGCTCCGGAATTAGAATTACGGCGCGCCGTTTCCTATTGAAAATGGGCGTGTAATTCCGCATCGTCTATTTATAATTAACGAAAAATTAATTTTAGGGATATAGGTTAAAATCAATGGCGTTCTACATGGCTGATAGGTAATATTCAGGAAATATGAGGCGTGTACTTTCGATTTTCCAAACTATTTACTAATTTAAACGTAGACACTAACACACTAGATTGTAGACAGACACCACCTATAATAATTAGTCCTTTCAAAAGCTTGCTGTCTAAAATGATGAAGCTATGCTGAACTGGAGTTGGGCAGGACGCATGTTTTGAAGGGATGATGGACTGATTAAAGGTGGGAAATAATGGAGAGGCAAACGCGCACAGGACATTGAAGCATCTGCAGACCACCAGTACCATGGCATAATGACACCGTCAAGGCAGCGGACAGAAAATGCAAAGGCGTATCAGTTCTAAGTGCTGAGTAAGTTATTTATCAACAAACTCCGACCTTTGAAGTGTATACGTTTGTAAGATCGATAATGGTAGTATTCTCTAGGGTTAGAAATTCTATGCATATAGATGCATATAGATGAAGCTCAACATTGTAATACAAACAAACAATAGATGAAACGACGTCATTGTTACACGTGAGGTAGTGGCTTTTGGACCAATATTAGTTAATGTGGTTTATGTACCATATTTGATGCAGAAAATCGTCTATTAATATATAACTATTTAACTATATATAACTAGTTATTACAACATACAACACATTGCATAAAATTTATGACGTCAGATGGCAATCGGTTATCTTAACTCGCCCCACAGCCACATCCTCTACAATCTAAGCGGACCCTGGTACTCAACCGGGATAACGCTAGGAAGAAGAAGGTGATGTTTAGGTTTAAGCTTGCTGCGCCTATAATGGATGCTGAGTACGAATGGTTATTAAGGGCCGTTCGTAATTCTACAATATGACGGCAGAACTCTAATTATAACCCATCGTAAAGTTCCTCGTTTATTATTGGCGATGGGCATTCAAGGAGACCGGTTAATTATAATTAAATTTTGGTAAGAGGCGTGCCGGTGGGCGTTAACCTTAATATGAGAAATGTGCAGTTCACTTTTTATAATATCGCTAGTTAACAAGTTTGCATTAATATCATGGCAAAGTCGAAGTCAAATTATTTTTACTCACATAGACTTTAATACAAGCGCCTGTGATCTTCATCTATGTATATCAGTAAAGAAAGACGTGAAGCGAAAATTTTCGGTACCATTTTTTTTTATTAGCCTAGTAATTGCTTGCTGTGGTCTCTTGTAATTGAAAGAGCACTCGGGTTTTTTTTTGTGTGATTGTGATCTAGTATGTAATGTTGGTATCCTTTGTTGGAGGTCTTTAATAATAAAAAAAAAAATTAAAATAAATTGTTGTAACCCCAAATTCCCAAATTCACAGTAGAGCGCTACAAACATATAAATTGAAATAAAATCGTCATTATATAAAACATTTGTGTATACAATTATATATTCAATAATGACAATTACATTATTGTATACAATAACATATTCAAAAGTGACCGTTATATTACAATTTAGTCGTTCGTAACGCTCTACTGTAAAACTGGGAATTTGGGGTTACAACAACTTCCGTGGGAGGTATCGATGGGTACAATAAGATTGTGTCAAACCATAGATATGACGGTGGTAAAAATATTATTTGTCAAATATTACCATCTCGTTATGCAAAGAATTGAAATTCTGTACGTAGATTTGAAGATTTATATTAGTACTTGACATGATTTGCAAATTTGACATTATTAGAATAACCTTGACATTTGAAAATCGAAATTATTTTATCCCTTTTTTTTATCCTGCTAATTAAATTAAATTTATTATAATATAAAATAATTTCGATATAAAATTTATCCATTAAAATTGCAACGCCCTAACGGGACGTCATGTACAATTATATACATGTGCAATTAAATAAATGAATATGAATGTCCAATTGTAATGTATGAGAGAATACGAGTACAAATAGTGAAATTTAGAATACAAAATGGCAGACAGATTAAGAAGTAACATCGTATCAATCAATTTAATATAATATTTATTTGCTTATCATGGTTCATTTACATGGTAATAGTGCAAGCAGGTTTGGTATATCTGATACATCAGTTCACCTGTAATAGGCAAAGTGTTCAGCCTTGTGAGGATGATGATCGAAGTTTTTCATCACACACACACACACTACCTATATAGCATTCATAATCAGTTACATGTAAAATATTGATAGCACAGAACCCTCCCGAATTAAAGTCATTAATAACGTCTCGTTCGCCCCGAACGGCCGGTGGACATTTTTCTTCATGACCACAAACATAATGCCGAATCAGTTCCTGAGCCATTTTCCTTTACACGAAGATCGAATGACGCTTCTCATGTCAGGACGATCACAAAGGTTTTCACAAGGAACGAAATGTACGCGATTCGTTTTACAAATTATTTGATTGTCGTAATCTGACTTTGTTATGAATTTGTTCATTATCGACAATATGAAAAAAATATTATTAACAATTTATTTTAAAAATTCAAGTAATAACCAAAAACACACAATAATGTTCCCTTGTTGTCTAATATTCCCTTTTCCTCTCTTACTAAGCTTAAATTAAAAGCTTGTATTAGGAGTGGGTGCGACAATACGTTCGCAGTTTTCATATACAAAGTTTCATTCAAATTCAAATTTCTTCTGCTCAAAGCTTGTTCGATCAAAGTTTATTCGAAAAAGAATTTCTTTATCTATAATCTCCAAAATTATTATTTTAATTAAACTATTCTTTGATATTATTAAAATAATACCATATGTTCCACCAGAAGGTTCGCAGATGCGTTGCCGAAATTTGAAGAGGGGTTTAAGACAGCGGAAAAGAGTTCCCGGTTGTCAGAGTACAAACTAAACGAAACGTGACAACAACACCATCTCATGACGTGACAGCATTGCCGCCACTTCTTCTTCCACTTCACAGAAGAGCTACTGGTACCCGGACACGCCAACCTATTTCGGCCGCAGACCAAAAGGAATGCAAGCATGATGCTATCTCTAATTAAACATATGGATTTTTATCTCTTAAGTAAACAATTTATTCTTTACAGAGTAAACATGGATATACTATGATAGTTCAGTTATACTGAACTACTTCCTATAAAAACTAAGTTTATACTAACTAGAACAGACTTAAATAAATATATAGAGGACTATGTGACACACAGACGTCTGTCCCTAAGGTAGACAACTTAATGCCTATGTTATAGGCAACAGACACCTGTTATACACAAATATTTTTTTTTAGAAATATATAAATACATACTAATGGATAATACACCCAGACTCGAGGTAGTAATCGAACCCACGACCCCCGGAGCAGAAGGCAGGGTCACTGCCCACTGCGCCAACCGGCCAGGCATTAGTTTTTATAGGTTCCGATCGAGTCCTTAAGCATACGCCAGACACGTTCTTATAGTTATAAATCAATCAATGTTCGTTAGTCTCGCTAAATCTCGAAAACCGTTCTACTATTTATTTGTATATAAATTTATTTGTTTCTTTGCCCTTATTTTAGAGAGATTTAAAAAACTAAAAATTGTTCGATGCTTTAGAATACATCAAATAGATGTCGTTCATATTAGACCTTTTGACTGACGTTCCATGTAAATTATCATTCCATAAAACATACGGGCAGCATCACGTTTTATTGAGACAGATTGGTTAACTGGCTATTAGTTGCCGGCTTTAAATGGGGGTTTAGGCCACCGGGAACCCTCACAAATCGACCGAAATGCGACAAAAATGTCACTTGACATAACAACCACCACATTACGCCGATCTTACGTAAGAAATAGTTACTGGTACCCGGTCGCGCAAGCACAATCCGGCTGCAGATCAAAAGGGTTGCAAGCGTGGTTCTACCTCTAATTAATATGTTATAATCTCTAAACATATTTCATTTTCTTAAAATAAATCGATATTTACTCTTTTTACGGGGCTTTAGTTTCGCTACGCAAAATGGACAGAGTTGCTAGCGACGGTGACCGGAATATTGGCGGGATTATTGAGCGGCGCTGGTGTGTGCTACAATCTAGTACAGTTTGGCGAATTGAGTACTGCCTTCGTGGAGAGAACAGCGCAACAATACCAGTGCACCAGCTATTTACCCCTCACAAGATTATTCGGTGGAGGAAGGCAGTTGTAAGTAGAATCCCCACGTTAAATTTGTTATTGAAGAAATTACATATTCCTTGTAAATCTGGCTTCACACGGAATTTAATTTTAATTTCTACTTTCTGGATCTGTAATCAATTAAAAATGCAGAACAAATATCGTATTTGAATACGACGAAATTCAAATCAATAAAAACATTGTAAAAATAGAGACGTCGAAACATCAACACCTGGCTTGATTTGTATAAATTGATCTGCATCATAGCAATCGGGGACTATCATTTTAAACAGCCGCTACACTCGTTCGATAGATCGTTGCAAAAAAACCGTACAGTTTAAACTGCGCAGTTTCATCCGGATGTGTGTATTAAAAATCGTTATCGATTAAACTGCACAGTTTTATCGCAACAGTTTATGGATACGTGTGTAGCGGCTATCAACTGCTATAGTATATAGTATCAATATGCCTATTGTACAGGTAGAGTCATTTTCTAAAACTCTTAATCAGATGTAATGCTTCGCATGAAGAGAACATGGATGCCCTCGTTGAAGATGCAAAAGCTATGGCTATAGGAATGGTCACCAGCATCCTTATTTCCGTGGCGTTGTGTATGACCTCAGTGGGCCTCATCAGTTGGAGTGCTCTTCGACAGGTGCATTATTTAAGTAATAATTAACAAACTTGGTGACAAGTAGGATTAAGTATTAGAACTAATTTAAGGTTAAGAGAGTAATTTGGCATTAGTAATAATGGTTCTTGAGATAGCTCGTAATTCCTGCAATATCTAGAAACTGAGTATCACTTTTATACGGGAGTGCAAGAGTCTGAAAGGGGAAAAGTAATATTGAAACAGTTGTCACTACTGTTAAAGGAGACCTCATTTTCAGAATGTAATAAAGTATTCTCTGCTATAGCATTTGAGGATGTTTTCAATTTCAGCATTCTTTTTGTCTTTCTATACTTTGGTAGATCAGAAATATATTGAGATATTTCAAAAAAATGTCTGTATAATATCTTGTCTATATATATACAATTGTCTATATAAACGTTACAACAGAAGTCAACACATGTCAAGTATTTTTATTAGCAATAAATGTGTTTCATATATATTTACCTACTCGCCGCTTCGAGACAGATCCACACAACCGTAAACGAAACAATTGCCACAATTAATGACCTTGCTTCACATTGTAATGTGTACTTTAAAACAATTATTAAAAAAATTATATGAGATTTAAGACAGGACTTCACGAAGGAGATTTTAAAATATGAACCAAATTTTGTGTGTATCAGATCCTATAGACAAAACGGTAGGATTAGTATTATTACTGATAGTGGTTTGATCAGTCAAGTCAGTCAAGTCAGTCAAGTTTTATGGAACTTTTATGGTTTACCTTATGGTATAGATTCACAATTAGAGACGCGCTGCGTTCGGGTTAGTACGAGTATATTAAATTTTAATCTTCGAAAAGGTCTTTTGGGTCTTCAGTTTCCTACAGATTATTTTTCAAACATTAATAATAATATTATTCTATAGATAAAGAGAATCCGGATATTGTTCCTCGAATGTGTTCTACGTCAAGATATGTCGTGGTTCGATACAGATACTGAATTCAACCTAGCCACTAAAATGACAGAGTATGTATTTATGGATTTTGATTGGATAATTCTATACTTTTAGTTAATAATATTATAGTCTAATACCAGGGTCCGCTTTTTAAATTGCAGAGGAGACGATTGTGGGGCGTGTTGAGATGATCGAATGCCATCTGACGTCATCCGCGGAACCCCCAACCTCTTCAATCTCACGATTAATATCACCCAGTAATATTAATTCGTTATTAAATCGACTGTGTTTGCCTTTCGAAACACGGAGGGGGTCAGGGATATTGAAAACCAGCTTTAGAATTGATCAACCATCATATCGCCGCCGTAAGAACTGCTTAACTTAACGATCGACTCAAATGCCGGCCACAAATTAAGCTACAACCTCCACATATACTTCTTATTTTAATTAATAGGACACAATGATATAAAAGAAAATATTATTGTAGCCCCATCAATACTGACATAGGTCATTGTTTTACTGTCAATTATGAGTCTCTTCCTTCAAAAATGCCAAACTTTGAACATAAACTTCCAAAATAATGTGGTAATAAAAATTTTCATATTTATTACAGGAACATGATGAAGCTTAAAGATGGTATGGGAGAAAAATTAGGCATTGTTGCCAATCTCATTGGTACCGCTATAATCTGTTTGTGTGAAGCTTTCCCGTTAGGATGGGAGCTTACTCTAGCTTGCATTACTGTAGTACCGTTCTCAATAGCTGCATCTGTTATTTTGTCTAATGTAAGTCCTTTCACATATTTGTGACTATTTTAATAATAATAGGTTCAATTTTGAATGTTGTTTTCCTGAACCACAAGAAGGCTAACTAATTTACGTATTTAAATACTTGTGAATAATCTAATCGTCGTCAAAAACGGTTAGATCGATTTCAATATTGTTTATTTTGTTTCATTCGCCGTATTTCAAATAGATGACGTTTGTACTAGACATTATAACTAGCGTTCAATGTAGAATGATTGTTGTTTCTTTAATTTCAATCAAACTACGCAAATACTGTAAATAGATCGTGTTTACTAGAGAAAATAAGTGAATTAATCAAAGGGTACAAAATAAGTGCACTCGGTTTTGTTTCATCCTAAAATTAACCTTAGACCGGCACTGCCGCTAGTGCCCTAAAAAGTATACTGCAGTTTAAAAATGCAAACAAATTTAATTTTAAATTGAACCTAACTTTGTTTTTCCATCTAATTTTTAAATATTTTATTAATCAGGCCATTATAAAAACTTTTCCAGTATCAAACGAAGTCTTCTATACGGGAAATGGAATCGTACAGCCAAGCCGGGAAACAGGCAGAGGAAGTTTTAAAGTCAGTTAGAACCATTGTAGCATTCGCGGGAGAGAACAAAGAAGTGGAAAGGTAAGAATTCCAAGTTTCATCGATAATCATTTTTATCAATCTTGATTTCTATATGTTGCGAGGTGTTGAATTTGAATTTTTATACATATTTGTTATCCAGGTATAGAAAACTTTTAGAGCCTGCTGAACTGTACGGAAGAAAGCGTGGATTATACACCGGCTTAGGCACTGGTTTTAATTGGGTCTTGACTTATTCTCTGAATGCTATCGGCTTAACATATGGAACAAGACTTGTTCTAAATGATTATGACAAGCCCGCAGATGATCGAAAGTATGTAGTTGGTGTTGTTTTTAGCGTAAGTGCCTCCTTTAATTTTCTCAATTCTTATTATTTATGAAGTCCCCCTATTTATTTAAAATTAAATCTCTACCAATTTTTTTAAAACTTTAATTTATTCTCATGATTGTCATCATCCTTAAGTATATATTTAAGTACAAACAAAACACTATTGCCTGGAATATATAGGATATAAGTACAAAAATCTTTAATATTCTAGATCCTGTTCAGCGTATACATGGCTACACAATCGATAACATTCTGCGTCCCGCACGCAGAAGTGTTTGCATCAGCTCGAGGAGCAGCCGCCAGTATCTTCAAATTGCTCGACAGAGAACCCGCTATCGATTCTCTTGATCAAAGTGGAGTATCTCCAAGACGAGTAATGGGAGATATAACTCTTGAAGACGTACACTTTAGCTATCCCTCTAGAGAAAATGTTAAGGTATTCGAAACAATCATTACCAAGATCTCAAGCAATTATTAAAACTTCTGAAACTTAACCTAATGCTTTGCCTAAAAGCGAGACAGTATCAGCATTTACTTCCTTTAACTTTAATTTTTAGGTTCTGCAAGGATTCTCTCTGCACATAAAAGCTGGAGAATGTGTGGCATTAGTGGGATCATCTGGATGCGGAAAATCTACAATCTTACAATTGCTTCAGAGGTTATATGATCCTAATCAGGGTGTAGTGAAATTGGATGGTAAAAACCTCAAAAATTTAAATTTGAGTTGGCTGCGCTCTACTTTAGGTAAACCATTAAAAGAGCATTAAAGCAACATGCAATATTATTTTTATTTTTTTCTTATTTTACTTTGAATAATATAGTTGTATAATTTAGGTGTTGTGGGACAAGAACCAGTTTTATTTAGAGGGTCAATCCACGAAAATATTGCTATTGCGAGTCCTGAAGCTACTAGAGAGGAAGTGCAAAGAGTAGCTGAAATGGCCTACGCACACGACTTTATTACACATTTACCTAATGTAAGTTTAAGTAAGCTTAGTTTACTTCAATAGTGCATTTCCTGATAATAAAATAATTAGATACAAGAAAAAATTCTAAACTCTCCGCTAATACACAATTCAATTTATCAAAGACGTTTGAACACATTCAGGGTTATGACACAGTGATAGGTGAGCGAGGTGCGTCCCTATCTGGTGGACAGAAGCAACGCATAGCCATCGCACGTTCTTTACTCTGATCACTAACACTCACCTTCACTGCCAATCTTTCCTCCCCTGCCTAGCCAAATCTGGTATGATCCTACTAGTGCGGTTTTAGATGTCCTTTCTATTAATGAACTTATGATAGTTCTTGACAAGCCAAGGTCTTTTATTAGGTTGTACAGGGATTTTGCTGGTATACCTCTTGCTTCTACCTCTACCGCGTATAAGCTGGTTTAATAACCGTTTTTGGTGAGCTCATTGCTTAGGTCAAAGTGCTTGTTCGTTTTTATAAGATGGTCTTTAGGGGTGTTGGTCTCCTGTGGAACTGTAAGCTCTACAAGTACTACTCGCCTTAGTGTCTTTGTATAAAGGAATATGCCCGGCCTGGATGACGAGACAACAGCATCAACAAGTGATATAATTTCTCACCGGAAAGGGAGGATTCGCCGCTAGTCACGGAGTAGAGCGAAGCGGAGGCGGGTACAGAACGAGCGCCAACTGAATACGATGACACCGATCCTGGCACGCCCCACGACTTTCCACTTCCACTTGAGACCTGAAATAAATAAATTTTTATTGCTCTTTGAGCGACACACAAATAACCTAGTTTACGAGTAAATAAAGAACAGTAGTACTTAGGTTCCACAAATAAGCATAGATACTACCACTACCTATGATCACGCAGCGACCCAAATCAGATCTTGGCCTCGGAAACTAAGAGCTCCCACTTTCGTCGATCCTGTGTCGTCTCTCATGCCATTGTGTGGCTAGAAGCTGGTTCATGTCCCCTTCGAAGTCCAAGCGAGCGTTTTTGGGACTACCGAATGGTCAACGACCCAAGTACAGATGGAAACAAAGAGATACAAAGAGCTAAATATAACAGATTTATTTAGCTAATTTTAATTAGAGATAGTGCCACGCTTGCAGTCCTTTTGGTCTGCAGCCGAATTGGGGCGGTGCGTCCAGGTACCAGTATAACTCTTTCTCACATGAGATCGGCGTAAAGTGGCGTCAATGCTGTCACGTTAAGTAATTCTCGTATTTCAAGAATCGTGAAGAATTCCAATATCGTATGAATTTATACATCTACACAGATAAATAACACTGAAGTGTCTATTTGTAACGTCAAATTAAATTTTTTCACTAGTAATAATATTGTATATATAGTCACTATTGATGATGATATACAATGCCTATAAGGAAAACACAAATGGAAATTGTCTGTCTGTCTGCCTGTCGATCTGTCTGTCTGTCTGTCCTTCTGTCTGACTTTGAGGTGAATTTCACTAGTAGCGGATGTTACTGGGAGTGACATAGACAGCTTTACTTTTAGAAAAACAATTAGGATTCTGCACAGAACAAATTAAAACCCCCAAAATGTAATAAAATCACTGAAATTAGAGCGAGTCGCGGGGTACAGCTAGTCGCTAAAATTATTCGAGACTCTCACACCGTAATGAATTATTTAATTATAGTTAACGAGTTATGTGATGATATATTATATGTGATGGACATGTAGTACAGACATTATATCGAATTGGCACTTACAGGAAAAACCACCAGCCATTTAGAATAAGGGCATTAAGTCCATAACAAGATGGGAATGGTATTCGCCTAGAATAGATTGCTATATCTTGAGGGGGAGGAGATCTTTACCCAGGGTTGATATATTCGTTGAAGATGGTTTACATCCAGGGGTTGGATCCTCTTTATATTATTCGTGAGCTTGTAGAGATTGTGATGGTTTCGAGGATGACGTCAGATGGCAATCGGTCATCTAAAATCGCCCCACGGGCACATCTGCTGCAATCTAAGCTGACCCTGGTACTAAACCGGAATAACGCTAGGAGGAAAAAGAAGACTTAGGTACTTTGCGACGACGTGAAGCCTTAAAAATCAGTTCAAGAATTACTAATGGATCACAATGTCTAGAAAAAACGGGCAAACGGGCACAAAGCCCACATTATCCTAAGCGGTTACCGTCGCCCATGGATATCTGCAGCATAAGAGGCCCTGTTGCGTTGCCTGCCAATGGTCGGATGATGTAAGGAGAGTAGCAGGAGGTAGCTGGATGAAATTGGCAAGGGATAGGGGAAAGTGGACGAAACAAAGGGAGGGCCTATGCCCAGCAGTGATTAATCAGGGGCTGAAAATGATGATGATGACGAATTCTAAGGAGGTATTAGTGAAAATGTGGTTGTTGCTGTTATTTTATCACTCATACTTAAAAACATCATAGGAAAACGTTTGCTAACATTTTCCTATGATGGTTTTAAGTATGAGGGTTTGAATGTAGATTTGGTGAGTAATTATCCTTCAAATTATAATTCAGAAGCGAGTATTGCAAATTACTAGAATTATGTATGAAGAAGCTCAATGCGGAGAAGAGGTTCCAAGCTCAATGTCCTAAAGTCCACAACCATGTGGTGCTCCAGAAACTTCTTACCTCGCACAATCCCTTTATAAAATCTGTTACCAGTTTCGTTTTCCAAACCGAGACTACTTAGGGACCATCAAGAAAGGACCATACTCACTCCCCAAAGGCCAGTAACACATTCATGAGCCCTCTGGTGTTGCAGTTGTCCATGGGCGTCTGTAGTCACAAAAGTGAATGCAGCCAGCCTCTTTTGCCCTTGTTGTATAAAATAAATAAAAAAGGTAGCACACACATAAATATTGGATTTTTTTTTGAAGACGGAACACAGGTGTGATTGTACAGTTTGTTGTAAACTTATAGTTGAGCGATTTTGTAAAGCATCTGAGTGAATGTCAATGAGAAAGAAGTGCTCTCAAAGAAATATTACCTAACAAAAGTTAAACTAAAAACTGATAAGGATCAAGCAAACAAGGCAGTCTTGCTTCTAAGCAATCTTTGCCTAAAGTTTAAGAGACAGAGAACTGTGGAAATTACTGAAGTTAAACGCGCCTTTATAATACCAAATAAAATAAAAAATATTAATACTTTTTTCTAGTCAACATAAAATAGGAACAATAATTTAAAATTATTTGTTATTTTTGTATATAAACCTTGAAGAGTTTGTTTGCTTACTTGAACGCGCTAATCTCAGGAACTACTGGTCCGATTTGAAAAATTCTTTCAGTGTTAGATAGCCCATTTATTACAGAAGGCTATAGGCTATATTATATCATCACGTTAAAATTTGCCACCTAATTTTACGCGGACAAAGTCGCGGATAACGACGAGTTATAAGATAATTGGCTATGTATTGACTGGCGCGATAGTGCAGTTGGCAGTAACCCGGCATTAAGCTTCTAGATAGCCAGATCGATTCCCATCTAGAGTCTGGGTGTATTAAGTAATAAAATGGTTTAAGATAGAAATACACTGCCAACAGTGCAACAGTGCACTGCAAACACTTAAGAACACTTTTTGGACTTAACTTTCACTTTAAGTCCTTAAATACATCTCAGACGAAGTCAAGGGTTTTAGCTAGTGGAATATATATCCAACCTCAAGAAAAATATTAGCGAATAAATCCTGCTAACCCTGCTCATTTATTTACTAGCGCTATTTCCGCCATATCACCATTTCGCTACACAAGGGATAATACAGCTATTAAGAGCCGGAAATCACGGAGCTGACACTGTACTAGCCAACTTAAAAAATTTAGTATGGGGAATATTTCGCTTTTTATGTTTATATCTTAAACAGTGCGGGATTTATTGTGACTATGTTATCGGCTTGTGGAAGGACAAACCAAGGTGGTTTTCGGCGAGGAATGAAAGATGATAGCGTAGGTCGATAAGCTCAACCATCGGATAGGAAGATTTCCAATCCGGGCTAGTTAGAGTTGCAAAGGGCGGCCGCGCCTCGCCGACAGTTGTTCGTCGGAAGGTCTATATATAGTAATCGTAAGTAGAAACATCGCTAGCGTGAGTTGGTTTGTATGGAGGTTTTCGGCGTTGGTACTGCGGTCGATGTCATTCGTACAGCGTCATCTAGTTTACTTTAACCTTTTTCCACTCGACATTATTGCCATTTCGTTATGTAGCGGCGGCTACAGGCTGTTGAGCATATCGACCTTCGCTCCCACCTTTCATTCCTCGCCGAAAAGCTTCCACCTTGGTGTGCCTTTCCCCACAAAGCGTTTACATTTGTATCTATTTCATATTCTAGCTTTTACGCGCGTTAAATATCGCGGTTATGTTTTCAGGACAATTACTAATTAGACGACCATCTGTTAAAAGTTTATTTTCTATCCCTGGACGCATTATCTATATTAATGTATAAATATACAGCTGAAGGGTTTGTTTGATTTTTTGCTTGAATGTGCTAATTTTAGGCAGTACTGGACCGATTTCAAAAAAAACCTTTACCATTAGAATCTTTATCTCTGACGAACATGGGCGATGGAATATGCACCTGAAAACTAGTGCTGTCGTATTTCTTAGTACGACGGCATTTGATTTGGGGAGAAGTAATGCGTCAGTAGGCACTTAGCTGCCTGCTTGTTTGCCCTTTATAACATAAAAAAATTTAAGCCTAGTAAAAGGAATAAAGGATTTTATTCTTATTATTATATTTAAAAAAAATAGGGTTCCGTATGAAAAGTTCGATATTGTAAATACCTTACAAAAGCCGGGGCGGGGAGCAATGTGAACTTTATTATTAGCATCACTACAAGCGTTGTTCTTATAACTTAAGCCATGTTGTAAGGGTATTCAGCTTAAATCGGGCTTAACCATCCTGCACTGTTGTTTATCTCATTAGCATTATCGTTAATAGAATTCAAAGGCGTCTTTACGTTATTACTAATTACGAACCATATGGCTTTGGTACCTTTATGGAAATGTATATAACTCTTTTAATGACCTGCTTCATAAGGAGGGCTCTGTTACCTTAGATACAGGTTACTAGTTTAGGGACAGTTGGGCCACCTATCTGCGCTAATACATTTTTTTTTTATTATATTACAAGGGGGCAGACGAGAAGGCAGCATGTACCGAAGTGCCTACCGGCGCTCATGGACATCTGCACGACCAGAAGGCCAGCAGATGCGCTACCGTATTGCTTCAACTTATTCTACTGAGAAAATTATCGTCATTGTTCCACATTCGATTAAAATTGGCAAGAATTCAAAATCAGCCTCTTGTCCCAACCTCCGAGAATCCTCCACCTGGATTTTAAATTGCAGTGGTCAGTTTGGAAAGCTTTAAATACACCTCGGACACAGGTTGGCTGAAGCTAAGAGACGTAAACACTGTGTGAATGAGATGACTGAGCAGATTGAGAATGAGTATCTTCTATACATTGACTATGTTGGTTCCTTCAATTCACGGATTAAGAGAGAGAATCTGAGGAACAAGTCAATAGGTCAAATGTTTCAACTGCTACAGACTCCAAAGTGAAAATTGCGCAAAATACGAAGGCAGTCTTCTACAGTAGAAATGTCCAAGCTCAAAACAAAGAACACTATAGATCTAGTTAGCACAGGATAGGACACGACCCAAACCTCACTAGCTAAGAAGATCAAGAACTCTAGAAGTTAGATTCTTATAAAATGGAAACGGCTAAAAATAGCAAAAAGGTATGTTCCCAGCTTTAGACGCATCCACGTGCAAAGGAACACGACGTCAATAAGTTAAGTCATACATATGTAAAAGACATATGCAATAATGTGACATTAGATGTAGCATTATTACAAAATGAGAACTCCACAAAATAATTACATGATCGATGTTAATATTAATTTATTAATACGTCTAATATGCTAATGGGAATCGTTTTTGCGATGTATCGGTAATTAATTAAACATATTACTGTCGACGGCCACTCGGGTGATTTCCATATTTTTCCACGCGTATTAATAACACACAGTTAACGTAGACGGTGGCGCATTAGCTTAATTCGATACCACGTCGATTTTATTAATTTTTCCCGGTCTATGTTACATGGAACAGGGAAACTAGATATGGCGTATGCATACTTGCATCCAATTCCACTACCAGTCGTAACGATTTTCGTTCCATTGGGTTATGGTGGTAAGGACGAGAGAGGGCATCTGCTTCGGTATTTCCGAACGGATACGACTTAGGGACCTTCAAGAAAAGAGCATACTCATTTCTCAAAGACCGGCAACGCTACTGTGAGACCTCTGGTGTTGCTGTCGTACATGGGCGTCGGTAGTCACTTAGGTGAACAGTCTGCCCGTTTGCCCTTTGTTTTATAAAAAAAAATCTAAGCAGACCCTGGTACTAGATCGGGATAACACTAGGAAGAAGTGTTTTTACGCGTTTTCAAACAATATTTACAAATCTTGGCTTCCTTGCCTTTATTTTCGTTCGGGTTAATCTTCTCAAACACTGCTACGATTTTAAGAGATTTGTTCTTCGTAAGTAAAGGAGCTGTTATTGTATAAATTAATCTTTACAATTTGACATGAGAAATTTATTTGATATGATCACCTTCTATATAATATTCATTGAATTAAAGTCTAAATTGAGAGATTTCAAATAGTCCAATATGCTATTGTAAGGTATATCTGCTGATCTCTCTGATACTGTGGGTGGTCAGTGGGTGGGGAGAGTTGCCCCCCCACTTTAGTACGATGGTAGTACGGCTCTTTGATTCATTGACGCTGCCACATCAGCTATGCATCAATGCATTTGCATACTGAATTCCATTATGCTCCATTATATTACAATGTTAGTTTGCTTACAATTTGATGATGAGACGTGGTCTGCTTCCTTGTGATATTATTACGGTCTGCAAATTCCGAAAGCTCAAGGTGAAGACATTGCTTTGAAATAACCCGGTTCAAATCTCGACCCTAGTGTACTCTCATGTATGAATAATTAGAGGTAGCTAAAATCGGTGTGTCAACTTGCTTATGACCGACGATTTTTTCTGTTATGAACTTTAATATAATAATAAATAATTCAAAGGTCTAATTGCAAAGAGCCTCGACCATTACCTTAAGAGGCTCTCGCTTAATGGTTGGAGCAAAAGTAGGATACAGAAGGCGGTATTGCTTGAGACGGCGCGTATAGTGAGAAGGTTCCACCAGACGATGTCCTGCCCGAACGTTGGGCTACTTACTATTTACTTCTATTATCCTATATCATCCCCGTTCCCGTTCCTATCGCCGTCGTCGTCCCCGTTCCCGTTCCCGTATTATTAGTAATAACGAATGACTACGAATCGTTTCTGCCTTGTGCAGCGGTAATTAAGTGCAACTTGACTCTTTGACGTTAGGAACATACCTACATTGCTTAGACAACAGTTAGTGCTTGTAATTTAATATGAACCTTATTGAATAGCAATAAATTTCAAATTTTAGTTAGAAAACGTTTGTATGGGAAAAAGAAAAGGGCCGTTTTTAGGGTTTTCCCGACAATTATTCGATTTTTTTTCGCCGTAAAAACCATCCTTGGACTTCAACGAACCTTTAAGAAAAGAATTGTTAAAATTGACCCAGGCGTTGTTGAGTTATGCGCTTACCAACACATTTTGCGATTCATTTTTATATATATAGATTAAGCTCAACCACGCATTGCAAGGTCAACTAAACGCCACTGATATTGACGTGTTTGCGTCTACACGCTATATTGCATTTAGAGGTGAATACTTTGAAAGGGCGTGCATTTTGACTGAACGCTCTACCGTCAGTTGCTTGATACTATATGTCTAGGGTGTATAGAATAAGAATCGAACCTTATACCATTTTACATAATAGCTGTTCCCACGAACTGGACACTGCAACTCCACGTCGGCTCCCTCAATTGCGGTGGTGACTGCGGGAAAGCCTTCCTCTTGCATCAATACAGGTAGAGCTAGAACATCACACTAGTATGTGTCAATCTTGCAAACAGTCATCGAGTAAGAACTGATAAACCTAATTTTTGACAGTTTTCGATTTTAATGCGGATGCCCTAAGAATTTTAAGGATAAAATTTATATAATACTGCTACACACGTTTCGTTAAATCGTTGCGAAAAACCTGTACAGTTTAAATTGCGCAGTTGTAACGATACGTGTGTAAGAAACATAGTTGCCGATTAAATTTTAAGATATCACCTATAGCTTTAGCCTTCTCCCTTACTCCTTCTGGGTTCCACCTTATATTCCGAATTTAAAACAGGTAAACATATGGAACAAAATTTTAACGTAACAAGCAAAAATAAGCCTTTTGACTATTAGACGTGCAAACGACATTCGATCTTAGCGTGGCAAACCTATACATTAGCTTTATCTCATCTGTAAGTATGGCAGTATAGATTGCCTAAATAAAATTTTTGCTACAAAGGAAGATTTCTTGCATTCGAATACCTTTATTGCAAGAAACTATTCTCATATCTTATTATAAGAGAAAAAATACAAACAAACATTGTTGAATCACTATTAGAGTTCCGTATCTTCAAGGGGAAAAAGGAACTCTTATACGATCACATCGTTGTCCGTCTGTCTGTTTGTCAAGACTCTATTCCTCAGGAACGCATAGAGCCATAAAGTTGAAATTAATAACCACATACTAAAGTCTGCGGACCCTTGAAGCTGTGAAAAAAAACCCTCTAAGTGTAAAAAAGCGAAAGATATGGCCGTTTATATCACATTTCCCATAAAGTTCCCATAAAACCCATAGGGTAATTCCCGTTGACCTAGAATCATTTTTTTAGACAAGAAACTATATCTTAAAGTAAAAGGAAGTATAGGAAAGAAAGTATAGGAATCGTTATTGTGAATTGATTACATAAACTGAAATAAGTATATTCGAATCTGCTACATACTAAGAAAACTAAAGATTTTTGAGTAAAAAATTACACAATCTGTATTATATAAAATTTTAACAAAAAAAAAAAACTGCTCCAATTTGTCAGAACTCAGCCAAATTGCATTGAGATCACACTGGAAACACCAGCTATCAAATAAAAAAGAAAAATCAAAATCGGTTCTGCCATTCGAATTTTCCGAGGTAACAAACAAAAATACAGTGATATTCAGAACTTCTACCATCTTTGAAGTCGGTTGAAAAGTGAAAGGTCACCTAGCATCGAATCCAAATCTTCCTAGCGTTATCCCGGTATAGTAGTACCAGGGCCCGCTTAGATTACAGAGGATTTGGCTGTATATATACGTAAATTAGTATAGTTCTGTATATATACGTAAACGTATGTATACAAGTGTATATATTATATTTAATGGTATAAATTTATGAATAAAAATAATATCGCTCGTGTCGGTAACGGTAATGGTGTAGTGAGTTTAAAGATTTGCCCTGTCTCAAAAATGCGCAATGCGTATAATATATGCGTCAACTATATATAAATGATTTTAAAATTCTTCACTAGCTATACTGACTTACTGTACACAAATTAACCAGAATTCCTCATCTAAACATAAACATCGCAATCCAGTCCTTACGCGCTAACTATTTAATAAGTTTTGCGTTGAAATTCCTTTGTAAGATTTAGCATAGCTGGCGCGCCGTACGGCGTTTTATGAGCTTACAACGCCCCCATCCCTACAGCCCTAGTATTCACTTGGCGACCAGGCGAGCTAAGTTTGACCCTCGCTTGAAGGTAATCTTTGTCCTCTATAGAATTACTAGGTCTAATGTGATTGCCTAGATACATCACAAAAATACTATACTAATACTAGCTATTCCCGTGACTCTGACCGCGTGAAATTAAACTCGCCCTTAGCCGTTCTCTATCGGGCCCTAACGATATAATCCGTTCCTAACTGATATTTACTAACTATAAACTACCTCCCTGCCAAATTTCATTCCTGTACATAAATGAGGGTAGTTGTTCATAAGAGTATAAATACAGAGACACGCAGGTAAACAGGGCAGTAGTGTTACGACCGTTGACTTGGCAACAGCTGTCTAAGTACAGTGTGATCAGTGTGAGTACGACGCGTGTATACACCAATTTGGTGGTTTATAATAAATATTTAATATTATTTACGTAGATCAGCGGATACTACTTTTAATTAGAGGTAGCGCCATGCTTGTAGCCGAATTGGGCCGGCGCGTCCGGGTACCAGTACCTCTTTCTCAGATAGAGGTCATTACTCACGACGCCATTATAGAGTTTTGGAACTCATACGCGAGGCAGTAAGCCTCTCTGTCGCAAGCTAAACCTACTTAAAAATCTTATCTGCTTAACATTAACTTAATAGTTACAAAGCTTACATAAAATTGGTTGGCATCGTGAGCTGCTTCTATATCTTCCTGGCTTTGAGTCGCCGGTTCATGCCATCGGGCATTGAAGGCAATAAACACATAGCCGTTGTGGGCTGCCCTGAACTCTTGATCATAAATATGATACGTTTTCGCGTGCGCAAGCAACAGGTTTTTCGCGCACATGTATTCCGCAACCCCTTTGAAATCTAAAGCTGGAGCCAAACTCTTCGATCCATAGCCATAGTAACAGATTTGAGGGGGCTCGTTCATGGTAATGAAATACTTGACTCTGTCACCGAAAAGGGAAAAGACTGTCCTCGCATAATCAGTATACCAAGTGACGATTTCAGGATTCGCCCATCCACCTAGATCTTGCAGCTTTTGTGGTAGATCCCAATGGAATAATGTGACAACTGGCTGAATATTGTATTTGAGCATTTCATCAATTAAGTTATTGTAATACTGGACGCCTGCTTCATTGATTTTGTCGGCAAATCCAGATGGAAGGATTCTGTTCCAAGAAAGGGAGAATCGGTAGAAGTCGAGGCCCATCTCCCTCATCATTTGGACGTCTCTCTTGTACAGGTAATAGGAGTTATCAGCTATGTCTCCATTTGAACGGTCTTTGACCATTTCTGGTCGTGTGTGTGTTAGGTGGTCCCAAATGCTTTCGGTCTTGCCTACAATATAAATATAGTTGTTAAGGAAATTCAAAACACATTTTGTGTATAATATGCTTTAGTAAACTTGTATTGAAACATACAAAGTGTTTCAAACAATCAGATGATTCTGTTTTATAATTAGAGGTAGCGCCATGCTTGTAGCCGAATTGGGCCGGCGCGTCCGGGTACCAGTACCTCTTTTTCACATGAGCGGTTTGTGAGACTTCCCGGTGGCCTAAACTCGTCATTAAGGGCCGGCAGCGCATCTGCTGGCCTTTTGGTCGTGCAAATGTCCATGGGCGCCGGTAGGCACTTCGGCAATAATTGACTAGACAAATAACCTATATAGAATCTTATCTCCTGATGATGGAGTCCAATGTTATAACCCGAACGCTAAACCGCTGATACTATCACCAAAGCGCAACATTGCAAATAACTTTTTGAATTTGCAAATAATCTTTCTAGAATCTGTGTTCTCGTGATCCTTCCTTCGGCTTCAAAGCGACTAGCTCAACGGAATCGTAGATGAAGTGTGCTACTTGCGGATTTTGTTTTTATTTTTAAAAGAATATTAGGAATACTTTTTAGTTATGTTTAATATTCCCTTTTCCCCTCCCACTGAGCTTAAATTAAAAGCTTGTATTAGGAGTGGGTGCGACAATGCCCCAACAGCGGTGGGCTTTGAACCGGGTACCTTGCGGATTTCAGTCCCGCACCCACTCCTAATACAAGCTTTTAATTTTAAGCTTAGTAGGAGGGGAAAAGGGATTAGACATACCTAAAAAGTATTCCTGATATTCATTTTAGAAAAAAAAAAACATTTTTGTTATAATATAAAAATCTTTAGCAAATTAACAGTAAGTCAACTATTAATTTCCTTTGGCTGATGGACACGATCAAGGGATCTTCCAGAAAGATGTTATTATTCCAAATGCTAGTATAAGGAAATAATAGTTAGATTTATACACGAAATTTCGATAGCCGAGGCAAGTCGAAGTTGAAATTTGGCAAGAAAGTAATTCATATTTAGCAGACATCCGCCAAGACCGGATCTTCCAATATGGCCAGGTCAAGGTCTTTTGCACCCTTATTTTACGCGGACAAAATCTCGAGATATAGTCTAGTTCTTTATATCATCAAAAATTACCATAGTTGTCTTATAATCATTATTAATATCCTTTTATACGTAATGGATTGAGCCAAGTCACAATGACGTCTTATGGTTAAGTCATTTCCTCACAGCGAATTTCTCGGTCGGCATTTCCTTTATCTTGACCATTTTTTTTTTTCGCCTCGTATCTTACTTACGTTTGTCATTTCTGGTTGTCCACAAACTGTGTCGATGTCGCATCTTTACAATTTTATCTTAAAAAGTGATCGCCGGCTGGTCGAAATTCTCCCACAAACCTTTTTGCGTACAACGATATACATATATTGTATGCACAAAAGTATTAATTAAAATAGCTCGTAAATAATAAATGTTGCAATTTATTAAGACAAGCAATCAATCACTAATACATACTTTAAATTTTGTCATTCATAATAATAGACAGTTAATTTTCATAGAGAGTAAATCATATATCGATATTTCACGTTTTCTTCATGAAAGCACTGAAGAGTTCTGTTATTGCGTGTTTGTTTACGGTTTATTGAGTCTCAAACGTAGAGTTTATTGCAAAGTTAACTGGAAAGTAATCAAAGTATAGGCACACGGGACGGGTTTAGTCCACAAACCGAACGGAACGTGACAACAATACCATCACTTGACGTCACAGTATTGCCTCCACTTCATAATTTTTTTTTGTAGAAATATATAAATACGTACATATAGATACACCCAGACTCGAGGCGTGAATCGAACCCATGACCCCCGAAGCAGGAGGCAGGGGTACTGCCCACTGCGCCAACGGGCCAATCAAATTAATATGATATTAAACTACACTAGTGGTTTTCCGCAACTTCGTCCGCGTAAAATTAAAATTGCGACAGGCTTCCATAATCGGGCTCTATCGAAAAATCCATTCTTAGCGGATCTCTACTAACTATAAATCACCTCCTTGGCGAATTTCATCTTTGCACGTGCCGTGATTTTCGAAAGTTTTTTTTTTTTTAATATAACAAGGGGCAAACGCGCAGGCGGTACTCTCAAGTGACTACCGACGCCCATGGACAACTGCAACACCAGGGGGATCGCAGATGCGTTGCCGGCCACTTTATGATGTAACTAGCTAGTACCTCCTGCAGTGGCGAATTAAAACGTTTTCCGCCCGTGAGGTATAAATAAATGAAATTTGGGTAATTTTCGAATAAATAATATTTTATAAAAAATAATGGGTATAAATTATCAAATTTAAATGGATATATTAAAATGCTTTGAATTATTTTATTCATAATGCTTTTTTTCTTCTTCCTCGTACCATTTCCCCAGCTCTCCAGCTTTATTTGGGGTCGGGCTATTTTGTGCGCTTGCGCCAAGATTTTATATCATGAATTGTTAATTTAGGTATGTCCTTTTTCTTTAAGTCTCTTTCGATATTGGACTACCAAGAGGCTGACGGTCTGATCCGTATATTTTTCTTGGTGCTGATGTCTAGCACTATCCTTACGGTGTAGCTTTCGTTTCTTGTCATTAGATGCCCTTACCATCTGAGTTTGCCCTTTAAAAGTTTTTCCATTATTGGTGCCAGTTTGAAGGGTCCTCTCACATAATCGTTTCGCACTCTGTCAAACTGCATGATGCCACCTGTCCAACGAAGTATTTTAATCTTCGCTGTATGGAGTTGTTACTTACGCTTCTTCAAAGTAGCCCACCATTTGGAGCCGTTTAGCATGGCTGGTCTGACAACAGTTTTGTAGATTTTGTCTTTAGTTTTGATAGGCATGTTGGGATCACATAGAATGCCAGACAGAAATTTGCATTTAAACCAATCCGCATTGACTCTATAGTTCATCTAAACAGATTTTAAAAAATTAATGTTGAACAAGGCTTTCTCAATTACTCATCCTGCTTGTAAATCCACCTCTGAACTACCGTAACGTGTTTTTTATTTCCGAAACATTAGCGTAACCTTGTTCTTATTTTCTATGAGTGTAACAGAGAAACTTATTACTTCCACGGTCGTAACATCAGCCAGAACGCAATTTTTTTTATTGCTTTTGAACTCTTTGTAAAATAGTAGCCAACGAGTTTTTTGCTGGTTCTTCTAGTCTCGGGTCGTGGGTTTGATCCCCTTCTGGAGTCTGAGTATGTTTTTATATATTTCTACAAAAAAAAATTGTGTATAATAGGCGTCTGTTACCTATAACACAGGCATTAAGTTATCTACCTTAGGAATAGACGTCCGTGTGTAAAAAAAAAATTAGGACGGAACATGTCAATTTATTTTTCCAACACAGCATTTGGCTTTACCGTTCCCAAATAACATATGTCATATGATGCACCAGGTCAAATGAAGACAAACCGGTTGGATTATTCAACGAAACGTGTTATTCAATAGGTTGAAATTTTCTAAACAATGTCAAGCCTTACGAAACGCGGTCGCGGGTGATTTGGCGAGATCACTACTCTTCGGTGGCGCTGTGGCACAACGCTCAGTTGTATTCGTTACATATCGGACGCACGATTGATTCGAGTGAAAGTTCCCGGTTCGACCAACACCGGAGCCAGACATAGCTCAAAGTGTTTGTACATTTTTGTCCTCGAAGTCTACAAAGTTCTACAAAACTTTGTGAAGTCACACAAGGTCCCCGGCCGCACTACATGATCATTCAAATGAAGCTATGTGTGGCTCCGGCATAACGCTTATGTTAGAATCACGAAACCTACTAAGTTTAATACAGTCCACATTACAAATGTGTATTCATTTTCTTTTTTTCAAATTAAATTTAAACAGAAAAGTTGCCAGCTTTTCACAGTTTGTCACATTTTCTAAACCCTTCGAGTAACATCACATATTTTAATCTTTATGTATCTATTAAATTTACTTAAAAGAAAAATCAGATTCAAATTATTTCTGAATGTGTTTATTTTTGGCATACGACGCCACAAAGCTTTTGAACCCCCCTGCCGGTTGTCAAACATTGTCACATTTTGGTGATACCTTAGTACTAGTAGGATAATGTGACAATGTTACCCCTCTTAGGGCATAGTTTCTTTGAACTACTGAAAATATAAAATAGGTATTATTTTTACATTATATTTTCGAATAATGATTGGCAATTCAAAAGACCGTGCAATTGCTCTAAGCGTGGCAAATATGCTACCGGCTCCTAATAATATAAATCAGAACTTGCGTCATCATGCGCCGCCGACCGCTCGCTCGCCGCCCGCCTCCAGCAGGCGCTGCAGCGCGCGGTCGCGGTCGAACGACACCACGTCGAACAGCAGGTGCCGGCACTCGAACGGGAACACGAACGGACTGCGGGGGGAGCAGCGAGTTGTAAGCCACTCAGAAAAAATCGCCTACTAGTTCACAGTAGTACTACTTAACATAGATAGACCGGAAAAAAAGTTATGAAATATTGTCACTAGTATCTTCTAAAAGAATTTCCTAATATACTTTGAGGTATATCTAAGTCATTCTAAAGCAAGTGTCAGGAGTGGTTATTATGCCCCTTTTTTATAATATTTTAATTTAACAATTTAAACAGTTATTGAGACACACAACACTTACCACGCATATGCTATCTTTTTCAACCACGGAGGTAGATTGCCTGTCATTATGACTAGTGGATCCTGAAGTTGTCTATTAGCTTTAGCCGCAAGCTGTAAGAGATATTTGAATTTAATATACAGTAGAAATTGATAGAAAAAATCTGGAATTTCTCTGGTCTGATGGAGCATTGCAGGGTAAGTTTTAGTTAAGTATGGATGAGTACACATTACATTCATTTATAATTAATGATGCGGAGAAATAGCTCTTCAGTGATAACTATGCCTTGCCTTGCCATAATAATACGTAACATATTATATTTTAAGGTCTTCTTTCGTTTATATTTTTTACTAAGTAAGTATCTCTTTCTTACTTACATACTTATTACCAGGAGATGAACAAATCGAATAGATACTTGTTTTATGCGCCTACAGAGACATATGATATAATAATTATATATTCTTTGTAAAATGTAGCCCAACTAACATTTGCATATTGGACAAACCTCTGTGGTTTATAATGTGCAATTTAACAATGTTTTACAATGTGTTTTGGAGGCAATTAAAAGGCAGTAATTAAGGCAATTTAAAAGTTCATTGAGCAGCATCCCGTGAATGTGGTGGGCATGACCTGTGTCCTGTGCCGTGAATTCACTGCGTGAATAGAAAGACAGAAGAGCCGAACATTAGAAATATTTAATATAATGTTTAAAGTATCCAATTTTCCTCTCAATTATTTTATATTCTTCTTCTGACAATGACAAACACAACAAAAAGAGAATCACCGAAATCCATCCATCCGTTCACGCGTGATGTGACTAACAAAATAGGGATTCATTTTTATATATATAGATAATATTATACATGTATTAAACATGTCAACCTTTCTCAAGAATCACTCTTTCTATAGGTGTAGACCGTATCATAATTCGTTCAATATTTTTTGAGCTTATCACGACAAATAGATCTAATTGTAGATAGCGCCACAGTTGCAGTCCTTTTGGACCGGGTACCAGTATCTATTTCTCACAAAAGATCGGCATAAAGTGGCGGCAATGCTGTCACGTCGAGTGCTGGTATTGTGGTCGCGTTTCGTTCGGTTTGTGACAGTTCATGGTGGCCTAAACCTCTTTTTAAAGACCGGCGAAGTCCATATGTGTGAGCCTTCTGGTGGAGCAGTTGGTAATCTCCGTTTGCTCGTTTGCCCCTTGCAAACAAAAAAAAGGTAGACGCGCGGAGGGCTTTCTTATATGATATGAAGTGATAGTGATGTAGTGACTAGTGATGAATAAATTTAGATCTTGTCGATGATATTATAGCAGAAAATGATTATAGTTGTTCGGAGTGGATTCTTCTTCCCAATGCCATCCTCTCCGTGTGTACAAGATCTGGCTGCCAGGACATACTCCATCCTGCGTTTACCACGCGGTCTACAAAATGGCAGTCAAGGCAGACGTGAAGAAACGTACCAAAATTAAAGGCGTAAGTTAGATTATCCAGTCACTCAAAGATGTCAATTAAGAACAAAACATATGACATAATTACTGAAGCTCACCCCCCCCTCCCTCTGGAAAAACTGCCCCCCAGGGGGCTTCCTCTGCCCTGGGCGCCCTGCCCCCCCCCCCCCCCCCCTCCTAGGCTGTCTATATATTTAGATGTAGTCACTTGAAATTTCCCATGTTATAAGAACACACTAAAAACTTATTACGAAAATAGTTTTCAGCGAAGTCGGACATCAAATCTTGAAGTTATTTCACAAATACTTTTCCCGTATGAGATACGGAACCCTTCGGTATATGCGTGTTTTGACACGCTCTTGGCCATTTTATTTTCTTGTAAATCGTATGAGTTCTTAATCACCGTAGACAAAAAAAAAAGTCGTTTCCTGCAAACAATCCTAGAGAATACGCTATGAAAACCTAGATTTTATAAACCAGTTCTTTCTAATATAAGCATAATTACTTCCGAATCGTTTCTTTATTGCTGAAGATCGCGCCCATGCAGGTCTTCCTTCACTATGTTAACTACTTTCTTCCATCTCGTTCGGTTTTCAGCCTCTCTCCTGGTCACACCAGCACCTAGGTGATCGCTCATGGGGTCTCTTACCGTCGTTCTTGCCCATCAGTATTAGTTTTTTCAGGTTATCTGGCTGTCGGCGAGCATCGTGACTAAAGTAGGAAAGTATTCTTTGAAAACATATTGTTGAGAATCTGGTATTTATGTGAAGTTGATCGAGAATAGATTTGTTGGTTCTCTTGACAGTCCATGGTATTAGAAGCATCCTTTTCCAACACCTATCTTCTTACGTTCTGTGGCTCGGATAGTCCACGATTCGGAAGCATAGAGAAATATGGAGAAAATAAACATAATTAAACATTTAAATAAGATATATACCTATATCGTTCCTATTATCAAGAAGCTATTCTATCGTAATGAATAAGGTAAATAATATTTATCTCCGCAGATAAATATTATTTTCCTTATATATAGGTATATTCCAGCTATCTTGTAATGAGACGAGGCCCTGAGATGGATCTTTTACACGCACCAAACACTTTCACGCAGCGCCCCTACCTCACTGGCCACAACAGGAACTTTCACGCAGTGCCCCTACCTCACTGGCCACAACAGGAACTTTCACGCAGTGCCCCTACCTCACTGGCCACAACAAGTACTTTCACGCAGCGCCCCTACCTCACTGGCCACAACAGGTACTTTCACGCAGCGCCCCTACCTCACTGGCCACAACAGGTACTTTCACGCAGCGTCCTTACCTCGCTGGCCATAACATGTACTTGCTGTACCAATCGGCGGGCGCTACTCCCAATTTTTCAAGTAATTTCCTCAATATATAATATCATAAAGTTGAGTGCCACATCCACGTAAACTTACAAGAGTTTCTGGATATGAAGCTGTCGCCTAACTCTTTCGCACGTCGCCTGCAGGCTGTACCACCACACCATCACGTGCCTGCCGGTGTACCCCAACGAGCTGGACATCGACTCCGAGAGCGAGACGGACCCGCTGTGGCTGCAGCAGAAGACCATGATGATGATCGACGAGTTCACGGACGTCAACGAGGGCGAGAAGGAGCTCATGAAGATGTGGAACCTGCACGTCATGAAGTACAACTACGTGGGCGACTGCCAGATCCCGCTGGCGTGCCAGATGTTCCTGCAGATGAGGGGGAAGGAGCTGCTCGAGAAGAACCTCTACCGGAACTTCGTCCTGCACATGAGCTCCCTGCACGACTTCGGGCTGCTGAGCCCGGCGGCGCTGTACCAGACCGTGCAGGTGCTGAACCAGATGCTGGCCGACAACTGCGAGGCCAAGGAGAAGATGCGCGAGTCGCTGCGCGCGCAGCGCGAGCACTGGCACGCCGCCGGCAAGTTCCAGCAGCCGGCGCCCGACCACAAGCCGGCCGCCGCCAAGCTGGGCGCCGCCGACGCCTCGCCCTCCGTGCGCCGCAAGACGCCGGATTGTTATGCAAGACTTAAAAAAAACATCGACTTACAAATAGTCTTAATAAAATATAGGAATATTACTTAATGTTATCTGAGAATCTATAATTTATCAACGAATTATTTTATTTTCTCTAAATATATCTTCATCTATTGAATGATTTGACCCCTGGCGCTTCGCTTGACTCGTCGTGGAGGCCAGTACTGTGACGCAAGATACTATATAGGCATTAAGGCGTGTAATCATACTCTTTACTTTAAAACGACAGAGCTACGTCACAAAATATGTCATTTAAATCGTTTCGCAATAGTGAAGTAATTTTAGTTATACATGCTAAATAACAAAGAATGTAACTAAAAAATTATGAATCAGCCGTTTAAAATTCAACGGAATAATTGTGCATAAATCTGAGAAAGAACTGCAGGCTGTAAATCTGGCAAAGCGGTTTGTCAAGGTGCACATCCCATTTTGACATCGACCGATAAGGTGGCTTTCCAACAACTACAACTATATGAAGGTCATCTGTGTCCAGTTTGCCGATATTTATTTTTATTAAAGAACACTAGGAATACTTTTAGGTGTGCCTAACATTGTCGTTATCCCTACATTTAAGCCTTTTTTGACGCTTGTGCTTGTGTAGTGGATACGGCGTTAGCTCAGAGGAGTGGATGATTAAGCTGAGAACCTTCAATGTACTCTAAAAATATATTCTCTTTATATACACTAAAATATTCTTAATAATGACCGAACTCGTATTTTTGAGGTTTTTAGAGACTGACTATTAAGCCAAAATTACATAGTCTTTATATATAAAAATCTACTGTATAAGCCTTTGTTTTATTCCTCCTAAGCCGCTGCGCGCTGGACCGGTTTGAATAAAATTTTTTGAGTATATTATAAGGCCTCTTTGATTCTTGTCTGTTTTGATTTGTTCGAATAATTTCAAGGAAAGGTTAAAAGAAAAGGAAGAAAGAACAACTCAAATACCGTTCGCTATACTGTAAATCGGGCTAGATGACGTCTGCCGGCGCCACTATTGTAGTATAAAATTAATGATATATATATTTTCCTAGTATGTTGAAAGACTTCAACATATACATACCTTCATTTAATTTAACGTAATGATAGCAGGTATAGAAACTAGATTAAGGTAGGCCACCCGTTCCAAGTGTCATGCACAAGCCATGTGCATTTAATTTTTTATTTGCTCCACTTTTAAAATATCATTAAGAGTCGGAATTCCATGAAAGGTCAATTATTATATTATTTAAGGCGTTAACGTATTTTTCATCTTTTAGTTCTCCTTATCATTACAACAGCAAACAATAATCGTATCTAAGGTGTTATGATCTTTTACGTATATAAATGCAGCTAATTAATATATTTGCTAATATTTAATAACAGACTTAAATATACATAAACTTCGAAATCGCTTTTTAATGCCTTTACATTACTTACTTGTTAGATTTATTAAACTTTATTAATAAAGATAGATGTCATCTTGAAGAAATTATTGTTACAAGGTTTCTGAAAGATTTTTGTAGTTGTACGAAACTTGTATTTAGCACTATACGGCCTGACCCAGATTTGCTAAGATTTATGAAGTCTAATTGGGTTTATATCCAGCAAATCACCGCTATCGAGGTGAAACGTGCGTGAATGGCAATTATGGGGATCTGTTTGGTACTACTCACTAGTTACACACATTGTTTTCGTTTCTTCGTAGTATAATAAATACAGTAGATACAAAATGTAATCTCTATATGCTTGCAGCAAAGCGTTTCTTGTACTTAAATGAATTAAATGAACTCTAAAATTAATTATTTCTTTTGGGTTACCAAAACAAATAATTAATTTTAGAGTTGTTAGACTTAACTGTTCTAAGATTGTATGTATTGTGTATGTATTAACTATTAGCACGTATGCCTTAATGTAATTTATGTACCCTCGGTATCAGTATTTTTCTTGATGAACGATACTGTGATCCCTTTATTACGCTTGACAATGTGTATGCAAACATTCATTATGACTTTTTCAATCATTAAATATAGAAACTGTTACAGACAAAGAAAGTAGCACTTATTGGTAAGGATTATGCAAGAGCTTTTTTATCAGGGGCCATTTCAGTGCACTTATTATTCGCGTATTGCTAACTGCACATTGAATGGTAGCCTCTTAAAAATCAAGGTGTTTGAATTACGTGTGTGGTTATCGAGCTTGTAAATAATGCGGCCACGATCTTTGATTTAATACCAGTCATTATTTTATATGGCTCTTATTTTACTTTAATATGACATAATATTTCTATTGTTATAATATATGAGAAATATTAATGTATAAATATGTAAAATTCAAATTTGCCTTAAAATTCACAATACCTATATTAGTTATAGACTTCCGTAAAATTACGGCTTCGTCATCAAACCTTGGTTACCGTATAGGATGGAAAAAAACAACAAGATAAATCAATATAGCACCTAAATCAGGGGAATTATGTCGTTTTATAGCGGAAACCACCTTCCAGACCAGATCCATCATAAGACCCTAGATACGTCTAGATACAAAATACTTGTCAAAAAGAATCAAATTAGCCCAAAATCGATGCGGCTATATCGTTTTATAACGGAGTTTCTTCCTCCTTCTAGCTTCAACATCAGATCAGGTCCTTGTCATCATTCATCATCACAATGATAGCATTGTCAGCCGATATACATATGTGTGAAAAATTTCAGTTCAATCCGCGTTGAAGATATATTTAAAATTGAGTAATAAGATTACACCTGAACATGCATGCCGGGCAAAGTAAATAAAAGCTTTTAAAATAGGTGAACTTGCAAACTCAGCGAAGCTTTCAAGCTAAACATTTACGTTCCAGAGGATGTCCTGTACAGCCTGTGCAATAATTTGGTTAGCAACCGGTAAAGGCAATGATCTATTTTCATAGCCCTTCAGAAAATATTATATTGAAGATATACAATATTTTTCTTTCACCATTGAAAAGTGTAATACTGCCAATGGCTGTGTCGACATAAAACTGTAAAAAGCTCTGTTTTTGTGTACGAGTAGGAAAACTATAATAGGTGGTGGACCAATTATTTCGAATTGTGTTAATTCTGAAATAACCATAGTTTTCCTCATTGAAGATCTTGTCAAGCAACATTGCAATCATTCCTTCTCGTTGGGTGACTTTGAATCTGTGTTAAAGGCCAAAAATAACGACCACTCATGAGCGGTGAGAAATGTGCGCGTGCCACTTCAATTTAATCAATTAATTTTTAAGTTATAAATTAGATATAAAAATGATAATTGCATTTTAAGACAATAAGTTCATGAGTATAGTATTACCTTATTACAAAGATAAGCATATTATACAATTCTAGCGATCGTCGACTAGTCGACAATTGGCCACAAATCTTTACGATTTGCCTACCATATGCCTATATAGAGATGCTAATGTTTTACATTCTGTTGCCTTTAGGACCGTTGACACTGTCACCGGAAGACGATGATGGGCATTTCGAGTTTGTACATTTTGACCTTGAAGACTACAAAGTACTACAAAACTTTGCGTAGGTAAACAGAGTCCCCGGCCACACTACATGATCATTGGAATGATCATTCAAGTTAAGCTATGTTTGGCTCCGGCATTAGAACTATAACTTGTCCTTGGAAATTTTAATGGGGTAGATTCGTAGTCGATATTAATCGTCAGGTAATCCATTCGCCATTGAATAGTACATGATATGAATCATTAGCTGAAGGTTCTTATTGTATTGTAGTTAGTAGATAGGTACTTCATACAGAAATATAAATAAATTTTTGAAGCTGCATTTTATATCAATTTAAGAACTACCTCCGGTTATAACATAGTATAGTATATTAGGAAATTAGTAATGAATACGTACTGGCATTTTTTTGAAACGTTCATGTAGGTTTGACGGGTAGTTTTTAATTTTCACCGGTCCCTTGAGCCAATAACAGTTAGCAACGGGCTAGCTACATTATGTTTTATATTTTCAGTTTTTATCTATAGGACTTTTTAGTGTAATATTGTGTGCTCTATAGCCTGCTATATTTATGTATGCCCTGCGTATTTGCCACGTACATAGTTGTTCACCATTTATTTCTTACACTTTTTTGTTCGAGTCAGTAATTGGATGTACATAAGTTATATAGATGTGTATGGATACCTATATTGTTAAAATCGTTAAGATATTTTAAGATATAATTTTAGATTCAAATTAGATTACGAAGCTAACATTAACACAGCTATATGTGTCGCTTTTTATACATAAACAACAAAATAAAGAAACTCTCATAAAAATCAGCTTGAGTCATACAAGGACTTTTAAATAATCGTGTTAAGAACGATTTTTTATTTTACTAAATCTTGACCCGATAATCAAATAACCTGTTGCCATTTTAGTACTACAAAGGTAACATAAAGTGGCGTTTTCAATGCGTTACTGTGCTGTACGAGCAAATATGCTGTCATGTATTCGAATGTTATTGATTACTCAATAAAATATGTAAATCAATACCTAAATCAATTAGCTAAAACAAAACGATGAAATAAAAGATTATTGCACTGAGCTGAAAATGAGTCAATAATGCACGAGTTGTATGTTCAATAAAAGATTATGAGTACATTAATTACTCAAGTAAG
Source organism: Charaxes varanes (assembly GCA_024363005.1). Lineage (NCBI taxonomy): Eukaryota > Metazoa > Arthropoda > Insecta > Lepidoptera > Nymphalidae > Charaxes > Charaxes varanes. Next base: position 301,995 of record JANCMC010005487.1, read on the forward strand.
CAAGGTGCGTAATCTACTTTTCTCTCAACCACATCGCTGTCCATTTCCATTTTTTAAACTTTTCTTGCTAAGTGTTTTAGTATCAAAGTTTTACAATAGTAATAATATTATCTTGATGATGGTACAGAATGCACGCCATTTGTTTTTTTTCTTTTCGAATATTTTTAATTCGGCCGATTTTTATTTTCAGCCAGTATTTTTTTGATCATTGAATCATGCATTGGCATACATTTTTTATTTAACTTAACTGGATATATAAACTATCTATGGAAAATTTATATGAAAATAAAAAACAGTTTAGTAATGAAATTTCATATAACATTACTGCACGTTTTTAAAACTTAATTAGAGTGATGACTTAAAAAATTATTTATTCAATAAAACACACTTGACTCTCTTTTTAATATGGTACTTGGCCAGCACGTTGAGCGCGAACGACGTCAGCGTCAGCGCGTCGGCGCCGAACGCCGCCAACGCCAAAACCGTCAGGCAGAACGACAGCACGCACAGCTCCGAGTGCGCCACCCAGCGCGGCGGCACCAGCGGCGCCAGCAGCAGGTGCGCCAGCAGCGCCGCGAAAAAGCCGACGGTCGGGCCCAGGTTGTTGCGCACGAAGCGGTCCTCGGCCTCGTCGGGCCGCAGCGCGCCGTCGCTGTAGCGCAGGAACAGGCCCGACCACTTGCGGAAGTCCACGAAGCGGCGCCGGGCCAGCAGCATGCGCAGCGTGCACGCGACCATGGCGCCGAAGCTGCCGTAGAACAGCGCCAGCGGCAGCAGCGCATCCGGCCAGTCGGCGCCCGCCGCCGCGTACAGCAGCAGCAGCAGCGACAGCTCGGCGTGCGACAGGCGCGGCGCCAGCGCGCCGGCGCACAGCAGCAGCTTGAGGTACAGCACGCGCAGGAACAGCAGCGGGTGCAGCAGCGCGCGCTGCAGCGGCGGCACGTGGTCGAGGGCGCGCTCGCCGGGCTCCGAGAGCGACAGGTGGCGCGACAGCGGCGGCAGCGCGCCGCGGCAGTAGTCCACGGCGGCCGCCACCAGCCCGTCCACCGTCAGGCTGCGCACCTCGGCGCCGGGCGGCCGCTCTGCGCAGGCGAGGCCTCGGTCTAGCGCAGGACGCTGCGCTGTGCGGCCGCAGCGGATTCTAGAACGTTCTACCGTCCCGTCCCAACCGACGCGGGCGACGAACGGCGTTTGAACCGCACAAAGCAGCGTCGAGCGCTACGCGAGATCAAAGCTTTGGATCTCCGTCGTTGAAGTTCGCGTTTTGCGTCTGACGTCGTAACGAGGACTAAGCACACCCCTGAAGCACTTGCAGTACTGCAAAGACACGCAGGTATACATACATATATACATACATACAATATAACATGAGAAAAAAAAATTAACAGATAAAAATAGTCTGAGGTGGACTCATCTAGTCCTAAGTTAGTTTTAAGTAACAAGTTAAATGTCTGCTGTCAAATGAGAGCCCAAGGCTGTTAAAAAGCAATGTAAATAAATGACAAGTAATGTAAAAAAGAGCACGGACGAATTGGTCCGTGGATTTCGTTTATTTATAAAAAAAAACATAGTTATGGAAATACGCAAAAGTAAGTTATTATTACTACAGTAGAAGGAAACTCTAACTTTCGTATACTAACATCTATTAATTAAAATGAAAAATAAATCTTTATTTATTCGGATCATTATTACATACTCTTTATATGAGGATCATTAAAAAGTATTCAAAACTATTTATTATGACTCTTGTTTTATTTCTTATAATTAAATAAGTAATGAAGGCTACAATACAATATAAAAGTACATTTACAACATAAAATGTAGGTAAATTTTATCAATTCTAAAACAGGCCAAATCAATGAATAACTATATAGTTATTAATCCATATTTAAAAGTATATTTGCTTAAGACTTTTTTTTTATATTGATACCATTAGTAAAAGCTATAAAGATATAATTATTACCTTAGCCTCTTTAAAAAAGGCTAGTCAATGCAATCTGTGGGCTTAGCACGAACATTTTCGTCCTAAGTCAATCAACGAGTCGACTTTACTTTGGATGAAAATGTTCGTGCTAGGTCCACGGAAGGCAAGTCTTAATCATGTAACGCTAGCACGAACATTTTCATTCTAAGTAAAGTCGACTCGATTTACTTAGGCCGAATATGTTAGTGCTGGGCTCACAGATTGTATCGACTAGTTTTTTCTGAGGCTCTATAGAAGATTTTCTAATTGGCTAAGGTTAGTGCTCTAGCTTCAAGTTGAGCGGAGGCTCCTCAAAGATTCCGCGCGGCAATAGACATGACATACAGCAGTCGTTTTTAAAAACGTCTGGTACGGTTGTAACCGTGTTTGTTATTTCCAGTAGGTTAGGATCTTGAAACTTCAGTAGAGCGGGCCGAATCGGTTGGGCGCTCGATGGCGTAAGCGACCAATAGATGGCGCTATAATTTGATATAAAAATGAAGCCAACTTGTGAGAAACGAGAGCCAGGTTGTCTGGTAGAGATAGCTAGTTAGCGATAAGGCCGCCTGATTGTACCACTCCACTATGCATTTGCTGTATAATTAATGCTTTTGTGAACAATAAAGTCTTTTCATTCATTCAAGGCGACGTTCGGGTAGGACAACGTCTGCCGGGTCCGCTAGTGTTATATACTATCATAACACCACCTGACACGAAATCTCGAAAACTGCGGGACATACAAAGATGAATTTTGGAAAGGTGATAGTTTATAGTTGGTAGGCATCCGTTAAGAACGGAATTATCGATAATGTCGCGTGAAACAGCTAGTTCCTAATAAAATATTCTTATCTACCACTGAAATTCTCATCAAAATCGGTCTAGCCGTTTCGATGATTACCCGCAATAATTATGGACCCGGACAAGAGTAAATAAATATTGTTCACGTTCATTTTAAAGGTTCAATTCTTTTAATAGGTTTGTATTAAAAAGCTTTTATTGGGATAAAATAAAATATTCGTAGAAAAGGAAATTTAATTAAACTAGATTGGTCATCAGGATTATAAAAACGGCTGAGTTTTTCCTGCGCGAGATGAAATATTCGTTGGGAAATATTACAGGAAAATGATGGGAACAAAAGCTGTAATAAAGACTTGTACTTAATAAATGTAATTTTGCCTACGATATTGCGTTGAAACTCTATTAATGTTTTTATACTGTGTATATATCTCTATTTATCAGCGATCTTTTTTTCACTTGTTAAAGTTATTGTTTAACTAATTTCCCCTCCATAACCCTCCTTCCCCCTTCTACCCACTCCAACAATCTGACACATTCTATTTCACTACCCATATTTTTGTATACTATTTTAATTTTTTGTTTGTGTTTTACTTCAAAAGTTTTTATACACTTTTTACACATAAAGGACAAACACATTTCATTTTCAATACTTCTGTGGATTATTGAAACGGTAACTAGAACATAAATAATTGGATTAATCGAATCGGAAACGCTTAAAAACCGAGCTCAAAATCAGTCTCAAAAAGGTATAATAAGTTTGTTCCACGTAGAGAGCGTTTATTTATTTTTGTCGTTAAAGTTTTTTCGTCAATGAAACTTATATACCTGTACTTAATTATCACTTCTGATATTACCGTTGAGATATATTGTAATAACAGATTCTACTATGTTATAATTCTTTGTTTATTTGAGGAAAACCTTAAATATAAAAGTAATAAAATGATTTATTCACGAAAATATATTTTTTATAAATATTTGTAATAAAATATTTTATAATTTTATTAAACTCTATATAAGTAATTCTATAATGTCCTATTATAGTCACATACAAAATAGAAAAATTCTAACTATAAATGGGAATGTAAGTTTCTGTATTTCTTCAATTGTCATACATTTGCTCACCTCGGCCCTATCTTCTCAGTTGATTATCATAAAATTTTGCATAGAAGTTATCAGGGTATACAGAATAGAGACACAGACACAGTATTTGATTTACTGTATTTTTTAAATTAAGATTCAATTTGATTAATTGTTTCTGTAACCGGCAGAAAAGAAGTCGATGTTTGTAATAAAGTCATGTCGTTCTTCATCCAGAAGGTATAAAAAATTTAGATGTTTTTGATGGGATGCAGATGGCTGGTTGTGCCGTTTTTAATGGCGATGGTTATCCCTGTATAAAACACCCTGCTTTCGTCTCGGCTGCTGTGCTCACTATATCAAAGGTGAGAGGTTTAGCCCTGAGGGATACTAGGTGAGTAAGTCTGCGTCAGATTTCCCGGTTTAAATCGCGTGGACGATGTTTCTCGTGGTTTTCATTACTTTCCACTTGGTACTCATAGCATAAATGTAATTAATCTGAGTAATAATTATATTGCAATTAGGTACTACTCGGCTACCTCATTATTGTAAGGTTACAAAGACCTATTTTTTTTACATGGAAATTTATTTACTGATTAGTTTTTGATTACTTTTAATTAGGTTTTTTTTTATTATTATTATTATATAAATAATATATCGCACGCTTACGTCGTATACTGACCGATTACGTTTAGGTCTAAAGTGAGTTATTGGTGCAGGCAGCTTCGATTCGATGTCCTCTATCAGCCAATCAGATTTATTTCAATATCTCCATCCAATACCCAGGTACAGCTTTTTTTCTTTTTTTTTTTTTAATAAATAAAAACTTACTTTCATTAAAAAGACAAACAAGTAATAAAAAGCATTGAAATGACATTTCAATGTCATTAATCACTTCATTAAGTATTATATGAATACATAATTTGTTACTATAACGCCGTTTTTATCTAATTATATGCGGAATAAGTCGTAAACGATAAAACGTTTTTTTGTGATTTCCCAAAAATCAGCTTTTTTTAATTAGGCCAGTTTATGACTAAACATGCGATATGTATGTTTTTTGTATATAACATTTGCCGCGAAATTGTACATCAGAATATAATAAAAAATAACTTCACTTACATTTATCGAACGTGATAATTTATAAGAGATAAATATATAATTTATATAAAAACAAGAAAAAAAAAACGTACGCTATGTGCATACAGACTCACAAAGGTCACAAAGCCAAGTCGATTGCCTGTTTAATTTTACAAGGTTAACGCAACCTACTAAAAGAGTATCTCCGTCGGTATATTATGCTAATCCGACTTGAAAATCATTCGCACGATTATGACAGTGTATACGTAATGATAAATCATTAGCGTTGTTACACAGATGAGATACGATTCGTAAATGGTTATGATTTTACGAGCTGTGACAAGAGTTAGACTTAAAAGGACCTATTTATTTATACCTATAATAAACTTGCAATTTATCTATCTTATTGCTTTTATTTTTTTTTAATTTTAGTCTTCTGGTGTGATTCAGAATAAAGTTATTTTCATTTCATTTTCATTTTCATTTCATTACATGAGGAACAGGCGTCCGTGTATCGTATAGTCCTGTATATACATACATATATTCAGTTTTTTTCGTTCATTTTTCAATGTTTTAATTATTTTGATACTCGAAAGAGATACGCGGTCCAGCCATTTTTTAATTAATATTAAACACGACGTTATTTTTAATAAAAAATGTATTGCCAGAAATGTTAAATATCTTTATATATAAAAGCGTAACCTGACTGGAAATCTCTAAAACCGCGTGACCCACAGTGATTATATTTGGCAAGGAGGTAGTTTATACTTTGTAGACATCCCCTTAGAAATGATTTTCCAATAGGACGAGTACAAGAGGACCTAAGGAAAGTAGCAGGAAACAACTAGTATATAAAACTATAAGCAGACTAAATATAAGTTAATTTAAGTAAAGAGCGTATCAAGCCGAAACAATATATTAAGCTCTCGTTTAAGTAGCTAAGGAAAGAGGGGCCTAGAAAGTTCGCCTCCTCGCAACCTGCTAACATTAATTGCATTGCAACTAAGTGCAACTAACTTTATGTTGCATTTGAGTTTACGGTGTATTTATTTTGAGTGGGATGCTCAAGTTTCTTACAAGTTCGCCTATAAATAGCTAATGGGAGAGACATTTTAATACTTTTCGAAATGTTAGCGACATTTTTAATGCACTAGGCAGTTTTTTATTTTATAAGTCAGTCGTAGACATATTTTTATTAAAGTTAGCAAATAGAAAACATTTTACAACTTAAACAAAAATAGGAGGAAGTCGTAGATTAATCAGTGGTCGATCGATCAGTAGGTTAAGTAGTTCTTACCCCAGCCGGATGGATGGGTGTCCTATCTAAAACTGGTTTTCAAATATCCAACCGTCTCCGTTTTTAGGAAAGCTCATAAGTGGGTCCCGACTGATGTCACAGAGCACACACATGTATTGGATGATGTCAAATCGTAATCGTGACAACCGTTTGTTATATTAATTGTCAAGTTTTATTTTTCAGTGAATAGAATTATATACGTCGATGTACACAAAAATATGACGTTTTGGACGAATCTTGCCCAGTCAGTAATGTCTAGTAGTTATAAAATCGCATAAATGATGAACTTGTTTCTTACAAGTTTTAATCATTGTTTTTTGTACTCTAATACATTTATATAAGCTAGTTTTCTGAAAGAAACGATCAAAAATTCCAACGTACTTTTGTATAAACGTTGAAGATTTTATGTAGCAATTATTTTTTAGTAAGATGGATATAAACGGTCACCTAAAAAGGGCCTTTAACATTCATTACTTCTTGTGCGGTGATTTAAGCGCGACGATATTTCCTACGTTTCTTTTATGACAAAACATTTTTTTCAACGTACTTTATGTGCTCGAATACAAAAGACACTCACTACACACGCGCTTTAACTTTAATCAAATTCACTTAATGCATATAGCTGTCAGATATATTTGTTCATAAAACGTCTTTACAAGAGGTTAGGCTCGATTTACACTCGGGTTGTTGTTTAAATACATGAATAGTTAAAAAAAAATGTTATAAATGCAATTCTCTATCAGTGTGAGAATGGAGTGGACTATTAATACCTAGCTAGTTCCTTAGAAATTAATTCCTTGTATGGCTCAAACTCACAGATGTGAGCATTTTAGGTTTTTTTAAATATTTGAATGATTGAATTCGCTTCTAACAAAATATGTTGGCAGCGCCAAGTCTTGTAAAACTTTTTCTAAGAAGAGGCATGCAAAAAATTAAAAGTTTCCATAGTTATGGCAGTCATTTAAGATTATGGAAGAGTCGTAAATCATTTCGGGAACGCTTTTTTAACGTGTGCAAGCGCTGTACGGCTGCGCGTCGGACGCGGAAGTCATGTCCCGGCTGGGTCACGCTGAGGGGCGGCTGATGGAATTCTGCGAGATACGGTGCGCGTGCACCATCATACAGCGCGCGCACCGGCGGCGGCTACAAATATTAAATTAAAATTAAAAGCAAGATTAAATGAAGAAAAAAAAATGCTGTAACATATTTAACCACGGATTCGACAAGGATTGAAGGAAGAAACCAATCAAGAAAAGACATTTAATTATGAAGAAAAAAAAAGAAACTGAAATGTATTAAAAACAAAAAAGGACTGGACCAACAATAAAAAACGGATGAGACAAGAAATTATCGAGAGTAACTATCAAGCTGATACAGACAGTTTAAATAAATAAAAACGCAAATTTTATGAAGATAAAAAAAAATTGCGTGTCAGTAAAACATAAGAACGTTCTTAGTAAAAATCCCTACTATCACAAGATGAGAAATGGTGCAGAAGTAATTGAGTAAAGTGGACAAATTACTTGACGATTTTAGTTAAATTAATAAAATATATGTGTTGTCATTAAGCAGGAAGAACACTTAAAATTAGAGATTACGTGTTGATATTTTTGATCATGTTCTTAGTTGTCTGTATTTTTTTTATATTGTATAAATTGTGTAATATCAATTTTATTGTGTTATTTTTTCAGCATTTTAGGTATATTTAAAATTATTTAATAGAAAATGTACAATTTTGCAAGGTTAAAAGCTTTCTGCGCAAGAACATTTAATTTATACGGTTATGTATACAGCTTTAAATGAGGTATGTTGTTATTTCTTTTTTTTTATAGAAACAAAAAAAATATAGATTATCTATGTAAGTTATTAAAACTCAAATAGTTACAATTCAGATTTTCAATAATTTTATCTTAATTTTTTTTCTCTCAATAACTACGTTGAAACTCACACTATTATTGGCATAAATACATAGTAAAAGAAAAATCTCTATTAAAAGAAAATTCTTGTCATTGTTAATAATGAAATATTATTAAAGCCCAGATAAACATGACTAAAATTAATATTCAATTTGCCGGTATCATAACTTACCTATAATTCATTTCATTTCTCTATTGGGCGAACGCTGATTCTTTTTTTGGTATTGTGACTATTGTTTAAATGAAGTTTAAAAAAAAAAGCTGTTGTCAAAGCGTAGTCATGAAAAACATGAGAAAATGTAAACGTATTTTGTTAATAATGACATTTAATGTGATTGAATTGTCACAAACATGTTTTTTTACTAAAAATAAAATTTTGTACGTAGCTTTAATAAGAATATGGCATGTAAATCTATGTCGACAAGCCGGCGATCTCTAGATAAAATAAATCTATGTATTATCGATAACCGATGGTATAATTTATGACACCCCTAACGATCAAGGTTCGTCTAACGAGCGAGAGATGGCGCCAGTCGGGCCACTCAGTTCGACACAGTCACAGCTAATAAAATAATTGTCGAATATTAAAGATGATAGAGACATTACGTTAAATGGACGCGCGTAAAGATCATTTTCGATTCGAGACGTGAACAATTCAACACTAAACATTATATCACGTGTCAGACTTACAATTAAATGGTTAAAACTTCTAGAATTATCTTGCTCCAGTCGTTAAGGATATTTATAAATGCGTGGTAAGACTTAAAGCGTTATACCTTGTTACCTTCGTCTAGACATGTCTTTGATTAAATAAAATAATTTTATAATCTGAAGTTGTTTCGTGTAGGAATTTTTAAGGCGGGAACTCCGTAATGCGTAGCTTATTTTAGCTAGCTAGTTGGACATTTTTTATGTATGTACTATGAGGTAAAAACTAATGCATAAATAATAAATAGGATGCTTTAAAATTATTTCCCAGGGAATCTGACAATTTGTTATAAATATATTATTTATATAGTAAACTTTCTTTAAAAATCTAACGGGAGCTAAGTCTTTGATGTCGGAAACTGAATGCCTATGTTATAGATCTTTGTTCTAAGTTATATGCTAAAATCAATTAAAAAAACGCTTATTAATATAGTTAGATAAAAACTTATACAACAACTACACTTACATGAACTATGCGCTACATTGCTGAGCACACATTACGAATGCTGTAGGGAATCGAATAGATATTGCTTACTTAAGGATTTGAAACAAAAACTTTCTGTATTAGACTTCTATATATATAAATATCTCGAAATATCGAAAACCGCAAGACGTACACAAATCAAATTTGGCAAGGGGGTTGTGTATAGTTAATAGCCATTCAGTAAGAACGGATTTTTAGATATGTCCCGCTTAAAAAGTTTCTGTGAAAAACATATAGAAATTTTCTGTATTGGATATCTATATATAGAAAAGCGAAAGATCTTCCGTCACGAAATATCGAAAAGCCCTCTCGTGTTGTAGTTGTCCATGGGCGTCGGTAGTCACTTAGGTGAAACTCCAGCTCGTTTGCCTTGTTTTATGAAAAAAAAAAATTGTTTTTTTTTTTGTATGGTTGTACAAAGTATTAACGCAGCAAACTGACTGCGTGTAAAAACACACGATGAGAAATCGTTCGGTGTAACATTTGCCACCACAAAAAGATGATCACGACCAGAACGATCATGACATCGGAACGATCATCATAAGCTTACAGACTGAGACAAAAGAAGAAGACAGGCACCCGGAAAGTACCAGCTATCAAATAAAAAAGAATCATCAAAATCGGCTTAACCAGTCCAAAGTTCTAAGGCAACAAACTTTAAAAAAACCATCGCATTGAGAATCGCCTCCTTTTTTGAAGTCGGTTAATAAAAGCAGGGAGTGTTGTGTTGATAAAAGCTAAGCACAGTTTTATTTAGATATCACAAATTGTTTAACATTTCCATACAAACTCACTGTATTCAGACTACAAATGGGATTTATAAAGGTTGAAGGTCGAACTAACCTCAAGCCGCACCTTTATGACCTCTGTAAGCTCTAAGCTGAGCATACCCTTATTAGCATATAGTGAATCACGAAATAAACAATGATGTTAGAAACACTTTAAGCCTCTATTATAAGCACTTGGGTCATTTGGGCCATATAGAAAAGAGCTGAAGTGGATACAAGGATCTAGTAGTATAGAATCTAGATCTTAAATCAAAGTATTTTAGTATTCTAAAGAAAAATTTGTACCACAATCTAAATAGTGCACTCAATAAACACCTTTAGATAATAAGCATCTCACTAACACCCGTACTACAAGATGTAATACAAGAGAACAGAGAGTTCTCTTATCGCTATCTCTCTCTCTCTCTCTCTCTCGCTCTATCTCTCTCTCTTTCTGATATACCTCGAATGGTTTTCTCCGAGGACTATAATACCTGGATGTCAAGTTGAGTCGAGTGCACAGGCTTATTTAAGGCCGGCAATGCATCAACTACTTTTGCACATATCATGAGGATCTGGTAAAAATTCGAGTCGTTTGCCATCTTTTAATACGTATCTCTTTTTTAAATAACTTCTACGGATCTCTAGTATTACGACATGACGCGTGCTCTCGTACGCACGAGGTCCGAGTACAGAAATGGAGATGACAGCTTGACACAGTAATGAGTAATACTTAACTCAGTGATACCACACCGTTAATGTCTGTGTTACTCCGCCCACAACAAATACAAATTAAAGAGATATCGTAAAAAAGGTGTTGAAAACACATGGACGTGGAGGTTGGACTTTGGCTATATGTCATTCCGTAAATTTGGACGATTTGTCAATAATTTCATTATTACAATCACTTTATATCTTACGCTTACAGTTTCGCTCTATCTATCCTTCTTTCCGCCCGTAAGTCGCCCCTCCCCTCCCCTTATTTTCCCCCTAGATATCTTAAACTATTAGATGTAGAGACATGAAATTTTCCACGTTGATAGGACATTGTAAAAACTCATTAGAAAAATTATTGTGAGCGAAACCGGACAACTACTTTTGAAGATATTTATCAAAAACCATTATTGCGTATCAGATACGGAACCCTTCTATATAAGAGTACTTGGTGCTTTACAGGATTTTCAACACTTTTTTACAAGAAATTTTGGACGGATTGTCGGTCAAAAATATGAAACTCGCTAGGCTTTTGTCCTATCATTTAAAGTAGTTTATATGAATAAAGAGGTAATCAGATTTTCAGACCATACTCGAGAGGTATTAATCTTGAAAAAAGAAGGATTAGCTTAAACTGTTCTTATATAGCTCCGGAGAGTATAACATCTGACTTCTTTGTTCCATATAGAATTTTAATTTTACTTTTAGTTCTTACATAGTGGTGGCAACTGGTTTGTCATCAGATTTACATACCTTGATAATGATAACTGGTCTTTCTTATACAAATGTTTACTTTCTGGTGATCACTACGCGACTCGAGTCTGTCAATTTAAAACGTTAAGTTCTACAATAGTTTATACGTCTAAATGAGTAAATACGATGGGATTTTAGAGTTAACAAACACATCGGTACATAAGGTCATTGCCACACTTGACCAGTGGCAGTGTGTAGCGGCCCAATATTTGCGCAGTGTTGACGCACGTCAAGGAGAACCACTCACACCCACTGTACTAGGAAGCTGGCACGTGTCCACTCTAGGGCTGGAAATGTTGGACACTCGACACTCCATAATGAAGATAGAGAAAAGTGATAATTTACAAAACTAAATGTCAAACGGGTGGCTCGCCATATTTTGAGTAACTGCCAACGTCGGTGAACATCATAAAGGCTTGACAGTGCCAAAAATTAGTGCCCAGACCTTGTACCAACCGACTTTCTTTCACTATCTGTCAACAGTGCAGCTATTTTAAAGCAAACACTAGCTATGTGACACCATTTTTCTTACTCCAATGACACAGCAGTGAATGTGATGATAGCCAAATTTACTAATAACTATTACCGCAGCTGACGTAGACCAAACAAGACCTTGATCCATGTGATATCGATTTGTCAACAGTACAGCTATGTGATAGGAACTACCAGCAGATGTGACACTGGTCTTTCTGACAGTAACCATTACCGTAGCTGATATAGACCAAACAGGACCTTGATCCTTCTCAATGGATGAACAGTGACGTAGTAGCAAGCCCAAGCAGATGTCACACCAGTCTTCCTAGTCAAGTGCATAGTAGTAAAAGTTTTGATAGCCAGATTTATCAGTAACCATTATCGCAACGGACCTAAACCAAACAGGACCTTCATCCATATGACCTTCTAGATATGTCAACGTGACAGCAATATGAAAGCAAACACCAGCAGATGTGACTCCAGTATTCCTACTCGAGTGCTCAGCAGTGAGTGTTGATATTCAAATAAACCATTAACCATTACCACAAACAGGACCTCGATCCATATGATCTTCTCAATATGTTAACAGTGATGTAGAAGCAAGCACAAGCAGATATTGCACCAGTCTTCCTACTTAAGTATATAGTAGTGAAAGTGTTGATAGCCAGATTTACCAGTAACCGTTACCCCAATGGACTTAGATCAAACAGGACCTTGATCCACGTGACCTTCTCGATGTGTCAACAATGCAGCGATGTGAAAGCAAACAGAAGCAGAGGTCAAACCGGTCGTCCTCCACGCACGCATACCAAAGCACATACAGCTGCCGTACTTCCGCGATACGCCAACAATGCTCACCGTTTCGCGTATCTTTTCCTCGTTATTCTAACGTTTCAATGTCTTGAGAACGATACCTTTGAGTTTTCCGGTGTTTTCAAAATGCCCCACACAATTCAGTATTTCTTTTTTTTTTCTTTGACAAAAGAATACAAGGAACGCTTTTGATATACCTAATAATTTTGTTTTCCACATTTATCTATATGTATAAAAACGAAAGGTCACCTACAATTTCGAAAATCGCGGGACGTATCAAGATGATATTTGGTATATAGTTAGATTTGCCTAGAATGGTGTTTTTGATAGGATCAGAATATGAAAATCAAAGAGCAATTATAACTTTATGTTGAGACTTCCCGGTGGCCCAAAGTCGTCGTTAAGGCTGGCAACTCATCTGCTTGCCTCCTGGTCGTGCAGATGCCCATGGGCGTCAGTAAGCACTTAGCTGCCTGCTGCCTGATCGATTGCCCCTTGTAACATAAAACAAACGTAGATGAAGTTGCGGGAAACAGCTACTTGGGCGATATTTTTAAATACTTATAAAATGATGTCGTCATCAATTCGTAATAAATTCAACTCTAAAACATGATACATTCGACAGAGCGCACATGAATGTCCTCTAAACTAGTCGAAAAATTGATGGAAGAAGAGGTGTGTTTTCTCCCCTTTAAGTCATTGACCTTGAGCTCATAAACATATGCTTGTTTGCCACCTGAGATAAAGATATGGGGAGGAGAAATTGACAAACGGATTACACAAATAGTCAAGGTAGGTTCTTTCTTTCTTCTTTTTTTAATTTGTGCTTGGATACAAATTCCACATAAACTTATCAGAGCGGACTAGAAATGCCCATGTTGGCTGGTACCCCGCAGGCTGTAGCGAGTGCGTCTCCTGTGAAATATGTTATGAGCTTCAAGCGCTCCTGTGCGTGATCCCTCTAATTAATTTAGCTCGAGGCAAGCTGTAGCTTAGACTCCCTTTCATCATGAACGGTACCTCTGTTAACAGCGTGAGATCGGAGGCAAGCTATTTCGGTCTTGTACTACAGGATTTCTACGGCATCTCTACAAGTCGTTTGATTAATGATTGTTCGAAGTGCAGTTTATTTATTTAAATGCCTAATGAAAGAACCCTTACTTAATTCATATAAAAGCGGATGAAGATTTCTTCTGCATTAATAAAGATATTACGAGGAATATGGTTTTTATATACACTAAAAATCGCCTCGAGGTCATATTTTTATTGTCGTCTTGACTACGCTTTGAGTCTATATTAAAATGTATACATGTGTGTGTAAATCGTTCGGCATTGGTGTGCGTATTGTTTTATTTTAATAATTTAATGTATTAATAATGCATAGTTTATAAAGAATATTAGCATTCGCATATCTTCTTCTATATAAACTACTAGTTGTTACCCGCGACTTCGTCCGCGTAAAATTAGGTGAAAAATCTTAGTATGATGATATATAGTCTATAGCCTTCCTCGATAAATGGACTATCTAACAATGAAATAATTTTTCAAATCGGACCAGTAGTTTCTGAGATAAGCGCGTTCAAACAAACTAACTGTTCAGCTTTATAGATACATATATATAATTGTGCGAAATTTCCTACTCAAAATACAAAATGGTACTGAAAATTTTTGCTTCGTGTATTAATATATGAACTCTTGTTTTCCTTTAAATTAAGCATTAATGATAGGATTGCGAGGGTATTCCAACGAGTTCATAGATTCAAACAACCATAAAAATACCAATCAACACCAAAAACACCAGCAAATTCGGGAACAAATTATATGAAAAGTGTGTTTAATACATTGTTAACACTATTTCACTTGTTAACACTTTTAATAGTGTCTTCTCAAAGCAACGGACCTAGCGTTCTGAACTGACTTTCTCCGCACGATCATAAATAAGTGCAAAGACGGCCAGGGATCCACCAGCACGTCTGCATGTCAAGAAATTCATAATATATTACCAAACATTACCTAAGTAATACTCTTAGCTAATCTTTATATGTTTAAGCTTTCAAGGTTCAAAAATTCCATTCTTTTAGATCAAGTTTATGCTAATGAGGTCTCAGATAAAAATTGGTGTTACAATAAAATACTAAGTAGAACTAACGGGTCGCTAACTGGACATTTGAAATTGACTCCATAAAATAGAAATCTATGAGTCGTGCTTGTTTTTTTATTGTTATTAACTTCGAATGCTACCCATAAAGTTTATTTTCGTTTTCTATATTGCAAAGGCGATAAAATGTGAAGTGAAATTTGGTCGGCCAATACGTTACGGTTTTTAAATGTGAGAATGTATTGTATTTTAGGTCATCTTCCTAGATTTTGAAATCTGTATGGAGGTCGCGTCTTTGCCCCATATCCTGCAGCAAATCTTCGCTTCTTCGCTGATGCAGACCGCTTAAAAAATTGAGTTACAATATACTAAGGAAAAAATAAATGCGACGTATTTAATGAAATAAAAAAAAAACACTAAAAACCTATTATATATAATATTAATTTTAATGAAACTTTAGCGTTTATATACCAAAGTTACTATATACCTCTTTACGACTGTGAATAGTATGAAAAACTATAAATAAAACTATAAAATAGTATGAAAAACGATTATATAATCACGCTTTCTTTGGGGGGTCACGCGAGGGCTCTTAGTGCCCCTAAATAAATTTCAAAGAAAACTGAAAAATCAAAGAGTTCAAAATTAAATGGGCTAAAGAATTCAAATTTAAACTTTATTTACACAATTATCACTATTATTACCATCACTATTATAAAATAATGATTCAAATTTATTTAATTGCTTATAGAAGTTGATGGTTTCTTTTATTCTATCACTACAAATATTTGTATTTTCAGAAATGCATTATTCTAATTAAATATAGTAGCGGGAAGGGGATACTAACAATTATGGACACAAAAATATCAAGAATTAACGTGCCCCCAAAAAAGAAGGGACAAAAATAGGTCTAATTATATTACTTATTCTAACTGATGATTCTATGGCACGTTTAAGATATTATGAGATTTTTACAATAATGTAGACTTAGAAAATAAATTGATTTAAAGAATAAGATAAAAAATAAAGTAAATAAAATAGTATTGACTTTAAATAGTTGCTTTTTGTTGGAGATCAGCAACATTTTTTATACCTAGCCCTCATTCGCACGAGAGTTAAAAAAGCGTTGCGTTACATCTCGGCGTTAGCGCTTTTTTAGCGTCATCGATACAAAAATATAGCGTATATATGTTTATATATAGCGTTGAAAAAAGGTCATTGCGTTAAAATAGCGTCGCGTTATAAACGCGCTGTCGGGTGAACACAAACTTGGATGAGATACGTTCTATTTTTGAATTTTCAACGCTTTACTTTACTCTCAATGTGATGGCAAGAACTGATTGTAAAGGTCATCTTAAGCTTCTTAATCTTAATTAAACCTATAAATATGTGTAGAGTTTCACAAATTGTGAAATATGATGCCATCTGTTGTAAAAGGCAATGTTCGCTGTAATACTAAAAACTACTTATTTTAACATAATATTTATATGTGACGTACAAGCATACGTTAATCGTTATTTCCGCTCGCTAGTGTTTTTATTTTTTACATACTGACAGATATATTTTTACGTATATTATTTTTTGATATCCTTATTATCAACATCAAATTTCTACAAAACAATTGCAAGAAGTAAATAATTGCATTTATAATTTTACAAAATTTTTAACTAAAATTACACGACATAGTTTTAGCCGCTCAAGCGTTGGTTAAGATAGAACATTCATTAATTGGAATCGTTTTTTTTTCCTGGATTTTTTCTCCTTCTCTTTTGCGATTTTTATTTCTATTAAAAAATAGATATACATCTATTTAAGTTTAAAGTATAATATAAGAACCTTGTAAAATGGTTACTCGTTTTCCAATAGCATAGTTGTTTGTGTTAACTTCAAGATATTTAAAGGCCCATATACATCTATCACACGAGCGAACAATTATTCTACCCGCTGTTTAAACTAAATTCTTTTAGTCTAAACTGACATAGATATTTCGTTGTTCTCCCTGCGTTCACAAAGATTCTAATTGTTATTAAATGCCAAGAATGCCTTTGCTTACACTAAAAGGCCGGGAAAGAATGCTCTTGTTCTAGCTCTATGTTCGATTGGTTTAAATCCATGTGCTCACTCACTATCATTTCGGTGCCCAATTAAGTGAGAACTAAAATGGACTAAAAAATGGATTTTGGTGATACAAATGACCACCAAAAATTGCAATTGCGTAGAAAGTACACTGTTGTGTATTTTTGATTTGTTTTGCTAACGTTTTGTAATGATTACTTTTTAGGTATGTCTAATATTCCCTTTTCCCCTCCTACTAAGCTTAAATTAAAAGCTTGTTTTAGGAGTGGGTGCAACAATAACCCAACGGCGGTAGGGTTTGAACCTGGTACCTTGCGGATTTCAGTCCATATCTTATACCGTTGAGCTATTGAGGCTCAAAATAGTAAATAATTATTTACTGCAAAACAAAATCATTTCATTCGACGAAGAGAACGCTTGCTTCATGAGAAACACTTCATGGGTCATAATAGAACGCCAATGCGCGATGTGATCGAACTTAGTGTTAAGAACGTGCGATCAAACATTGATGTCTAAGAAGTATACTAATTAAATTCGTGCGATCGCAATATCTTCAATCAGGACACTCCGTAGACATCATCAATATGTTTAATCGCACGTTCGTACGAACTGAGTTCGCTCGCATCGCACTCTCGTGTTCTATTAGGACAACGCCTATGACCATGCTGAAAGTCCAAAGTTTGGAAATCATACTTGTAGTTTGTATTATACACCCGTTATATTTTCGTTTTTTTAACAAACTCCTTTTTACCAACTAAATTTAAAGCTTTTATAAAACGTAAGCTCATTCAAAAATCCTAGTATTATACTAAAGGATTTTTTTATTGCTCTAACCAAATCTGAATTATTGTGAAAATGGTGATAACAAAAAAATTACCCGACTGAGTTTGTTGCGGGCTCTTCTCAGTGTGCAGGGCGCGACGAACCCTTGTAAATATAGCTTTAAAGTCGTAAATTTTATCACCAAATTGTTAAATAATTAAAAAATATATATATTAACATTGTACATATAACGTTCATAAGCGCTTATAAAAAAGTCTATATGAATAACTGATACTGACTTTGACTATAAATATACATCATAATATTACTATTAACCGCCAAAGATTAAGTAAAAATTGTCATACCTCTGTCCGCACTGGACACGTCCTGGCTGTCGAGCACGGAACTCTCGTCGTCCGTCTGTCGTCGCCGCCCCAGGTCTTGTAGAACCAGATGTTGTGCTATTTTGAGGTGCAGTGCCCCACAGTCTCGCCTCCGAGCTGAGACCCTCACCACTACCACCCAGTGCCCCCTGAAAACATGCTGATAACTTAAATACATTGCAATGATGACAGTTTTTTTTAATTTAATTTTTAATGATATTTTATTACTTAAATTAGATTTAATTTATATTTATTATTATTTGGTTTAACTTTCATTCTTCTTTTTTTATTTATTACTTTGTATTAATTTAATTATAATCAATGAGAAAACATTAATTCAAATTAAAAGAAGTAAACTTTAATTTAAGCACACAAGGTTAAAATTAATATGTCAACAATGTGGCAATAAAAATAGGAATAAATAACTTCCTCAATTTTATTCTTAATGGATAAATTTAAGTTAGGAAGGTTAAAATATTTAGCAAATAAAAACCTCAAAACAGCAATTGCAGAATGACCTTTAACAATACATATAAATAAATTGAACATTCTGTTTGTTGTCAAAATTATTTCTTTTAGTAATTGCATATACGAGATATGACTATATATATGTTTGTAGCCTATAACAAAAATGCACAGTAAAATATTTCTGTTTGTTCCAGGTAATCTCCAAAACGGCTAGACAAGACTTTTGGCATTCATTCAGACACGACGGGAACCAAATGGTTATGACATCGCAAAAACGTGACTGTTCAAACGGCGGAGATTATTAAGCGGTCTTGATATATAAGAACCGCGCAGTTTCCACGCGATTTTAAAATCTCTTCCTGCCATGATTCAACAAAGATTTATTCGTAGGTTACTGATTTTAGAAGGAAAAACATAGGATACTTTGCTTTTAGGTCAATAATTAGGGTTTCACACAAATAAATAAAATCCCTCAAAACCACTAAATTCACTCAGGAGAAGTTGCTGGTTACAGTTAGTAAACAATATTTATAACAAAGAATGAAGTCATATAGTTAGTAATGACTCTGTAGAAACCCGTGGCTGACACTAGTACGCACCCTACACAAGTAACATCTGAGCGAGATAGCACTATCGCCGTCTCTTTCTAACAAGATCATGAGAGTATGGAAAAAAAAATGCTCTCATGTGCGATTTCATTGCACCGGAGTGTATATACACAGGTCATATTATATATCATGAAGTATAAATACACAAATCACAATGTATGTGTACACGGTGGTAGATTATTTTCGAATTAAGTTAATTGTAAAAAGCAACGGTAGAAGGTTTGGACTAAAATCAAGAAGGTACCTTAAATATATCCCCGTCGTTGAGCTGTTGTCGCAGCCATTTCTAGCACAAGCAGCTTATAGCTAGACGGATAACACAATAATAGGGGTACCTAGTAAAGGTATTCCCAGTATTTAATAATTAATTACTTACTTTTATTCGGATAAAGTAAAGTTTTAATTCTTAATGCTTGTATAAAAAGTGATTATTAACGAATAACGTTTTGCACGAGTTTCACAAAAAAATAAAAATGTGTAGCATAATAATATTATATGTAATATAATATAAATTTTGTAATACATATATGAATTTTATCAAAAGTAATATTTATTTCAACCGTCAAATTTCACATTACCCTAATATATTAAGTATTTTTAAAAGTAGCTAGTAATTGAAGACCAAAAGTGGTTATGTTTAAAGACTTTATTTTCTCAAAGAATTTGTTACAAAATTAACTTACAAAGAAAATAATAATATAACTATAGTAGGGCCCATATTGCTTGATAGAAACGTACGTTGACCCGTCGTGACGAGCCGCTACGGCAACGATGCATCGTCCCCCATTGGATGCTATTGCCGATATCTGACCTTAAAAAATGTTCTACGGAGGCATCCAAAGTTTTACCCAATTCAAGTTTTTATTATTTATTTTATTTAAAACGTTACACCAACAAAGTAAACACTCATACAATGTATCATAAAAACTAGCAAAATAATCATGTTAAAGTGTCACCTCAATTATAGGAGGGTATCCAGGAAGTATAAACAATCCCCAACTATCATTAAAACATGGCTATCGGTTATCTTAACTCGCCCCACAGCCACATCCTCTACAATCTATGCGGACCCTGGTATTTAACCGGGATAACGCTAGGAAGAAGAAGATAAATACATAGACACCCAGACTCGAGCCGGGAATCGAACCCACGTTCCCGAGAGCGGTAGCATCATCTTTCCGCGTCCAGCAGTTTTCGACATTATATTTTAGGTGATCTTTCGCTTTTATAGGTATAGATTTGCAGTCATTGATAAATCTTTACAAAAATAAAAGCAGACATTTTTATCTATATTAATATATAAACCTGAAGAGTTTGTTTGTTTGCTTCAACTAATCTCAGGAACTACAGGACCGATTTGAAAAATGTTTACAGTGTTAAATAGCCCATTTATCGAGGCAGACCATAGGCTTTATATCATCATGCTAAAATTGGTCACATTATAATAGGTAATTTAATAAATATTATTAATTATTGATATTACAATTAATAGTAAAATACAACGTTAACGTTTAATTAAAAATTGAACG
The DNA here is from genome assembly GCA_024363005.1 of Charaxes varanes. Lineage (NCBI taxonomy): Eukaryota > Metazoa > Arthropoda > Insecta > Lepidoptera > Nymphalidae > Charaxes > Charaxes varanes. The sequence goes on from JANCMC010005487.1 coordinate 322,763, forward strand.
CCTGTTTATGGTAATACACTGGATCTATATATTGTATTATAACAGCGTACATAACATGTTAACTGCAACTTAAATAAATAAATGAATGAATTAAATGTAGTTTTTTATCTAACTTTACGCGGGCGAAGTCACAGACATAGCTAGTGTAACGTAAAGGAAGTTGCTGACGATCACTATCCTGTGTAATAGAAATAAACTTCATATTGGATAAATCAGTAAAGTCATTCGACTGGTACGAGGAGATTGATTGGTAAAGAAGTATTTGACGGCCATATTAATTGCTAATACATTCGCAACAAATGCCGTTTCCGTTTCCTGGCTCATGACAATGTCAGTATTAGTTAGACTGCAAACTAATAATTAATAATTGATAGAATCAGGCGTTACTTTGCGGAAATCCATGACATGCATGAGAAGCTAAACTACTTTGCTTTAATTTGCCTGCTTCGGTATTTCCGAACGGATACGACTTAGGAACCTTCAAGAAAAGAGCATACTCATTTCTCAAAGGCCGGCAACGAATCTGCGGTCCCTCTGGTGTTGCAGTTGTCCATCGGCGTCGGTAGTCACTTGGGTGAAAGCCGGCTGCTCGTTTGCCCCTTATTAAATAAAAAAAAAAACTATATTATTTTAAAGATTTAATAAAATCCATTGAGTAGTTTTTCCGTGAATGAACGTGAAACATACATTTATATCCACACATCCGTGTGTACAATCTTTCACGTTTATACTACACAATAGTAGGATTCTACAACAATGGGTATGTAACAGAATATATCAAGAAATCAAAAGGATGTTATAATTCTAATTAGAAATTTTATATTCACACAAAAAGTCATAATGGGATAACAGCCCAACTGTTTAACTAAATGAAGGTCCCTTGGAGGGAGCTGAGAAGCATGCATTAAGGCAATTGATAATTGAATTTGTGGGCCATTTGATCCGCTTTTCTGGGTGTTAGAAATAAGATTGTTTTACCAACCTGCTATTACGGGAATAATGTATATCGGGCAAAGATTTTCAATTTGAGAAATGCCTTCTAAAAAATAACTAAAGTTGATTATTTGCAACTAGATATAGTCTACAATTTGACGACTGTAACTAAAAAATTATAAAATTTCGTCACTCGTCCAGTAAAATTGCTCGTTTCTCAATAGAAAGAAGAATATTCTTTACCACGTATTTACAATCATTTGGCGAAGTTTAATGTAATGGAAAAACGTGGAATAAATTCATTTAAACACAAATTAAAAAGTTTCTTATAGAAAAATTTTACTATAATATTAATGATTATCTTGTAACAATGTTAAAATTTAATTTTTACTGTAACTTTTATTTGTTTTATTTTTATTGATGTTAACTTTATTTTGACTGTTATTTAATTAATTAGTATTTTCATATTTGAAAAGATTATTATATAACTATTTTCATTAGCCTACACAGAAAGCCATAGAACAGATTGTTAAAGAAACAAATGTGTCTGATGACAACTTAAAGGCAATACATTTAGATGCCTCCTTACATTAGACTATCGATATAATATTATCGATAATAAAAATTATCCCGTACTTGAACATCGAGAACTGATAGTAACGCCACCATACCGATATCGGCCTCCATCTTGAATCAGATATCAACTGTTTACATTCAGCCTCTGGGAAATTTAAATGTATCGATGTTGTCTGCCTCAACTCGGGGTTAAGCGATGCGGTACGACACACCGAGATATGAGACCAGATTGAGATATTACGCTCTTAGCATAGCCTGAAATGTTTTCTATATTGACATTATAATATACTAACTGTTACCCGCGATTTCGTCCTCCTTAATCAGACCCTATCGAGAAATCCGTTCTTAACAGATGTCTACGTACTACCACGTTGCCAAATTTTATCTTTGAACGTTCCGCGGCTTTCGAGATTGCGTGTTAGGCGACGTTTCGCTTTTGTATACATACTAGCCGTGCCCGCGACTTCGACCGCGTAAAATTAGATGAAAACATTTAGAGTGATGATACTATATAACCTATGGCCTTTCTCGATAAGTGGGCTATCTACCACTGAAAGAATTTTTTAAATCGGGCCAGTAGTTAACCACAAGTAAACAAACTGGCATAGATAATGCTAGTAGTACCAATGATTTTGTCAAATTGATATTGTCTTATTTTTAAACACTAATTTTTTTAAAGCTCAATGTTTTAAATGCTATTTCTTTAAAACTCCTTATGAATATAGCATCAATGTAATAAATTGTATCCTAACACAGGTCTCCTGGCATGGATGACACTAATTAATGTTGTAGTGCCATTGATATTGTCTTATTTTTAAATGCTATTTCTTTAAAACTCCTTATGAATATAGCATCAATGTAATAAATTGTATCCTAACACAGGTCTCCTGGCATGGATAATGCTAATTAATTTCGTAGAGCCATAAAACTTCTTAGCGGTTCAATGATAAACTGTAGGTGTATTTGGCCCCGTGGTTTAGGCCCAAAACTCACTTAACATAAAATTAAGTTAGGCAACATTGAATTTATCTATTATACATAGGAAAACGATGGGAAAAATAAAATGCTAATAATTTTTAATACGTTTATTATTTGGTAACAGACTAGAGGGCGTCTTAAAAATTTACGTAAATACGTTCTATATACACTTTGCCTTAAGGCCGAATCAGACGAGCGAATGCTCATTCTACCCTTACTCTATCAAAATCCTTTAATTTAAACAGACAGAGCAATCTTTTGTTGTTCTGTCTGCATTTACAAACATTTTGATAATTATTCTAGGTTTTTGATCGTTGATATTTTGATATAGCTGCTAAAAACGAGCATTTGTTTACTCTAAAAGATCGAAAAAGCTACGCTCTTGTTCTAGCTCTATGTTCGTTTGGTCTAAACCCACCATTATTACATACATGATTAGAAGACAGTTGCGAAATAAAGAAATTTAACGACATTGGAGAGATGCTTGAGATTTATTATGTTTGTATAAGCAATAGGTTATCTATTAAGTAGACGGTAAACCCTTTCCTTGATGTTGCTATTCTTAAAGTTTCCAAAACTGGTTTTATGAGGTTTTCTGAAAAAAGAAATGGTTTCCTTGTAATTCATACAGTTATAATAAAAAAAAAGTTTCAAGTATTTAGGATGTGTAGGAAGGCACACCAAGGTGGAAGATTTTCGGCGAGGAAGAAAAGATGGGAGCGAAGGTCGATCTGCTCAACCACCGCAAAGGATGATCTTCGTGTCTCGTCTAGTTGGAGTTGCCCGGAGCGACTGTTATTCGTCGGAAGGTCTATATATATTAATCATAAGTAGGAACTTCGCTAGCGTGAGTTAGTTTGTAAGCAGATTTGCAGTCTTTGTACTGCAGTCATCGTCATCCGTACAGCGCCATCTAGTTTGCTTTGGAGTAACCTTTTTCCACTTCGAGAAAGAGGTAAATCGACGAATCCCACTCGGATGGGCAGCGTTCAGGAAACTTCGTAATATCTTCTCGTCCACAGTACCTCAATGCTTAAAATCCAAGTTATTCGACCAATGTGCCCCCCTAGTAAAAAAAAATACTTAGACCTCCTTAATCTGGTCCTATCGAAAAATCCGTTCTTAGCGGATGTCTATTAAGTGTAATTAACAATCCTCTTGCCAAATTTCATTTTGATTGTCCGCGTCGGTCCACGGTCCACGTCTCGCGGTTTTCGGTATTTCGTAATAGACCACCATTCGCTTTTATATAAACAGTTTAAAATTATGTCAAATATACTTAAAATATTTTCATTTCATGTCTATACTCTATACTAATATATAAATCTGAGGAGTTTGCTTGTTTGCTTGAAGGCGCTAATCTCAGGAAATACCGTTCAGATTTGAAAAATTCTTTCAGTCTTGAATAGATAGATAGATAAATAAATAGATTTCATATTAATTAATAAACATTCATTTCGTTTACTTACGTTTTTTTATTCATCTATGTATTCTGTAGTCACTGTTTGAAGGTGTCCGGATTACATGAATTCTGAAATTATATGTGTTATATTATACTTGACTTCTAAAAAGTATTTATAATTCTAAATAATTCGACTTATGTGAAAGTTAATCTATACTAATATATAAAGCTGAAGAGTTTGTTTCTTTGCTTACTGGAACACGCTGATCTCAGAAACTACTGGTCCGTTTTGAAAAGTTCTTTCAGTGTTAGATAGCCCATTTATCGAGGAAGGCTATAGGCTATGATCACGATAAGATTGAATCTAATTTTTTTACCTCAAATTTACGCGGACGAAATCGCGGGCGTAGCTAGTTACTAATGAAAACTAAACTATTAAGCATACTCAAACTATTTCTGAAAAATAAGAGAGACGAATGAGACGAATTTCTTAGCATTCCATGGATTCACCATGCGGGTGCCGGGTCCATCGCGTTGCAGAGAAAAAGGTACTGGTACCGGGACGCGCCGGCCCAATTCGGCTACAAGCATGGTGCTACCTCTAATTAATCTTTAAATCATCATCCTTCCTAGCCGTATTAAGCCATAGAAACTTACTTGGACAGGCATATTTACGTAGGGGTTTTGTTGTTCTACCCTTTGGTGGCTAGCATACCTGATCTTACGGGAAAAAGTTTAAGCGTACTTGGGGCACGTTATAATGCCATCGACGTAGTAATAAATGTAGGCCACTGGTGGTCGGACCTTCAACTCGTCTCTTTTTCGGTTAAGCTCCATGAGCTGCGCATTCAGAGCCCTGCGCTGCTTTAAATAATATAAAACGAAGTCACTTCCTGATCTTCTACTTGCTTAAATCTTTCAAACTACGCAACCGATTTTAATGCGGTTTTTATCGAAAAACAGAGTGAGTCAAGAGGAAGGTTTTTTAATATGCATGTTTACATTACAACCGTGCGCAGCTAAGACTATTCGCTGGTATCTTAAATTCACAACTCAGAAAAGTTCAAAACCTACCTTTATTTCGAATGCTCCGACACGTGAAGTGCACAACGTAAATTTAGGTTATGTTTTGTTTGGAGTTTTGTATATTTTCAAACGTTTACGTCTCACTTTTAAATTGCACTCGGCTGAAGTGGGCTTCTGAGGCTTGAATAAATTTTAACATTTTAGGCTGTTGTTGAATATTTTTCACGTTATCTGGGATTTTATTCCTATCTTTAAATTAATAATTTACATCAGATAGGGCAGTGGATGTAGTTATGAGATGGACGGCGTGCTTTGTGTTCTGGTACGCCGCCCCATGAAGTTGGGGTGAAGCCTTAGGAGGTGAGTCCGTACAGTACATCACTGGCAGAGATGCGGTAGTTTGCATGTCTCCGCCGTGTAGTGGCAAGGAGGAGCTACCGTGGGGTTTTAGCCGGTTGGAGTGCGACATAACCCACCGTCGGCCCTTGCGGTGGATGGGTACCCGTGCCGGGTTTCACCACGTAAAAAAAAAACGTAGGCAGACAGATGTTTATATTACTGGTGTTAAAATATTCCTCTAGGTCGTAAAAGCATTTTTCAATTACATATTTTTTATTTCCCTAGTAAACATATTTAAATCATTATATTGGATAAATATTTAGGCAGTTTATTATATTTTTTTATTAATTTTATATACGGGCTTTCACTATGTAGTTTTAATTTGGATATCGGTATGTTTATTAATTTTTCTATGGGGGAACCGTGGTGGCATCTTTTCTATTTTTTTGTATATGTTTCCTATATTTTTTAACTTTTATTAAGATTTCAATGAAAGTAGGATAATATTAGAATATATAAGAAATTGGGAGAAAAGAAAAGTCCTTAGTAAAGGGAATAGGATTTAAAATAGTAGTTTGCTTTAGCTATTCCTCCCGTCTATCAAAGGATGTAAATAAAACCGGGTATCGAGGAACTTTGGGGAAAATTTACTGCCATTGGTGATGTGTCACGGGATGAAGTGATAAATCATGGTCGTACAAAAAACCCTCTCAATCAATCAGCCGGTCTCATTTTTATGACAACGAGCCGTGATACAATATATTTTACTTTTGACACGTGATTTCTGCGCCTAAATACGAATCCGTAGTTTTGTGTGGCGTGCAGTTTTCAGTGAGATCTGGTCTGGAATGACGTTTTTCTGTTATACTATAGATCTTCTATGGTAGGTTAAAATGATAAGGTGTAACGACAATGACGCATCTGCAGGCCTTCTGGTTGTGCAATGTCTATGGGCGTCGGTAATCGCTCTGGTAAAAATTTGTTTTTAAATAAAACAAAATTAACAATAAACAAAACTCATACCAAAAGATATATTGCACGCAATAAGCGGAATTGGGCTGTACTCTTTTACTTTTAAGATCTGTTGTAAAAACCCAAATGTCTTTATTGCGAACATTTGATGATTTGATTTGAAATGGGACCACAAGGGAAGTACCAGCTTTCAAATAAAAAAAAGAATCATCAAAACCGGTTCACCTATTCGAAAGCGGTAGCTGAGGTAACAACCAGAAAAAATACAGTCGAATTGTGAACCTTCTCCTTTTTTGAAATCGGTCGAAAAAGGAAAAGCAGCGAATTAAAAAAAAACTAGAGAGTTGAAACTGAAAATCTGCATTAAGAAATTCCTCAACTTAAGGCACAGTGGATTCGAATGCAAGGTACTGATGGATTTGCCATTATTTATTTATAGATAGCAGACACAGTCACGGGTTAGTATGGCTTACTGGTTCAGGAAAAATTTAAAAGACAACATAAAAAGGGCATTCATCAAAGTCAAAACTATCCAATCTCTCAAGTTGGACCAAAATACACATAAATGCCAAGTGTCATGATTATCTGTTGATTTGGTAAGGAGTTAATTGTGAACATAACGACATTGGATTTTTATAGATTAAATTGCTGATGGCCTTACATTACATTCATATTTTAGACAGAGATTTATATCCACGAGCAGACCATAAAAAGTTAAGTTGAAACAGTATCGCCTATGGTTGTGAGTTTAATATCTTATGGATATTAAGTTCATAAAAACAATTATAGATGGCTTTTAAAGGCATTGGACTGTCTAGCTCAAGGCAGAACTTGTAAGCCGAATTTATCGATTATTTTGTCGATACTATATAAATAAATGTCAGGTCAGCAACCTGCCTTCCAAATCGAGTCGACTAATTCACCTACTGAGATATCATTGTTATTTTTTTATTATTTATCACTGATGGGGATGTGGTGCACTTAGACCCAGCTGGATCTTTTGTATTCACCCCTTCCCTTGACCCTGCAGCTGCAAAACTTCAAAAATCCAGACGAGTACTACAAGGATCACCTGTAACCTGAAGGATCCGTAGTCTTCCAAACTTGGCCCCGTCGAAGAGATTCATTGTTCTTCTGACCAGCCCATCGTACTCGCACAACAAATGCCAAATTATTCCCGTCTCTTAATAGCAGGCCCTGAAAATTGCAATGTTGCTTAATGCCATTCGAAACGGAGTCGCCCTCGTTACGTAGTGTCCCGTAAAGCCCACCACCACGTATCTTAACTGTTTCTTATATATCGTTGTTATTATAGTTAACAATACATCGAATAACAGTATTTACATTGCCTTTCTCCTAAGATTGCTGAATTTTCCGGAATCAGTTTCACTTCTAATGGATCACGTACATGTGATTGACGTATGGACTGACAGAACCCACTTACTTTATTTACTCACTGTGTATTACTACTCTCTATCAAACAAGACTTAGAAAAGCTTTAGTTCTTGCTTTACGGCTATTTAATTCAGAAATATTTGAATTGGTGTTTTATGAATATCCTGCACTATAATTAGGTGCTTACGCACGCGTAAGCACCTAATTTAAACGTAACTTTTAATATAATTATTTGCATTTGTACAAAATACAAGAAAGAAAGGTGTCGTGGGACACCCGGGTGGAAATAAATTTCTTCACTAACTTTGTGACTTATAAGACAGGAAAATGAAACGGCCCCAAAAAAATGTTTGCCTTTGGTCTCTCTATCTTTTACTAAAAAGAGACTTTACCAGAAAGAACGATTCGTTTACGAATGTTAAGGACATTATGGCTTTATTTTTTTTATTTTTTTTACTGCAAAAAGGTCTTACTTACTTACTCGGGTGCAGGTAGTTGTTCTTGCGTACCTTTATGGAATTTTCAGGGGATTTCAGTCAGTCATCGTTGTGAGCTCGACACGAAAGCATCTCCAACCGATATTATTATTAGTCTTGAATATTAGTTTTACCGGGCTTACGAGGTTTCTTACGGCCTTCCCTTTCAAGTATCTGCAACATTATCGAATCATATGACTGAATAAATTCCTCTATTTTCAATCTAGTACTGATTCTCCCAATCCTAAAAGTACAGATTGTAACAATACTAGAGTATCATTCAACGATCATTAACTGTAATTGAAGTTCTCAGTTACAGTTTAAACGAATTCTATGAAGATAACGAGAAATGGATAAAAACGCCTGTAGCAAAATTTCGCTAAGCTCTCGCTGCTGTAATCAAAGCTAGATTTTACCCACCTTTTACTTTCGCGTTTTTTCGAGCTCTGACTTTCTTTTCCTCAATAAGATTACTTAGAAGGTTGTTATCCGCGAGGAAGCTTTCAATCGAAGATAATGATGTGCTTTCAAGGCGTACAAGGAAATACTTTAGTCTGATTTAGTTTTTAGTTCAGCTACTTATCAACGAAGATTTTTTACTGTTATTTTTATTTATCATTAAATTTATTTATGTCAGTGTAATATAAGTATTCTCTAATAAACTTTTTTTTATTTAGCTTAATAAGTTTTTTATCACTGCGAAATGCTTTTACATACTGCCCCGTTTGCAGATCATCCTTTAATGTAAATACATTTGCGAGCGGGAGTGTGGGACTCGCTAGATCTTCTAGAATACTCGCTAGTGCCCCTCGTTCGCATTTAGATTGGTGTAAATACTTACCGGGTATGGATGCTTTGGTAAGTGTCTGCATCAGATTGCCAGACGGGAAGAAACGTCGGCCTGCCATGAGTGTGGGGTGCCCGTGGACACGGCGCATCACACTCTAACAGAATATCCGGCGTGTATCACCAAACGACACTTTTTAGTGTCTATAGTTGGCCGAGATCTCTCACTGACGACTCCTATTACCACAATGATCTCCAATGAGGCAAGGCGGCAAGCAGTTGTCTTTTAAAGTGAGAGTGTTATGTCATTGAAAAAGGCACAAGGAAGAGAGAGAGAGAGAATTGAGGGCACCTGATTCACCCTTTATTGGACGGTCAGCAATAATTTATTTAGACAAATATTATGTGTAGAGATATGTCAAGACTAACGGGCTATAAAAGCGTATTTTTAACGAAAAAACCTTGTTTGTTTAGCCGGCCTAGGACGAACATTCTCGATAGTTTTACTTACTTTTACGTTCGAAACGAAATGTCAAATGAAGCTCCCTGCTGCCATTTTAGGATTGCCTACAAGCTAGTTCTGATCTCATTCGCGCTAAAAAATTTTAGCAATTTTGTTAAGCGATAGCGTTAATGTTTCATTTGATGTTCGATTTCGAACGTAAAAGTAAGTAAAACTATCGAGAATGTTCGCGCTAGGCTCTCTGTTTCTAATGTTTAATGTAGTTTCATTTTATTAATAGCGGAAAATAATGATTTGAGAAAAAAAAATCAAAATAAATTATGGACAAAATTCGACGTAGGCAAAAACGCAGGTAAAAGCTAGTTTGTTATAAAAGTATACAAAAGGAGACGGGCTCCTTTGTTCCTATCTGGGGTAATAAATCTAATGTAATACCTCCATAAATTACTTGTTGGGGACAAATCACGTGAAACAAGCTTTCGGGGATATCCAACGGAATATATCAAAGCAATAATAATACGTTCCGCCGTCCGTCCAGTCTTCGTTGAGGTTTTTCAATTTAATCACAAATATTTTGGTAATTTACGCCCAATTTTGCTACATTTTGAAATGCCTTAGCGGAGGAGATCGTAGCTTAATCAACGGTCGGCATTTGAGTCGATCACTAGGTTAAGCAGTTCTCCCCGCAGCCGGGTAATAGATGGGTGACCAATTCAAATAATGGTAATCAAATATCCGGCCTCTGTCGTGTTTCAGAAGGCACGTACAACAGTTGGTCCCGATTAATGTCACTGAGTGATATTAGTGAGGGTTCCGGGGATGACGTCAGACCGCAGTGGGTCATCCCAACTCGCCCCATAGCCACATCCTCTGCAATTGAAGCGAACTCTGGTACTAAACCGGGATAACGCTAGGTAGAGGAAAAAGAGGTTAGAAGCCTTGATAGCTCATAGGTAGAACGGACTGAAATCCGTAAGGACATGGGTTAATTAGTGTGGCTGAGGACTTTATGTAGCTGCACAAAGTTTTGTAGAACTTTGTAGTCTTCAATGTACAAACACTTTGAGCTATGTCTGGCTGCGGCATAAGAATTCAACTTGTTGATTCAAGATTTTTTTTCAGAATCGATGTCTAACTTTTTCAACCTGTCTAAATTATCCCTTTTCTTTTTCAAAATGTCATTATCCATCTTTTTCCGATGTCCCAAGCGCTGTCAAGCATGATCGCCGGCCGCTGCCAGCGCCTCCCGGTTCTCGTACGCCCAGAACCCGTGCAGCTCCAACAAAATGGACACAGCCGTGTGTCCGTGACCGCTTCGGATGAGGTCCTGGAGAGTGATACGGGCAGGATGCTCGGGACGGATCATGTCGAATATTTCGTCCTTGACGTCGTCAAAATTCACGGGTTCGGCTCCGTGGATGACCATTTGCTCTTGTATTGCCTGTGGGTTAAAATGTGAAGAATAAATAAAGGTACCGATACACTTTAGGTACCTAAGAGCATACTCATTCGTCAAAAGCCGGCAACGCATCTGCGATCTTCTGGTAGTGCAGTAGTCCATAGGCACCCGAAGTCACTTACAATATTATAAACGTGAAAGTAACAGTGTCTGTTACGTTTTCACGTCTAAACCGCTGAACCAATTTCGATGAATATCGGTACAGAGATAGATAGGACCTTGGGGAAGAACCTAGGCTACTATTATCTCGAATAAAATTTGAAAGAGATGAAATAGGGATTGAAAATTTGAAAGTCGAAAAAAAAAACGCGAGCAAAGTCTCGGATTAAAACTAGTATGAGAAATTAGATAAGAAATAATAAATAATTGTTATATAATATGTTTGACTCTCTTTTAGAGTAGCTTGTTAGTTTCATTGGCTAGAGAAGTGTCACTTCTGTAATAAAAGGTCATCACGCTTAAATTTAATTTATTTTTTTTAGTTAATTTTACGCGGTAAAAAGTCGCGGGCACAGCTAGTCGATTACTCCAACAAGCTATAAAGTATTTAATGCATTTGGGGACCGAACCACGCCCGACTGTTTTATCTTTGCATTTTTTTCCCCAATTATTTTATTCTATACAATTAAATTTGTCGTTTGTTTCAGTTGAGGTGGATTTTTAGTTAGTTAGTTCGTTTCAGGATTCTTTGTAATTATCTGTTTCCCACAAAATAATTGCGAGAGTCCATCTCGATAGCGGAAGTACTTAAAAGCAATTTTGCGTTCTTCAACATTATCACTTGGGTATTTAAAAAAACATTACGTGTTTATTATCTCTTCAGCGTTAAGCATACATGTGTCATAGAGTTATACTTTAAATTGTTTTTCAGTTTGCCTTTATTATTTGTTCTTCTTTTATTTATTTTATTTATTAAACAAAAATCTACAACTTATTTTTTATAAAAAAAAGAAACTTATACTAATTAAGACTATCTTAAGCCAAAAACAGATTTTCTTTATCTATTTTTTTTGTAATTATTGTATCTATATATTGAAGAGTTTGTTCGTTTGTGTGCTTGAACGCGCTAATCTCAGGAATTGCTGGTCCGATTTGAAAAATTCTTACAGTATAAGATAGCCCATTTATCGAGGAAGACTATAGGCTATATCATCACGCTAAAATATTTCACTTAATTTTACGCGGGCTAAGTCGCGGATAATAACTAGTCTGATATATACCTAAATTGATATGACATTCATATAGACAAAATACATGAAATCAATATACATATACCAAAAAAATATTTTATACTTAAATATATCCCAATAAATATTTGTTCTGGATAGTTGATAGAGATTTAGATATTACATAAATCAAATGGGATTATTAAAATATGTCAGATTCGTTAATATATAAATCAATTAAATTAAGACATATATCACGTGACACTGAACGGTAATCTGAGCGCATAACGTCACTCCTTGTCAAATAAATTGTCTTTGCTAAGGTACGCACCAATCAGAGTCAAGTATAGCTGTTTCTATTAAGCGGAAATTTGGCGAAGCGAAATCTTTGATCGGGCAATATATATAATTCATAGTATTCGTATTGTGCGTTCAGTCTAAAAATGCACGTCCCCTGCATGCAAAACAGTGTGTAAACACAATACACGCAAGCTTGTCCATATCATTGGCTTTTAAGTCATCGCTGCACACATGCAGGCAGGCGTTGCAATTGATATTTACTTTCACACTTTAAAATAAATAAATTTAGTGGGGCATGCATTTTTAGACTGTAAGCACTCTATAGAATTATAGATGTATACCCGATAGAGTGACTTTGGTAGTGACCAATGTGCCGCCACAGATCAGTAAATACGATGTTACGTTCCTTCTATATACGGCGACGTGCCATGGAACGTCACCCCACTTGGTGTCAGTGCCCCCAGCGACCAGAGGCGTGCCTTGGGCCGTCAGGGTTCCGCATTCTGCAACAAAAATCGTCAATTTCATACTAGCGAACCCGACAGATGTCTTGCCTGCCATTAACTAGGGAACCATAACTTTATAACTTTTGCATAAAACATGACACTGCTCGCAAGTTTTATCTACCGGATACGCATCCCATGGGTTCAGTACATGATTCTAGACTCCAGGGTGAAATTTCATCTGCTTTTTCTTGACATGTACAATTTTTATTACCATTTCTCTAACTGTATACTGTATAATATCATTATTACTATCTATGTATACGCTTTGATACAATCCTATAGTAAAATGTATGCATGTGTGTGTAAATCGTTTTGCATTAGTGTGTTAGGTTTTATTTTCATAATTTAATCTATTAATAACGTATATTTTATAAAGAAAGAAAGACAGAAAGAAAGAAAGAAACACCATTTATTCCGACTTTGTGAAAAGTAAACAATAAGACACTTACATAATATAATAATAATAACAACTTAAAGACCAAAATAAATAAAAAACAATCTTAAAACTAAACATACAGTAAAGTATACAGGAGAGTGTCCCAATGTTTACTTCGATAGGAACATCAGTTTACTTGCAATCATTGTTAGCTTGTACATAAAAAAAAAGAAAAGCTATTTTTCTCATTGTAAATAATACTAGGCTACGTAGTGTTGCCAAAATGGCGGAATCGAGATAGGTATCGATTAAAAAAACTGTGATGTAGTTGTAACAAACTTATTTTCAATTAAAATAATATCTAGATCTATCATGATTTTTTATTCTTTATAGAGATATTAGCATTAAGACGTGATAAATTAGAGCTCAGAAAGTGCGCAAACTCCTGACGATATGGTTCCCGGTGGTCCATCCCCTCCACATAAGCAGGCAACACGTCTGCGTGCCCTCTGGTGGTATAGATGTTCAGATACCCCTATTGGCGTCGGTAGTCACTAAGATGAACCACGTACACGTTTGCCCCTTGTTCTAAAAAAACAACAAACCGATGACTCATTTTCGGAGCGAAACTTGCGTAAAAATCGGTGAACGAATTAGGGAGCGATTTTGTATGTGTGGGGGAGAGATCTATGCAAAATATTAATTTTTGTCCTGCCTCTAACGGATTTTCGTTAAACAATGCCTGATGCTATTAAGTTACTCTTATTTCAGAACCAGTAATGACATTGTCTAGATTCGGTAGGCCAGTTATTCAAATGGGAGTGTATCGCTATAACAGACGAAACGGTAAGGGTCCTAGATTCCAATGGCTGTGCTGCAAATGGTCGACCAGCGGCTGCAGAGCGTCGGTGACCACTATCGATGACGTCATCGTCAAAACCACCAATGAGCACAATCATTAGTCGAATTATATCATTTCAAAATTCCTAATAAGTGTATGGTATTTTCCTTCGCCGAACTTGTGATCAATAGGGTTGTGACCACTAGAATAAATCCTTCACTTCAGTACCCTTACGAGCCCACTTCTAGGACAAACTTTTTTTAAAGTATGTATTTCTTTTTGGAAAAAAAGTCGTAACTATGTGAGTAAATTACGTACCAGAAATCATCGATGTTCTGTGACCCTAAGAGCATATTGATCTCCGACAAGAGAAGCCACCACTCACATTTCTGCTTATTTCAATTACAAAGAGTAGTTAATTTTAGTAAGTGGGACTCATTCTACTACATTAGTTTTCAAATATCAGTAATACAACTCTCTAGTCAGTAATATAACGTAAAAAATAATGGGGCCCACAAAATTCATGAAAGTCGTCATGGCGACGTGACCATAACTTACGTTGTTTGTTTATACATAATTTTTACTATGACTGCTTGATATTTTTTAATTCATTGAACTAATAAGTTACCAACTTGTCCCCTGAACCTAAGCAGGAAACAAGTAAGAGTTACTAGATTCCTAACGTGTCACTGCAGGCGGAAGAAACATCTTCATACCATCAACCTATGTCAATCACCAGTGTGCAGGTTTTGTCACGAGGACTTGGGAACGCCCAAGCACATCCTCTGTGATTGTCCAACCCTCAAACATAACAACGTACTGGGGAAACATACTGTAACCCCAGGATATATTAGGACACTCACGCCTCAAACCATTACAAGTTACAGTTTGCTGATCTTGAGGATAAGTTATAAGCTGAGCGAGTTAAAATAGATCTTAGTGGTTGCAGTATCGATACGGCTTTTGGTCCAACCTCGGCGGAACAACCCCCCATAAATAATAGTAGTTGGGAGACAATCATATTTTTTTTTCTTTCCAGCTCAGACTCTAAACAATATGCAGGCACAACTAACAGCTTTCCCCAATACCTGGGGCACTCGTATGAATGTTGGAACTGCTTTGAACGTCTGTAATAACTTAGGAGGTGTCCATCGTTGTCCAATCCCTGCCCGCGGGCAGGTCCAGTATAGAGCCTGGATGACGGTAGACAGCAACATTGTCCGGGTGTGTATACTTCAGTACTGTGGACCTTGCACAAACGTACTGCCGGGTTAGTCATAAACTGACCTAACTCAAAAAAGTTCATTTTTGGGAAATCGCAAAAAACGTCGTCGGCCTTTTGCCTGTAAAATAATATGAAAGAATTTTGGATACATTTTTACTAGATGTTTTAATACTTTTTCTTTATTTACTTTCTCTCTATATATCGATTTTTTTTAATAGGCTATAGGGCCCTGATCACCCATTTCCGTAGTCTTAACTACGGAAATGGGAAAATGGATGGAAAATCACGTCTTAACGTGATTTTCCAAAAGCAAAAAATAAACCGTAACTTCGACGAAAGATGATAAATTAATTATTTTTACAAACTATTTATTGTTTATTAGTGTCTGGGTATTTATTGGATGACCATTTTTGTTTTGTTAGATTTTTTTAAATTTTTATTGGAAAGTAAACGAAGATATCGATTCATAACGCTGTGTATGTATATATTTTTTGAATTTTGTTACATTCTAATAAACAGTTCGGCCGATTTCGATAAAATTTATATAGAACCACTTCTGAAGTAAGGTCTACCAAATAAAAAAAGAATCGTCAAAGTGTGTTCAGAAATGGCGGAGAAATCGCGTAAAATACATACAAAAAATAAATAAACCTATAGTCGAATTGAGAACCTTCTTTCTCCTTTTTGATGTCGGTTGGAAACACTTTATAACATTGCTTTTTGATTATCATTTCCATTAAATCTTATCATTAAAGTCAATTACATGCATAGTTTTTCATTATCTTGTTTAAATTGTTTTGCTATAGTGTATGTATGTTTTATTTTTCTTTTAATTTAATACTGAAAACTGTCCTTCGCGCTTCAACTTTGTTATGAGGGGACGCGATGGCTGTAACGACCGCGTATTTATTTACGATAAATTATTTTTTTAGCCTATTGAATATTAATAAAAAAAATTGAAAAAAGTACGGCGTGTTATTTATGTTTTAAGTTTTTTTTTTATGTTGGAGAAAAATTTTAAAACAAATTTTTCAATGACTGGGACGAATGAAATTTATACAACATCCGCGCTGTCATTAAATTAAAGGAAAAATGTTTAAATGTGTTGTTGTCGCGTTTCGTTCGGTTTGTGAGTCTTCCCGGTGGCCTAAACTCGTCATTAAGGGCCGGCAACGCATCCGCTAGCCTTCTGATCGTGCAGATGTCCATGGACGTCGGTAGGTACTTAGGTGCCTGCTGGCTGCTCGTTTGCCCCTTGTAACATAAAAAAAATAGATAATATAATTAAGGATCCATTTAAAAACCTTCAATTTTGGATCTTGATTTTCCAAGCCGCGTACTAAATGACAGATCGCTCCCGCATCGACAACGGCTTCTGGCTTATGTTGAGCTAAGTCGACCAAAGCCCCTGCAGCAATCTAGAATATTACTTGAAGTCTTAAATCTACATATGACCATAAAACATTTATCGACAACTCGTATGTACTTGAAAGATTTAATATTCAAAATTAATATCTAAGCATTGTTATTTTGTGAATTTTTTGTATGGATTTTGTTTACTTTGGACTCGGACAAGAATTCAGAAAGCACTGAAGTACCTGTTTCAAGCTTATTTCCGGTTCTTGAAATGCCAGCACTAATAAAGGTAATGTTCCTGCATCTCCAACCAAACCCGCCAAATGCTCATTGTGTTTTCCGATGTAACCTAAGGCCCAAGCTGCATTTTCTTTTACCTATAATTATAAAATTTGATCCCAGGAATTGCTACCAAGGTTTAAAATTTATCTTCATATTTGAACACTAGTTGTTACCGGCGACTTCGTCCGCGTAAAATGAGGTGAAATTGTCTAAGTTTTGTTCATATTATTATAGCTACGTAATTCTTGTGGCATAAATAAGTTAGCCTATGATATTTCTTATAAAACCATCTATGCCTCTCCGTAAGTGCTATCATTATTCGTTCTGCCGTTTCGAAGAAAACAGGTAACATAAAATAGACAAGCAAAAATGTTGAAGCATAATGGGCTTAAAACAACTGGAGTGTTGTAATTATGTTAAATTTTGCCATCCGCTACATGTAACAAATTGCTAGCAAGGTAAAATTCCATACTAATCTATTACGAAGGATATATCAAATTTACTATTCGTAGTTGTGACGTTTCTATTATTGTTATAAAGCACTGACTGGTACCTTCCTTTACAACGCAGTGGAGCCGCACGTTGAATCCATGGAATGCTAAGAAAATCATCAAGTAACACAATTTCTTGAGAAAAGTCTATTTTTTTTAATTCATTTTATCACCAAAATAAACCCTCTTAAGAAAAGATATGAGGTTCACATTATTTTCAGGAATATGTAATTTATAATCGTTTATTCATTTTCCAATGCGAGTTCAAAACTAAAAGAATTCTAAAACATCTGTCCGTGTCTGAACATTGGAAAATCGGTAAGCTAGTAATTTAATATTAACGAGGCTATTAGTAAAAATCTTTTAAAAGTTTGATCAGGTTAAGTTTGAACAGATTTTTCATTAAAAACTTTGCGTTTGAAACTTCTTTGATGAGACGAGATTTGCTAATGACCCTTACCTTGTAATATCTATTTAAGTATAACCGCCTTTAACATTGAGAGCCCCCATACTTCAAGGGTTAAAGAGGTCGGAAGATATATGATGATGTAAAGTCAGGAACGTTGGATACTTGATTTTAAAAAAAAAATGGAACGTATTGGATTTGAACTGACATAGTGCACACGAATCGCACAGTGGAATCAGTTGCCAGCTACTGTATTTCCGAACCGATAATACTTAAAGATCTCTATGATAATCATATACTCAATTATATTTAAAAGCTGGCGACGGATATGCGAGATATCCGATCTTGCAGTTATCCATAGAAATCAAGTGAACCTCCTGCCCGTTTTTTTTTTTTTATGTTACAAAGGGGCAGACGAGCAGGCAGCAGGCACCGAAGTGTCTACCGGCGCCCATGGACATCTGCACGACCAGACGCCCAGCAGACGCGCTGCCGGCCCTTAATGACGAGTTTAGGCCACCGGGAAGTCTCACAAACCGAACGAAATGCGACAACAACACCATGCGACCCTAGGGTGACGCTAATGCGGCGCTAGGTGCGACGCTAGGGGCGAAGCTAGTTGAGACGCTAATGCATCGCTAGGTGAGACACTAATGCGTCGCTGGCTGAGATGTTAATGTGCCGGTAGTGCGCCGCTAGGGGGCGAAGCTAGATGAGCCCCTAATGCGACGAAGTGCGGACGCTAAATGTCGCTAAGTGCGAACGAAGTCGTGGGCACAGCTAGTTACTTATAACTTAAAACGGAGGTTGAAAGCCCTATTATTTGCATCCCCTCCAGAAGTCCTTGTAGAGTCTAGACTGCAGACTGAAACAATATATGCGTGCAATATGAAGCGCTTGTCTTATTATCTTAAAATATGGTCTTCTGTTATTTGGCTTCACTGCTAAAATAATATTTGACTATATTCCCTTCAGAAACTATAAACAAGTGTGATTTTGAATACTTTATGTGAATTTCGAGTCATGATGGTTTATTGCCTGAACCGGTTTTAGTGTAGTGATATAGTGCAAGTTCGATGACATGTCGTTACGTCTGGCTTAATGGCTTTATTTGTTTTTTTCATGAATAATTATAAATTGCTAGCTTTCGCACATGGATTTGTGCATTGTTTTATCCTTTAAAGAAATACCCAAGGACACCGTATGCCCCTTACTATGATACTGTCAGGATTATAAAAATGGGCATTGGGTGTCCTTTCGGCACTGGGTCAATGGGCAAGATGGATGCAAATTTCGTAACGTTTTTGCAACAAACAACATTTTTCTTCCTAATATTAGTTTATAAGAAGTATATAATTAAGGAATTACCTTCTTTTAATTCTGTAAAAAATTGATGCTTTTTTAAATAGTTTATTTGTAGTTTCTATTATTCTTTATTTTATTCTTCATTTTTAGCACTTAAATTTCAATGTTATTCATTATTTGTTAGCTTATTAATTGCTTGATGTGGTCTTCTGTAATTGAAGGAGCACACAGGCTTTTTTTGTGCGATTGTGATTTTGTATGTAATGTGTGTATCCTTTGTTGGAGGTCCTTAATAATAAATAATAAAAAATGGTTTGAGTAGATCGATGGCCCAAACCCTCTCCTTAAAGGCTGGCAATGCATCGGCGAGCCTAGTTACTTAGATAAATCGCCTGCCCATTTGTATATTGGTATAGCAAATAAAAATAAAAAAGGAGACACCTAAAAACAAACTCACATTATTTGTAATGTTAGTCAGAATTTAGGTCTAGACTTAGACTGTTTTCTTTTACCTGTAGAGAAAAAAAACCTCTGGATAATAATAATTATACAACTTTCGGGTACAGCCAAACTTTTGTTCACACGCGAACTGAATATTAAAAGAGGACGAAATTAACGAAGCATTGAATTTGCTACAGTAATGAGATTGGAACCCTTTTTTGCTAAACTCTTTAATAATGTATTATAATTAACAGCTGTTAATAAGTTTTTATAACTAATTAGGTCGATTTTTAAACGATTTTATTATCTTAAAAGATATAAAATTATGTAGATTTATCCCAAATAATCAATTTTCTTTTTAGATAATGTTTCAAATGTCGCGAATAGTTTCAAATAATCATTTATGTAAAGGTTAATAATAAAACCTAAGTTAATAAAGTTATCTTTACTGATATTTAGGTTTCCCTCTATAATTTTGCTCATTCACATATACAGTCATCATCTGCTTGGCAGACAGGCAAATAATTAAAATTAATGTTCCATTATATTCATGGACGAACAATGTATGTACCTTTTGCGTCCAATGGTCATAAATTTATATTTCGAAATGAAATGGAATTTCGTAATAGTATTCTAAATATTCTTGTTGAGGTAGCTGTAGCTAAACCAATAGCCGGAATTTGAGTCGACCGCTAGGTTGAGCAGTTTTTACCACGGCTGCATGATAGATGGGTGACCCAACTAATACTGGTTTTCATGTATCTGACCTCCTCTGTGTTTCGGAGGGCACGTAAACAGTGGATCCCGATTCATGTCACTGAGTCATATTAATCGTGGGATGGTGGGGGTTCCGGGGATGGCTGTGACGACAGTCCGTCTTTTTAACTTGCCCCACAGCCACATCTTCTACAATTTAAGCGGACCTTGGTATCAGACTGGGATAACGCTGGGTAGAAGAAGATTCCAAGGGACCAACTATTTGACGTGCCTTCCGACCCACGAAGAAATTCGGATATTTGAAAACTAACGTTACAATGGGTCATCCATCTATCAACCGGTAAGAACTTCTTAACCTCGCGATTGACGCAAATGCGAGTCACTGATTAAGTTACGACTTCTTTTATCTCTCCTCTCGTCGTTACCACTCTTAAGAAAATTCTTTTAAACAAGCGTAGCTCAAAAAAGGTAGTTATAATAAGCAATTCTTCTTACTGTAATTCCTAGCGTTATCCCGGTTAAATACTAGGATCGTAGATTGTAGAGGATTTGGCTGTGGAGCGAGTTAAGGTAACCGATTGCCATCTGACGTCATATCCTCAGAACCCCCCATTATTTCTACAACCTTACGACTATTATTACAAAGTGACATTAATCGGGTTCCACTGTTTTACGTGCCTTCCGAAACACGGAGAATATCAAATATAAACCTGTGCTAGAATGGGTCACCCATCTACCACTCGGTCGCAGAAAGAGCAACTTAACCTAGCGATCGACTGAAATGCCGACCACTGATTAGGCCACGACCGCCTCTAGTTAAAATAAGCAATTGTTGATGTATATCTACTAGTGTACTGAGTATTGTCATTTATCTCATGAAAGGCTTAAAAAGGCTGAACTGCTGCTGAATACCAACAAGGAAAAGGTTCAAATAACGTGACGGGTATCAATTGGATCAATTACTCAACAAATATATTGACGGTTTCCTTCGGTTACAGAATGCTGACGCTGGAAAATCCCTTGACTGATCCGCTATTATTTTGTCTTGTGCTCGCACATTCATATGATTGCCTACCCAACATGTTTAGGATTATTTCTTCTACATTTCTGCACGAACAGAAGAAATCCGATACGAACTGCTATGCGTGTCTTATTTGTTACTGAATGTGGACCACGACTTTCCGCAATTAAAAATAAGCCGGGTAACGCGCTTACTAAGGGTTCCGTATCATCAAGAGGATACCAGGTTGTTTTAAGATCTGTACTTTCATAAAAATTGTTTTAATTAAACACAGTCACTGCAATTTTCTGTCTTACGCACTTACGGCTTTCGGAATTTTTCTTTTTTTTTATGTCACATGGGGGCAAACGAACAGGCAACAGGCAGGCTAAGACCTACTGACGCCCACGGACATCTTCGCGAAGAGAATGCTCCATGTCGTAGTATGCGATCCTGAGCCTCGGTCGACACCCATCTGGGCTATGGTTGTACCAAATCCCTAATTGTCTGACACTGAATATTTAGTCAATTCACAGTCTCATAATAAAAAAAACCTTAGTAATCAACAAACAAAATTGTATTATATCAGTCAACAACAATAAATCACCATTACGAGTACGTACATCAAGCAATTTACTATTGTGCTAAAAGATAATTAAATAAGTTACATCCGTCTCTTGGTCGCTTCCTCACGATACGGGAAACTTTGCAAATATTATTCCATCAATTTCCCGTACCGTACGAACGGCACGGCTTTTTAATTCGATTATAAATACAAGCACGTACGAACTTTATGCTGTCCCAAAAAAATGAAAGTCGAATCCATGATTCTTACGTCTTAGGTAATACTGCCTTTTATTTTCCTCTTCTGATCTTGCTTATGAAACGGTCATACATCATACACAAAATACATTTAAGTTAAAAAGTGTAAAGTCAAATAACATTATCAATCAGGGATTAGAATTATTTTTTGTTAGCTTGTTGTGTCCCGCTGCTGGGCAAAGGCCTCCCCCTTCTTGATCCACCTTTCCTCTTTCCTGACCCAATCTCATCCATAACTTCCACGGTATTCAAAAAAAGATCGAAAATTTTAATAGACACATCTTAATTCATAAACATCTAGTGTTATTATTTCTGTTTCCGGTGAACTCCTTGCCAAACGCATTAATGTGTAATTCGTTCTAACTTGAATGATAGGATGGTTTTGTTTTTCATTTTCTTTTTTCCTAAATCATTCAAACACAGCAATGGTTGGGTCTGCAATTTTTTTTAAATATCTAAGTTGCTTTTTTATTATCCAAGCTAAAACTTTTTGTGTTAAAAATATTCCCGTGTCCTGTCCTTCTTCACTAGCTTGTACTAGGAATGAATGCGAAAATAGCTTTTGAGATCGGGGATTTGATCTGGTCCTTAAGGAGTCAATCTACTATTGAACCATTTCAGACATTGACTCACAAACATAATATACATCGGACATCTTCTTCCTTTTCCTAGCGTTATTCCGGTCTAGTACCAGAATACACTAACTGGGCCTAGTTAAGATGACCGATTGCCGTCTAACCTCATCCTCGGAATCTCCACAATATATACAATCTCACGACTAATATCACTCAGTGACATTAATCGGTATACACTGTTTTAGATGCCTTCCAAAGCACCGAGTAGGTCGGATATTTGAAAATCAGTGCTCACCTATCTATTATCCGGCTGCGGTAAGTAGTGCGGTAGTTTTAACCTAGCGATTGACTTAAATGCCGGCCACTGAGTAAGCTACGACCTTCTCGATAATATACATATATCAGACATACTAATAATCATAACCCTACTAATATAATAAACCCGAAAGTTTGCATGCATTAATTAGAGGTAGCACCATGCTTGTAGCCGAATTGGGCCGGCGCGTCCGGGTACCAGTACCTCTTTCTCACGTGAGATCGGCGTTAAGTGGCGGCAATGCTGTCACGTCTAGTGATGGTGTTGTTGTCGCGTTTCGTTCGGTTTGTGAGACTTAATGCCTGTGTTATAGGTAACAGCCGCCTGTTATACACAAATATTTTTTTTTAGAAATATATAAACACATACATATGGATAGTACACCCAGACTCGAGGTGGGAATCGAACCCACGAACCTCGGAGCAGAAGGCAGGGTCACTGTCCACTGCGCCAACGGGCCAGCCAAATTATATTAGTGAACAGGGTTGCATCTATCATACGGCTTTTTGGGTTTCAGCCCAGAGCCCTGTGGATTACAGGGGGCCCTAGCTAAGTCATGTGCATGAATATTTAGTCAATGAATACATCCAATCTAAAAACATATTGTTTTTATTATATTTGCTTTAGTGCGTCTTGTGTATTCATTTTTACGATTTTTTTTTTACGTTACAAGAGAGCAAACGAGCAGGCAGCAGGCACCGAAGTGCCTACTGACGCCCATGGAAATCTGCACGACCAGAAGGTCAGCAGATGCGCTGCCGGCTTTTAATGACGAGTTTAGGCCACCGGTTATTCACGAAAACAGCTTATTGACGTATTCCCGAAGTGCTATATAATCTTAAAAAATATAAAGATCACAAAGTGTGATGCCTAGAGTTTCTTTTCCTTGATGCTACCTAAAGATAATAAATACAAAACGACGATGTCAACCTCTTAACCATTTATCCATTGTCCCTGAATGTTCATTTAACTAAGAATCTAGAATGGAGGAGCAAAATAAAGAATTTGCCAAAAAGAGCAGAAAAGGGTCGCAATACATAACTTACTTTCTGAAACCTTAGAGTATGACTATAGTCTCATATATAGTCGATCAAGAATGTGTTTTACCATTTTTGATAACAGCTCCTAGTAAAAAAAAAAAATTGCTAAGGATTCTTAGAAATTAACGTTGTAGCGGCAGCTACATAGCAAGATGGCAATGATGTCGAGTGGAAAAAAAGGTTACACCAAAGCAAACTAGATGGCGCTGTACGGATGACGACCGCAGTTACTCACGCAAGCGAAGTTTCTATCGGTTTTTTCCCGATCCGGTTCAGTCGCACCAGTATTTCAATACGCGCGTTCACACGTGCATTCGGTTTTTGTCGTAGCTCGTGTCTTAAAACCTATCCGATAGCGACCTAGACACGACGCCGTGTGAACGCAGCGTTAAACACTGGAGGAACTATTAACGCACGCCAACACATCAATGCCATTCTACAAGAAAGTAATAATAATATTTTGTCCATATCTTTCATTTAGTTGTTCTATATTATAAAGACATTATACCGATTTAATTAATGTAAACTACTTGCTTCTTTTTACTTGCGTTGGATTTTAATAAAGTAAAGCCCGAACCCATTCAAATTCGTCTTATTTTCTACAGCAAAACAATGTCCGTACCTACCATTCTATACAATCAATACAGTAATGACGCGGGTGTTTTTCCCGCAGCAGTTTCATCGACGCAAGCACGTGATTTGTATAAATTAGAAAACTTCTTAGAAAAAATCATTAAGAAGAGGATCCTTGTATTTATACACAAGTAAAGTAATACTCTATTTGAAGGGAAGGATGTGGCTTTTTAAACTAACAAAGTTTTTATTTCTAATTTGGAAATTAATGAAATATAGCGCCAGTAGTGTTGTTTCCTTGTACTTTTATAACTACAGTATGAAACTTGTAACGTTAATGTAACGGTAGGTACCCATGGTCCAATAAAAAATTCTTTATTGCACACGGCTAAATAAAGTTTATTGAGATTTAATTTTTAGAGGGTGAAGGGGATCACCAAAATGTGACGTTGTGTGACAACGGGCAGGGAGGTCGAAAGCTGTTTAACTTTACATAACATTTTTTTGTCTTTAATTAACGTACCGCATAAAATTATTAAAAGTGGTTTTTTTTTAATATGTGAAGTCACAGCAAGGGAAATGTGACAACCTATGACAAGGACGGGGGCGAAGTTAAAAAATCCTAAAATTCGTGTGACGTAATTAAGGATGTCCCTTAAGACTGTGTCATAAAAACAGCAAGTTCCATTCAAAGTATTAGTGCTGGAGCAATCAACGTTTGCGAACCGCACGATACTAATGAACGGAAACACTGTAAATCGAAGACAAGTTAACATTTTTGGTTGGCTCATAGTATAGGTATGTAAGATCAATATACTTATTTGTTAAGGTGCTACGACTAATAAAAATTTCTTATCGTACTATTTCATGAATTTTGGTTTCAGTTTTTTCTGAAAGAAATAAAAAATCTTTTGTCTTAAAGATAATTGTATAATGTGTGTCAAGAACGTGCTTTACCATGAAGTGATCAAGAAAGTGCTTTCCCATTTTGAATGACAGTTCCTAGTTAACGAAAATTTTGTGAAAAGCTATTGTTAGAAATTAATATAACGCATAACAAGTAAAAATAAGCCTTATAACCAATTGGTCGACTATACATATCGATTCTAAGAATTTTTTTTTAAACTAAATTCGTACGTAAACCGGTTGTGTATTTTTCGAAAGCATTTAATTATTTTATAATAAGCTTTTATGATTTTTACAAGATTATTTATTTGACCTGAAAAAAAAAATATCGCACGCTTAGTCATAAACTGACCAACATTAAAAAAGTTGATTTTTAGGAAGTCACAAAAAACCTTTTTTAACAAACGACTTATTCCGCTTATAATTCGATAAAACCGGCATTATATTAACAAATTAATGAAGTTATTAATGATATTGAAATGTTATTTTAATGATATTTTATTATTTGTTTGTCTTTTTAACCAAAAAAGTTGTATATCAGTATTGGATGGACATATTGAAATAGTTCTTTGATTGGCTAATAGAGGATGATCTGATTTGAAACGAAGCTGCCTGTATCATTAACTCATTTTAGACCTAAAACCTAATCAGTTAGTTTATGGCTAAGCGTGCGATATGTCAAATAACTTTTAAATACAGTATTGCAAATTTCAAATATATTTTCAATACATTCTGGTTCGGCGTATCTTTTAAGATGACACTATACGAAACGTCCGCCTTTCAAACAGACCCTGAACTCAGGGCTACCAAACAACTTTCTTGTATGTATACGTTAAAACTTTTGTGGCGAAGTTTACAGAACCGACATGACTTTGAAGCATACTAACTTCTCTTAGTCCGGTAGCGCATCTGATAGTGCACTTATTCATGCGTATTGGAGTGATATTAGGTACTAATCATAAGGTGAACAGTCCGTCTGCCAGTTAGCCTCTTATAATAAACAAATATATAGTTTAAAATGTAATGTTATACAAAAAGTCAATTTATTAAGTTATTCAATTCAATTCAATTATTTATCATACATAGTCTTGATTATATAAAGGATTGCCCTGATTTCCGCACGTCCAAGTATATAACATATTAAAAAAGGTAAAATTAAAATTTTTTCTTATAATAAAATTAAAAATTAAAGTAACTTTAGAAATTGTGGAAATTATTTGCCGTTTACATAGATTACATTGTCTCGTATTGCGTTTGTGTGTTATGGACTTTGTAAGAGACTTTAAAAATGTGTCAGCGTCATCTGTTAAATTAGAATATATCAATAAAAATCACATTATGACGTCTTTCAATTAATGAATAATTGGAATTGATCGTATTGACTATTTTGTATAAGTGAATAATCTTGAATGTATTATTATTGTTGGGAGAAAGTTCTAACAGCCCTGTTGGGAAAGCCCGCAGAGGCGCGGTGGGAAAGCCCGAGCACGCCACAATAGCACACGGAAGACGCGCGCGTCTCGCTCCGCCGGCCGCGGCCTGACCCGTGGTCGAGCTTAAATGCCTATTACGTATTATTTAGTAATCGTATGCACATTGTGCTGTATCCATCAGCTCGACAATTCGCGTGCACGGCACGGGAATGACGCGCTAGGGCTGTAGATCCGTCCTTATTCCCCTTAGGTGCACCTTATTTTAATTGTAAACTTTTTTAAAAATTCTGTAAATAGTTAGAGTAACAGAAGGATATGTGAAATTATAAAATAACGGTTTCGAATTCTTGTTTGATTTTTTATTTAGATAACTAGAAAAGAATTTTTCATATTTTATTATTACTTTTAAGGCGCAGTAAATAGATCTCGCTCCATCCTAAAATTTACTTAGGACACTAGTACTGGCAACACACAAAACTCTAAATTGATACATTTAAAGCCAGTGTTTTATTGTAAAGAATTCAAGTTTCACAGTAGATATTTTATATGTAAATAAAATGTATTTTACTTATATAATAAAGTTAAAGTAGGTTAAAATTTGAATAGATAATAATCTTTGAGATCACATGTATCTAAGGTTGCTTATGCAATTAATGAAATAACAATTAATTTTCAAATTATTAATTTTAAAGTCAGGGTTGTTGTCGAATAAGTAAATTAAATAAAAAAAGGTGGATATGGTATTGTTATAAACTCTCGTTAAAGTAACGCATGAAATTAACGCAAGTTACAAATTACTTGCCTCTGTTAACAAATTTCTTTTTTAAAACATTAAAAACCAACTTAATCAAGTTCAGTTGGTTTTTAATGTGCAGTATAACTTTAAAACAATTAAAGGAGTTATTAGTAATTTTGCGCAAATAAGAAAACATCTCATTTACTTTAGTTATGTATTAATACGTGAAACGAAAACTTTCGATACCATTTTACGAAAATTGCGCGGACGGAGGTGTATGACATTTGGCACAATTATAGTACGCATAAAGAAGAGTGTGCGAATGCTAATATTATTTTATAATATGCATTATAAATATATATATTTTTTTTATTATCCTGTAATGTCCCTCTGCCGGGAAAAGGCCTCTCTTAGACCACTCTCCTGTATCTAGAGCTAACCCAATCCACTAATTTCCCGCAAAGGCGTCCAAGTCGTCTCGCCACCTCTTCCTCGGCCTACCTGGTCTTCGGCGGCCATTGGTGGGAGTCCATATAGTCGCAACATTAGCCCACCTTTGGGAGTCCATTCGTGCCACGTGCTCAGCCCGTTCCCAACAGGCATTAAGTTGTCTACCTTAGGAACAGACGTCCGTGTGTCATATAGTCCTATATATTTATTATTTATTTATTTAATTTGGTGTTTAATTTGCACTTTACTTGGGTATGGTGGATTCGTGTATTCCGTTCATGAGAATATAATAAAATAATTGATTAATTTTAACTAGATATTAGGTTATGGTGTGTATTTAAATTGGATAAAAAGCGTATTACATATTTAATGGAGGGAATCTTTAATAGATTTTATTATATCACAACAGATGGCTCTGTGCTGAATTGGATCGCGCTATTAACTTTTTTTTTAAACAATGTATAGAACGTACTTATAGTTTGATTTTTTAATAAAATTTTTCATTTTTCTACATATTATTTAGTGGTCTTGGATGCACGCATTAACTCGCGTAAATATGTAGCATGTTTTTTATCCAAGTGCACATAAATATTAATTTATTTTTAAGTTAAATGATCTTTATTAATATTATTAGTCAAAGTATCTTTGTGTATATTAAAAAAAAAAATTATATTATTAAAATTAATGGGTTTAAATTTTGAGCGTTGTTCAGTATTTAGAAATTTAATAAAAAAAAACCTAAAATTAAAATAACTTGACGTGTTCAAAGAGGCCTTTTACGTAATTTCTTTTGTCTATGATATTTTCTGTCTATGATAATTTTGCTTGGAAATGTAAGTCTTGTGTATTTTTTTTACAAAATTAGTGTTCATATAGTAGTAGAAAGTGTCTATATATTTTTTAATGGATTAAATTGAGTCCCGATACCTAATGGTGTAATTCTAAGGTCCGGCTACGAACATCAAGACGTAGTTTCTAATTAAATGTGGTGGAATAGGGGGGAGGGGGTGAATTTCTTAGCATTCCATGGGTGCCAGGTCCATAGCGTTGCAGAAGAAGGAACCATAGCAGTGCTCGGGCCTTGTGACATAGGTGTAGGTTTAAGAGCGCGCTCTTTATAGTGATCACTAACACTCACCTTCATATAGGCTATACATCATCACACTAAAATTGAATCTATTTTTTTAAGTCACCGGCACAGCGGTTTTTTATATCTTTACAGACAAACATATATAAGATTATATTGGTAATTCTATGAATAAAAAGATAATAACTTTGTTAAGGTATAATTCTGAAGCAAATTGACCTCCTTAAGAGTAAATTGGGATGAAATTCGGTTCACGTGTAAGAAAGTATATTCAACCCATTTTGTCATAATATACTACCTATTCAGAGACAGTACACAAATGATTACACGTTTAGGGAATTCAAGTTGGCTAAATTTATAACTTTGCTCTACATTGATGGATTAGGAAAGAAAAAGATTGATCTCAAGTCTCTGAGTGTTTGGGTATTTATTCAATTTTTCCTTTAGAGAAGATATTCTTGAAGAGTTATTCCCTGAAGTAAATATATGTGTAGGATATGTGGCTCTTCTTAGCAGTATCAACAGGGGCGTAGCTACCGCTGTATCAGCCGTATCAATTCTACGAAAATTTCTAAAATATTAACAAAAATCTTTTATACATTCTTAACATTTTCGAGGAAACTGTTCCACCATTTTATTTTAAAATCATCATTATACCAAATAAAAAAATATAATTCAGATTATTTTTAAAAAAATTACAAAAGTCAGAAATCTTTTCTTTCGGAGTAAGCGGGCGTCCAAGTTGGCTACTTTATAGGCCCCCAAATACATTTTGATATAGGACCCCTCTAAGACAAGCTACGCCAGTGAGTATCAAGATGAATACGTGCTCAGTACCTACTACGTATTTATTCAATTATTGTATAGCTTGTATTTAAGCGATATTTTCAACGTTATGTTTTTCTAGTCATCCGTAAACTAAATCATTATTTATCTCCAGAAAAAGTCTGACGATGTCCCAGTTTGGGAAAGTTACTCTGTTCGAGTCGCCATGAGAGCCGTTAGTATTCCGACGACTTTTTTGAACGTATTAGAGCCGACATTAAATGCTGGAAGTACATTGTGATCAGTGTGATTACGACGCGTGCATACACCAATTTGGTGAGTTATAATTACAGTAAATATTTAATAATATATACGTAGTATCAGTGGATACTACAATGACCATGAAGGTAATTTTTTTTTTGTTTTAATCCGAGAACGTTTTCGTATATTATTATCTAAACATACCCATGTTAATGAACTGGTACAAATCTGACTTACTTATTAATTTTTTTTTATTTAAAATTTTATTATTTATTAAAACATCACTTTGTAATAATATAATTAATATCATTTTATCTTAATAACATTATAAAAATCAGACGTCTAAATAAGTAAAGTTTAGTTATGGTTTGGAGAGCTCTAAAGTGACTGAAGTCTTGGGCTGCGGTCGGCATTTGAAAAATGAATTCTTAATAAATATAGGGGGGCTCTTTGGAGCCCTTCACTTATAGGACAATTATAAAAGTAGAGCTCGTCAGATTGAGATAAGTAAATTAATTACATGGAGTGAAGTTTATGTTTTACCTATTTATCTAACGAATTCAGAGTAAAAAAGGGAAACGGGTGAGTCACAAAGTTATTAAAAAACATCCGCTCCTTGTCAAATATTCCAGCGCAATTATTATTTTTGTATTGTAAAGGAAATACTTTAAGGCCCCGGCATCGCCGTCTTTGAAAAATGTGTAGTAAACATCACCACATAATCTCTTCACAGTTTTAGGATATAAAGGTTATCTTAGAATATACAAACGAAGTAAACCTTCTTTAGCTCCATCTTTGTGTGTATATCCAGGGTGCATTTTTAAAGGGAGCCAAATTTTGACATGAGGTTCAAAATCAGTGCTGTAGTCCATTATCGAAAAAAACACAAGTTTTTTTTTAGAAATTTAACAATCTTATTATCTAAAACACGGTGAGTACCGGCTGTTATGTATAATAAAGACTCTAAAGTCTTATTCGTTTATAAAAAAAACTAACTGTACCCCACGACTTCGTTCGCGTGTGCCATGGCTGCGACCGGGTGATAGATGGGTGACCCATTCTAGCACTGGTTTATATTTGATATCCGACTTCCTCCGTGTTTCGGAAGGCACGTAAAACAGTGGGACACGATTAATGTCACTTTGCGATATTACTCGTAAGGTTGTAGAGATCGTGGGGGTTCCGAGGATGACGTCAGATGGCAATCGGTCCTCTTAACTCGCCCCACAGCCACATCCTCTACAATCTAAGCGGACCCTGGTAATAGACCGGACAGACTAGAAAGAAGTAGAGTAAAAAATGTACGTAACGTAATACAAGTAAACCAAGTTGCGTGTAACAGCTAATATTAAAAAAAAAAGACGTCGTAATACCGGATTAGGCATTCTAAACGGACCGATAAACATCTAACGCTTGCCAATGAAAAGAAAAAAAGCTTCTGAAGGTTACATTTAAATTTGGGTGTGGCAAAAACGCTGCGATGTTTTTTTTTTTGTTTTTATCGGCACATTTCACCATATTGTGATTTTTTTTCAATGCGAAGAATGCCACTCACGTGAGATCCAATTCATTAGAATAATTTTTGGCCTGAAATTTTAATATCTATCTATACGGTCAGGCGTGAAGCGCACACCTTAGGTGGCGTTTTACGAAAATAGCGCGAACGGAGCAGTGTGAAATTTGGCACAATATAGTTCACTAGTAGTTTCTCGCGACTTTAAAAGTGTTTAGGCCACCGGGAACTGTCACAAACCGAACGAAACGTCCCAGCATTACCGCCAATTCTCGCCGCTGTTATGTGAGAAAGAGGTACTGGTACCTGGGCGCGCCGCATCGGCCCAAATCGACTGCAGACCAAAAAGGCTGCAAACGTGGCGCTACCTCTAATTAAACAGTGGCACCTAATCTAGTTTCACGCGGGCAGAGTCGCGGTTAACAGCTAGTGGCCATTCTTTCTTCTTTTTCTCGCTTTTCTTTTTCTTGTTGTTCTTTTTTAGAATTTAAATCTAAGTTTTTATTTGATTAACCAAACAACTGTCGTTTCGGGTGACGGCCGCAGGGCGGTGCTAGACAGTCCTACTGTTTGCACTGTCTCCTGTAATGGGCAGACGTTTCGCTTTCCATCAGGTATGCGATCTGCTTGTCTTCTCATTAATGACATAAAAAAATAAATAAATAAAAAGGTGTCCCATTTGTGATCGGACTATTTGCAAGCGTACTTTTAAGATTAATTACCTTACGTTAGATATTCATAGAAATTCAGACTTACATTATTTATACTCCATTTCTTCAGTCGCATCACTTAGGAATAGGAATAGCTTTTGATGAACACTTGGTTTATTTCGGCGTGTGAAATGAAACATCTTCTCAAATCTTTCCAACATCAATTACCTTTAAACAAACACGATTCTGTACGTAAAGCAATGGTGAATTAAAATAGATTATATGCATTCATTTTGTATTTAAAATTAGACGTTACCCGCGATTTCATACGTGTTGGATTCAAAGGATTAATTTTTATCCGATTTCGACTCATAAAAGCTTTGTCTATGAGTAAAAGTGCCGTCCCAATGGATCTATCTGTTTCAGAGATTGGCCTTAAAAACACAGACAAAATTAAAGAAATAGCATTGTGTTATAAAATGTTATATGCGGCCGACAGCACATGCATATTCATTTACTTTTTATTTAATTCATTTTTATTTAATAAAATAATTTTATTTCGACCCTAACAGACAGTTCAATTTTATTAATATAATATTTTACACATATAAATAAGCGTCGGTACCCACTCATAATAAGTTGAAACATGTGTCTGTTTCCAATTCTCATATAGAATTTTATTTTATTTTATATTCTTAAAACTATAGTAACCTGTTAAATGACACTAATATATAACGTGTACACCGGAATATAAATAAATCGTTGTATTTGAATGAATTTTAATTGTGTTCTTAAGGCCAGCAACTTGGCGGCCAGTCCTTTCCAATGTTTTTTTTTGCGTTATCTACAAATAAATGTTGAACAATTGTACAAATTAGAATCTCCATCTATTGTAAGATCTAAAAAGTTGTATGCTGGTTAAGTATTCCTAAATTTTCTAATTTTCCGCGAAACTTTTTATTTGATAAGAACCTCTCCTGACTATAACAAACACAACAAAAAAGAATTAGTTATGTCAGACCAGCCGTTCACGTGTGATGCCGGATTCATTTTTATATATATAGATTATCTACAAATGTAGTAATGCTTCTTTCTTTCAAAATAACGGCTTCAAATTGCCTGAGCTGGACCAAATTGAAATGGGATCACGCGGGAAGCAACAGTTTTCAAATAAAAAAGTGTCATCAAAATCACTTCACTCAATCGAAAGTTCAGAGGTAACAAACAAAAAAAAACACAATTGTATTGAGAACCTCCTTTTTTATATCGGTTGAAAAATATTGAATATACCTTTTACAACATATTTCTAGGTTTGTTATTCAAATTTATTTCTGAAATCTAACAATATAATAAGTACTTCGATCATTATTGATATTATTCGTATTACGCAACTACCCCGGTTGTTAATTACAGATCGAGCGGTGTGAACAGACGCGCTAAGAGGCGATGTGCTAACGAATCACACCCTCGTATACCTGCTGGTTATTCATACTCTTCAATAATAAATCATTCGAAATTCGCCATATTTGTATTTATTCTGTGTTTCACTCCCACGTCATTAGCGGGTGAAAAAAAACAATACTCTTTGTTGTAATGTTCGAAAACAGGTGGATCCTAACTGGATTGATTTTTTATATTAACACCTAACATTTTGCTTCCATAAATAATTTTGAGAGGTCTTTTTAGATTCATGGTAAATTTTATAAGTAAAAGCTATTTGTCAGATTTTATAAGAATTTACCCTGAAATTGAGTCTCACGTGTCAAAATCAAAGTCAACATTAAATTAGCATAAAAAATAGCCAGCACTTTAAATTTACAAAAAAATGCTTTATGTTAATATTTTAATTTTGTTTAAATAATATTTTCATTGCATATATTTTATATTCTTATTTTATACTACTGTTATTGCATAAATTTTAACATATTTGATGAATCAGTACTGGAAGTAGTTTTTTCATCACGCACGCCATTCAATTTCCTTGTAAACAACTCTAGGGCAATTTGTCTGTGTCATTGAAATATCTGTTATGATTTACACAAATAAATAAACTATTCGTCAGGTGCCCTAACAAAGGTATAGGCCGTGAAAACGTCTATATTACTTGTAGTTAGTGAATCACGATTTTTTTGAGATTTCACAACTCCTCAGGCCGTATGCTTGTTTATCTACCTAAACACAAAAATAAGTGAAGTTAAAAACTACGTCAATAAGCGACTTGTCACGGTCGACGAACGCGATTAACATACCTTCTAACAACATAATAATCGTGAACAGTTGTGCTCGAGTAAGGTGTCAGGGTCGCCCAGACTAGCTCCACGTATCTGCGTAAATTTCGGTCATTGATACATCTTGTTTACCCATAAAACCAATTTGAATTTATACCTAATATAATTCCATAACCGTGCTTTTTTCTGGGAATCACACATACAAATTTCTCTGTGGATTCAGCTGTCAGCTCCGGTAATTCTAAATCGATACGACTTAGGACCCTTCAAGCAGAGTTGTTTCCGTTGGCCATGGTATTATGTTAAAAAAACATATCCGAATGATAGGACTCATTCGGATATTTTTTATGAGCTCTACTCAAATCGGGGCGCAAGAAACCCTCCTAAACTTAGCTTGTAGTTCGAATATTTAATCACCAGAATAAAATGTAAAAGATATTCACTTAATGACACTCGTGTTCTTGTAAAAAAGTGGATCGAATAAACATATTTTGAGAAATTGGGTAAATAGCAAAAAGGTAACAAAATATATATGTCTGCAATAGGTTAAAAAATAGAACACGTGCAGTTATTTTTCCTTATCGCGCCCACGTTTTTTTAATAAGCTATATCTATAAATAATTTACGGACGTGTTTTTTAAGAACAGAAAATATTTTTTTACGTTGTTATTTCGGAAATAAACATGCTTCCAGCTTGCAGTCAATTTGTAATAGTTTAGTTTTACTTTCTGTATACTTGTATATTTACGTAGACAAATAAAATATCTTTCCAAAAAGGCTAACACTGATTGATAAGTTATCAATGAATTTGCCCGATATGAATGAGGGACTAATCACAGCTCCGTGGAAATTTCAAGTGTTTAGACCAATTGAAGAGACAATGGCCTCCAGAGTTGAGTGTTAGGAATTACTCAGTAGCGCCACTTCTTGATATAAGTATATACCTATTTTTTTTTCTTTATATATTTAAGTACAAGATTATATATATTATATACAAGTATTATATATATATATATATATATATTACAATGTTTTAATACAATAAACAAATCATATGTCTTTTTTTCTTGGGTTTTCTTATATAACGTCTAATACTATTTGCGGCGCTCGTAGATACGCCTAAACTATTAATTTCTGAAAAAAAGGTAGATAATAGTTTTATTTTGTATATAACTACTTTCATCGTCAAAAGATTCGGAAAGGATATATAGTAAAAAAACTGCTTTTATTCGCCTTTTTTCCAATATGGCGATGCGTGGTGCAAAAATACGAGGTGGAAAAGTTTAAATTTGAAAAGAGCAGAACAGAATATATAAAATATCTTCCCAGGCAAAACTATTAAATGATTGGAGTATTGGACTATAAATAAAATAAAATTGAACATAAGAATTTATAACATTCATAAGGATTTTTTATAGCCATTGCAAAAAGCGCTTTTTGGTTATAAATCGCATGGATTAACCCACAGAGAATTGGCCTTTACATTATAAACATACGACGCAAGCAATTTGACATTTGGATTTACCTTGGCAATTCGTTTTTGTTTAATATTTGACAGTTTAAGTCTCAGTAGTTCAACGGTCCGAAAGGTTGATTAAATCCCTTGGACTATGGGGTCGCGCCCACGCTTAGATAACAGAGAAAAAATGAAGAGCGTGATTTCAAATTTCTCCTCGGACAACTTTTATTATTGTTGAACCCTCTCTTAGAACCTTTGCCCTTAGTTTAAGAAGGGAGAGTGAGTTCAACCTAGTAGGGGGGGGGGGGGACTAAAATTGCCCTATTTGGAACATTCCAAAGAGGGCAATTTTAGTCGAGAACAAAATAAGGGGAAACACGAACATGTTCGTGTTTCCCCTTATTTTGTTGCACTTAGTTGCACTGAAATAGTGAATAGTCCCACAGTGGAAAGAGTAGACTAAAATCGATCCCTTTGGACAATGAACGTATCTACTTCTATCAAAAGCCTTATGCTTAGTTCCAGGGGAAATGGTGAATAGCCCAACGGCGGAAATGATGAACTCTAATTCATATGAATCCAGCTTAAATGACAGCCCCATTGGGCTATTGTTGCATTCACTCTTAGCACAAGCTATATATACTAATTGGGGGAAACTGTTAGATATTATAACTTAAGTATTATTAATAGATTTTCTTTTTCATATCTTTTTCTTTCGATGTCAAAAAATGATCTATGACTATTGTAAGTATGTAGCGTCATACAGTATTATATGACGTGGGTAACATTAAACCAATATCACCTGTATTTAAAAATACAACTGAGTATATATGATATCATGTCTATTTAATGCCTATCAATTGTTTAATTAAACAACCTGCTGGCTTATCAAAAGGCCAATTTCAATGTAGCCTTCGATAAAGTAAACGGGTAATTATTAAACGATTAACGTTATGAGATATTGTAAAGAATGTGTGTTTCCCAAATAGATCAATAAAAAAAAGAAATATGAAAACTCGTCTCACATGCCTCAGGATAAGTAAACCAAAGGCTCCATTTTTCAATGTTATAAAAATCTCAGCTGAGTCCACGTACAATAATAAACTAGTGTCTTTATTTTTCAAATCAATTTCTAAGTGTTGTTATTTGTTGAGTAAGACACTTTGGCAATTTAAATATTGAATTCCATAACTACTTGAAATCAAATTGAAAACAAAAAGGTTGTATTAACGGTATAAGGCTTAATGCTGGTTGTCGTTGTCGTGTCGGTTGTCGTCTTATATTTATATATATAAAAAACAGTAATAATGTTGTCACTATTACTAGAAACTAAGAGAAAAAACAGCAATAAATTCTTATGGCAGGTTTTAAAAATGTTTCTTACGCTAGATTATTTTAATTATATTACTTTATTGCAAAGCGAATTGTAATTTTACACTTGTGTCGCACTGCCTTATTGCTCGGCGAATATTCAATTTAATGATATGATTCAAAATGCAAATAAATTTACGCCATTTTCTTTGAATTTGCTTTTCATAATTCAGTTTCGTATCACATTGGAATGTCGTGTAAGAGTGTCCGAATTTTGTGTTGGCAAAATATTTATCCATTTTAAATAAAGGCTTTCATCTATCGAGATACAAAGACCCTTGTGATTTGCTTATAAGAATTTCTCCTTTTTCCATGACTTTTAGTGTGATGTAATATAATGTAATTTGATAAGTAAAATTCTAGCGTCTGTTCGTGGAATATTTATGGACTTTACGTGGAGATGAATAAATGGAGAA
This sequence comes from Charaxes varanes, assembly GCA_024363005.1. Classification (NCBI taxonomy): domain Eukaryota; kingdom Metazoa; phylum Arthropoda; class Insecta; order Lepidoptera; family Nymphalidae; genus Charaxes; species Charaxes varanes. The sequence goes on from JANCMC010005487.1 coordinate 360,581, forward strand.
GTTTAAAAGTTAATTGGACGAAGGTGTCACATGCAATTTGATCTTTCTATGTCTAATAATGTGTTGATTGTACTGTAAAACTAACTAAATCTACATTGTATCTTTTATGAGCGAATTATTGTTTTTTTCTCGCCGTAAAAACCATCCTTTGACTTCAACGGTCATTTAAAAAAAGAATTGGAAAAATTGGTCCAGGCGTTGTTGAGTTATGCGCTTACCAGAACTTTTTTTGTATTTCATTTATATATGATTTTAATATTTCTTTTTGATATTATAATATGGATTCATAGGCATTTTTTCATTAGTTCGAGTTGTTCACAATGTCGCATCGCCTACTTTTTACCTTGTACCTTACTTGATGATCTCTATAAGTCAGAAATTCCAATAATGGTATGTTTGTCTTTGATTTCAAAATATTAATATTCTTTTTCAAAATATTATTATTCTTTTTTAGCACACGATAGTTGGAACATAGCAAATTTTGTTAGATAGTGAAGGGGTGGCAAGACGTACATAGTAACCGCGGGATTAAAAATCTAAATGATCTCGTAGCTGTCAAATTTTAGACATTGTTTATAACTGCTACCTTAAAATACAATATCTGTACCATAGACACTCCATGGATTCATATGACGAGCCTATCATTCTTTGCTATCTTCTCCTTAGTAATCAATTACCAATATGTTTGAA